>CM021107.1:602419590-602754507 GCA_007115665.2 Sequoiadendron giganteum
ATAACTCTCCCTTTCTCTCCTCTCTCCCCCTCTCAATTTTTCCATCTCCCACCTCTCTCTCTCCTCCCTTTATCCCTCCCACCCTACTAGCTAAGTCCCTCTCCTCCCTCTCTCTTAAATTCTCACTTCCACCCCCCTCTCCCCTCTCTCCACACTCTCTCTCTCTCTCTCTCTCTCTCCCCATCCCTCTACCCCTCCCTCCATCTCCCACCCTACCTAGACAACTCTAGATCTCTCTCTCTCTCTTAAAATTCTCCCTCCCTCTAAAGACATACATACAATCATACATGTACATGAACGTATATACAATCTTACATACAAGTAGGCATACATATAATATACATGCATTGATACATACAGGCATACATACATAACATACAAGCATAAATGTGCATACAAACATACAAATATATAAACATACATTCAATATGCATTTAACATAAATTAAGACATAACGCGAGCGCGTTATACCATGCTCACATTATGTTTTGCTAGACATGCTCCCCACAAACAAAAACCATGTCAAAACTGACATATAATGCAAGCACATTATAACGCGCTCATGTTATATCTTGCTTTGGGAATCCCTGAGCCTTAGGATTGGTATTTTCCTTGGAATACCAACCCAATTGTTTGGAGGTGGAGGGCATTCCCAATGACCACAAATATGTTTTTGCAATTTCTACAATATTTCACATAATCGTGTTTGTGCTCACCATCAAGATTGCACGTGGTTCAATATCAAACAAATCAAACATCTAGGTAATTTTAGGTTCTCTCTTAGCTATCCAACGATGTAATTTTCTTCACTTTTAGACAATGTTAAGTCATTCATCCATAATTTATTTTGCTTGTATGTCTCTTTTTTGGAGAAAAATATTGTTTGGTGTTTTTTTCATTATAAATTAACCGTTCATCAAAATTTCAAATAAATTACATTTTTAGAAACTAGAATCCATTCTACAATTTTATTTTATAAAAAATTCAATTAGTTTCCAAAATTTGTAGGGGTAACATGACCAAATTTTTTTTTTAAGGAATTTTCCACTTCGAAAATTAGTAAACAATAAAATATTCTTTGAAAAATTATTAGAAAAATTGTGCATCGGCTACATACTATTACCTAACTTCTCACCGTAGCGATTTTAAAAATACTAAACAAAATTTCACCGTACTAGGGTCATACAAGAGTTGCTATGCTATGTTTTTCTGAAAAAAACAACACCAATTTATGTACGTCCATCATTTGAACCCCTTAATCTCAACCATTTTCAAAATAAATTAGTAGTTTAGAAAGTAGACTCAGAGCACTTGAATTCTTCTTTTTGTTCCATCTCAAAATTTTTAGTGTAAGTATCATCAATTCCATGTCCAAGGTCAGTATTTCCTGATTTCAAAAAACAAAAAGTGGCCACTTAAGCCCCCTTTTTGGGAACCATCTTGGTGCACTTACCCCTATACTTAATTTATTTAAAGAAAATTTCTGGATTTGTCTAAATTTATTTCATTTAATTATTTAGCACTTATTATTAATTGTTTTACTCTAGCCACATGCAACTAGAATTTGGAATGCATCCATGCACAAACACAAACTCTTTAACATATTAACATACATGTAGTTTTCTATCAACACAATCCTTGAACCTCCTTTAGGTGCAAGTGCTACTATATATACCTCTCTCTCTATATAAAATTGTCTTCCCCTCTATCTCCCTTCCTTTTTCCTAATCTCTCCAAAGATCAATTCAACTATCATATTTTTTATATATAAAATATATTAATTATTAATTATAATAATTTCATGTTTATATTTAATAATTTTTATTATAAAATATAATATTTAATAATAAATACAATTATATTATATATAATTTAATTTGTATTATATAAAATATATAATGTATTAATTTGTAATGTATTAATTTGTCATATTATATAATGTTAAGGTGAAAAAAAGGGTCCACCAAAATGAATCAACAAAGTGATGGACCACTAGTTTTTCTATGACCCTTAACACCTCAAATTATGTAAAATAAGATGCAAATAATAATTAAAAAAGCACTATAACTATTATAGCAACTATAGGGGATGTTTTTAGAGCATAAAAAACTATGTACCTAGCCAAAAAATTGTTGTTTTTGAGTTATGGAGGACTCATTCGCCTTCAGTGGCAAATGGGTCTTTTTAGGAATTTAGAAAACTAGTTTCAAGATCTTGTTCCTTGATGTATGCACTCTTAAATTCCTTGTTATCAAGTTTTGGAAGTTGATACTTAATTATGTAGAGCTCTTTCCATGATCTTGCACTTTGAATGACAACTTTAGCAATTTTGCAACTTTTACAATTTTGCTCCAAAGCTTGCTCAACTTGATCTTCAACCTATTAATTTGCAATCACACACTCAAGGGCAGAAAAAATTATTGATTTGTTAGTGTATGGGGGTTTTCCTCAGTGAAACCCCTTGTAGGTAATCAAACCAAATGATGAAATGAAGGAAATGAAGCATGAACATGAAATATGTAATTGATGTCACCTTAGATATTGTCTTGTGAAACAAAATTTGCAAACTATCATGTAGTGGCCATGAAGAATGTAGATCTTGGATCCTTGAATGTGATTTGAACAATAGTTGTAAGTAGATCTTTAATGCTACATTTACCTCTTTAGCTCAACAACATGAATGCATGCATCAAACCCTTGAAATGATGATATGAATTTGAATTGCTGCAATAAACTCTTGATATATACCTTGAAAGTCCTTATGAATGCCTTTGAAATACTCTTGTGAACTCCAATTTTATATAATGTATGAATGCTTGAAATTATAGCATGAAACTATATGAATTAACCCCTTATTTATACTAAATTAGGAGGTTAACCCCAAAATTCAAAGAATTATTCAATCGAAACCAGATCTGGAAAGAAACATAATTAAATTCCTACTAGAATGAAATTCAAAAAGGGGAGTCTCATTAAGGGAGGACCCATTCACCACCTTGGGTGAATGGGTCCTAGCTCAGTTTTCTAGGACCTAACCCCCGAGGATTGAAAGAGGGTTAAAAACCCATTTTGAATTAGCTAAGAAAGGGGGGTCCTATTAAGGGAGGACCCATTCGCCATTAAGGGCAAATGGGTTCTCCCTCAACTTACCAAAACCAAATTTTCCCCAATGAAATAATTTGTTAATTAAATTATGATTTTTCAGATAGATCTTTGGGAGGTGTCAAAATTAAGCCATAGATTTGAATTAAAAGGGGGTTATAAATTAACTCTAATTAACCACAATTAATTAGGACTACCTAGATAAGTGTGAAATTTCTTTATAATGCTTTACAACACTTAAACAAGGTACACACTATCTGTAGAAGTTGATAATCCAACCTCATAGATCCCAATGAAAACTTGCAAGAAAATAACCTATCACCAAAGGGGATCAAGAGACATAAGAATGGTGCTTTGCAAACATGAAGCAAAAGATGCATTACCTGAGACGTAAATAATTATGAAGAGATCAATCCTTAAGAAAGGAGATCAAAACCTAAAGTGAAAACCCTAGGATGGAGATTAAATTAGCATGTGACAAGTGTCAAGATCATAAAAAATGAGACAAAATGACTAATTTAATAATGCAAAATAAAGATTCCTAAGTTTAGCTTAACTGAAATAAAGTAAAGGTGACTTAATTAATTAATCAAAATGATTAAATTAATCAAGTAAACAACCTTTTATTCTAAAATCCCCCCTTAAGATGAACTTAGGGAGAAGCTAAAAAACTAAAGAAAAATGCATGAAAGTAGAGATGGGTCCCAACAAAGAAGGCCTGATGAGGTACACATGTAAAAATGTAAATGATCTCTCACAATAGGAGAAAAAGAGAAAACCACGTGGGAAAAAATCTTCTCCAAAAGAGAGAAATACAATTGAAGAACTACGAAGCCTCCAAACAAGAGTGAAGGACGAATAAGCCTCCAATCAAGAAGAAATTGTCCCAATGATAGGAAAAAATGATGAACAACACTGAAGCATGAAAAAGTTGCAAAAACTATCGTAGAATGACTGCTGAAATGCTGAAAGAAAAACCCTCTCTAAAACAAATGATGATCAGGATCAAGAAGACAATAATCTGCATGAGTTCACACAATGACACTACTCGAATCAAATAGAAAACAAAGGAAAACACTTGGAACTCGAAGATATAGATGGAAAAAGTACCATAAGTCTAAAAATTTGATCATGTGAAAATGGAAGTTTGCCTCTAAAAAAAGGAATGCAAGAGTGTCCATATGGTAAGTGTTCCATTTCATTGAAATGCATGGGTAACCAGCCATTGCATCTGCCTAGTACATAGAAACAAATACTGTATACATAGGTCACTCAAATGCGAAACCAAGGAATCATTAGCACCAATAGTAGAAACCCCCCCATAATGCTGACAAGGGAGAGGTATGATAGATACACTGAAAGTAAATGTCTGAATGTAGTACATAAAGAATAACCAAGAAAATTTGTACTTGCAAACATGAAACTACCCACATATAAAGGGTGTGAAAACAAAAGTCACACACGCATGAGGCTATTGTCATGGAAGGGACACTCACTTGACAAAGGAAAAAAATCAAACCCCCCATGGAAATTTATAACATAGTGCGAGTACAATAAGGCACAAAGTGATGTGCAAGATCCCATAAAAGATACACTTGTTGTGGCACTTTATTTCAGTGTGTTTACATAAGATAAATACATGCAATGTGAGCCCATAAGGTCCAAAACGGACTACAGCTGAGAAGAAGGATTTATGGAAAAAATCAAAAATCAAATTTGGAAACCACCTACACCACTGCAAAGATCTTGGAACCAACTTTCTGATGATATCTCGTTTTTCCCATTTTCAACATCGTATGCAAAAGTTATACCGAAAACACTATAGGAAACTCCAAAAAAGAAGATCTGACTTTGATTGGAAATAATAGGGATTTGAGAAAAAATATCTAAAAAGTACCTTCACCACTAGAAATTACTCTGAGTCCTCTTTCCAATGATATCTCGTTTTCCCGATTTTGATACTGTGGGCAAAAATTATGGCCTTCGGAAGAAAATTTCTCTTAAAGAGCAATTACAGACTGTTGTATTAAATTTGATGGCCATATGACCGTCGTAGAAAAAAATAGTAGCCTAAAATTGATGGCCATATGGCCATCACAACATTTGTACAATTCTATTTATTTTATTTTTAAAAATGTTTTTAAATTTAAAAACAATAAAAAAAATTACAATATATTTTTTTAATAATTTTTTTTAAAAAATGGGTGGTGGGGGGCACGTGGGCCACCCCCACCAGTCCCCATAAGGGGCACAAGCCCCTGGGGTCTACGTACCCTAGGGTACCACCTGGTACCCTATGTAAGCTACGCAGGTACAAACCTGTGTAGGTACCAAGCCCCTTTTCTTTTGTTTGATTTTTTTCAAAAACAAAAAAAACTCAAAGATTTTTTTAAATTTATTTTTTCAAAGCTTTTCAAAAAAACAAAATTTCCTCTACAATTAAAAAATCCGTGTGATTTGTTTTGGCAGATAAAAAATATATATTTATTTACAAAATTTTACCTCGAAATGTGTGTAGGCGGTCATATAGCCCCTACTAGGTAAAAAAAATTGCCTCAGTGGTCAACTGTTTGGATTTCGACAATTTCAGAGTCAATCTTAGGGTTTTTGGCCACTGTGGATGTAATGGTGAAGCCCGTTTGAGCTCAAAATGCCCCAAAAAATTAGGCACCCCCCTAGATTTGGCAAAAAATCCCTTTCTTCAAACCCTCACAAATCTAACAAACGAAAGCCAAATTTGACAAAACAAAGGTCAATATTGACTATTTTGATAGCTCTAGATTCAAGGGAGAGGTTTGATTTGACCCTAGATGTATTGAAAAACTACTTCAAGGAAAGATCTCATGAAAAAGGAATAAGAAGCTTGTAGATTTGGAGCTCTGATACCATCTAGAAGTTGATAATCCAACTTCACAGATACCAATGAACACCTACAAGCAAATAACCTATCACCAAAGGAGATCAAGAGACATAAGAATGGTGTTTTACAAACATGAAGCAAAAGATGCATTACCTGATAAGTAAACAATTACAAAGAGATCAATCCTGAAGAAAGAACATCAAAACCTAAAGTGAACACCCTAGGATGAAGATTAAATTAGCATGTGACAAGTGTGAAGATAATAATGAACGAGACAACATGACTAATTTAATAATGCAAAAATAAAGATTCATAAGTTGAGCTTAAGTGAAATAAAGTAAAGGTGGGGTGATCCCACAATACTGGTTATCAATTTTTGGGCAAACTGGACACTAAACTGATTTTTTTAAACTAAGTCTTCACTTTCAGGCTCCTATAGTAGCTAAACCATGAGGAATTTGAAGATGATGAAAAATAGTGATTTGCAAATTTTTGTCTATAGATTCTAAATATATTTTTTCAAAAAATTTGGAATCAGATTGCATTTGTTTTCATCTCCTTCAAAAACTAGTTTTTATCAGTAAACATCATTTTTAAGGAGTGATGCTCACCGTATACAAAATAAATTTTATTGTATGAAGGATAAATTTTTATTTTTTTTGAATTTATATTTGTAACTATGATCTATAACCAGTTCATTTTATTTCATAGTGTTTTATTAAATATTTTTTCCTTAATCAAGTTTCAAAGTCAAACCAATTACAATTCAAACATAGGTGGATTGTATACAACATACGTTTTTCTGTATGTATCAAAATTCAATTTTTTTTTAATGGATAAAGGACATCAATACCCAGCCTAAACATATTTTGAAAATTTTATTTTGATAATCTACTATTTTTCTATATATGCAGACAAAGAGCTTAATTTTGGTGAAAAACCTACATTCACAAGAAATAAAAAATAAATATAATAGTTGAATTAATTTTAAATAAAATTATAATTTTTTGGAAGCTTATAATAAGAACTACATACTTACAAAAAATAAATTTTAAATGAACTCATTTGATCCCCCAAAAGGTAAATCAAAAGTGGTTTTTTATCAGCATTTTGATAGGTGTAAAGGAGACTCCATTATAGGTATGGTTTAAAAATAGTTGGGTTCTATCCAGGGGGGCTTGGTCTAAGGTGGTTTAAAAATAGTGAGGTTCTATCCAAGGGGGCTTGGTATAAGGTGGTTTGATCAAACCCTCTTCAATTGAAATCATTTAAATGGAACTTTTCAAGGCTTAAATCATTATATTTTCTAAAAATATGTGATTTCAGCAAAAATCATGATCTCCCAGAAAGTGTAAACCACTATTGTCACAACACCCGATAATTTAATTAATTAATCAACATGATTAAATTAATCAAGTAAACAACCTATTAATCTAACATTATATACATTTTATTCAGAAAGGGGCCCATTAGGCTTAGTTCATCATATATATCCTAGAAAAGTGTGAAAGTGTGTTACAACACTTTACAACACCCTTGTAAAGGATCAATTAAGAAATGTTTTAGTCAAATAAACGTCCTAGAATAGTGTGAATGTGTAAAACACATTACAACAACACTCCAAGACACTGTTAATTCAACTTTAATGTCATTTATCAAACAAGCAATAGAAAAGACTACTTTTTATGTTACTACATGTAGACATGGAAAATATACAATTTGATCCTACACACCTGATCCTGGTCTTACTAACATCGTTTCTTCCTAAATCATCCCTTTTTCTAATTAATTTAATTAATTAATCCTTATTTGATTAAATTCATCACAATTCCTCTCTTATCTGATTAAGTCGGTCTCTTCCATTAATTAAATAAATCAGTTTGTTTAATTAATCCTAGTCTATCTTTTAAATAAATAATTCACTTTATTTAATCAACCTCTAAAGTCATCTCATTTAAATTAAATAAATTAATCTTCACCTGATTTAATCTAACACCACCTTTTTTAATTAAATAAATCAATCTTTATTTAATTAAATCTAAAATCATTATTCCTCTCAACTTTGATTTATTTAAATCCTAAAATCTAAGTCAAAATTGTCAAATCACCTAATTTCTACTTAATTTGATCAAATCATGATTAAATCTAATCCTAATCACTTCAATCCTCTAGATTTTGCAACTTGCACAATAAATCAATTTATTTGATTTATTAAATCATCAATTTCCATTCAAAAGGGCATCTTTTGTGGAATATTCTTCCAATTCAAAAATCCCTCCAAAAGGGGATGGGTACTTCCAACAAGGCATTTAATGCCTCTTACATGTCCTTGTGCATTGAGCCAAGTGACATTAACTCCATTTCCCTTCCCTCTAAACATGTCATTTCACTAAATTCAAATTTTAATCTAATGGCATTATGGGCACATTCATCAAAATGTGCATAACCTTCCTCCATTCACATTTTGACAAGTGGCACTTGGCCATTGGATGTTGAATGATCCCATATTTCTCAATCTCACTCATTCTTCTAAATTTGAAATCTATAAATGAGAGACTCTTCCTTTCATTCATCATCCACAATTTGAGTAAGCTTATTATACTCAATTTCATCTTCAAGCATAGCCATTTTTATATCTCTTTATCAAGTTCTTAGCTAAGTTATGCAGGAATTCAACCAAAGTGGATCAATAATCATCAATCCTACAAAGGAGTTGGGAAAGGGCCAATTTCTACACATAATTGGGACTAACTCCCCCATGGGATCAAGTGTTTGCATTATTTAAATTATGATTTAACTTAGTTGTTTTTTTTGTTCTTCATTCATTTCCTATTTTAAATATTGTAGATGAATTTCATGGGGAATCCTTGTTCTTACTTGCATTTCAATCTAATAATGTGCTTGTTTTTCATGTTTGTGCAGGTATAGGATTGGGGTTCACATTTTGGTGCTAGGAGGGCAAACTCAAAGATTTCAACACATTTTTTTCAAAAATTCTATGGTTTTTTGTTAACTTTTGTGTCTACAGGAAACTGCACCGCTATCAATCTAGCGGTGCCATATAGTGATGCCAACTTTTCAATGATGCTATATTGAACTGCTCCAAACTCCACCGATGGGGTCTTCCCACCCACGAAATTCAAATTTTTAAACTTCATCGCAGGTTTCTAAATTCCAAACTACGTCACTAGGTCAAATAGCATCGCAATTGCGGTCACTGTTTTTTTGCAGAGCACCACTTTCAGTCATCAGTGGTGCTATATTGCACTGCTAGCCTTCTCAAATTGTGTCGCATCTGTGGATTACACCGCTGGAGTTGGGTAAAAGGCAGATTTATGATTATTTTTAACATTTTTTTGTGATGCACGAACTTCTAGAGGTCATAACTTTTGACTTGGATGTGGGTTTTGGTTGAAATTTTATAGGAGGTTTCGTTATGAGGTGGCATGTGGTTTGCCTACCCGCCCTAGGTGGGTTGGTGGCCATTTTGGCATATTTCTGGGGCTTGCAACTTTCATCTTGGCCCTCAAAATGGCAATTTAGTATTTTTTCTAATTTTTTAAAAGTCGTTTTTGTTAATAACTCAAAGTTCATGTTTCGAATTTAGGATGTTAGTTGGCAATTCATCCTATCTTAGTTTTAGAAATTTTTTGGGAAAAAACAAGACTCTCAAAGTCATGCACGCAAAATCACAAAAAATGGAAAAATCTGACAATTGTTGAAATCTACCAAAAACTGAAATTTCTTGATCAAAAGTGAAGGAAGGAAAACAAAGGCCAAGGGTTCTTTATGATTTTATCATCTAATTGTATCAAGTGTTTTTAAACACTTTGGGATAACTTATAATCTCTTTCTAAGGATTTGATTACCTTCATGCTTTTAGGAAACACTAAATTTCTTTTGGGCTCTAAAAATAACACTACAATTTTTTTCAAATTTTGCAACAAAGGGGTTAAAATGAGCTTTAGGAAAAACTCACTAGATTTGGTTTAAAGATTAACAATTGAACAAGGAAAATCTCACACTTCCTTTGGTGCTTAAAAAGAATTCATTATTACTTTGAGGGATTTAAAATGAAAATGTGCTTTTGTGTCTTGCAATATTTTTTGCAAAGTAATTTCATTTAAAAAGGCGTATACACTTCTCTCATGCCTCACATTACTTGTATAAAATATTACTTGCACATTTCAATTTGAGTACCTAAAAATTGAACCAATCTTGCAAGTGTGAGCGTGGCATATTGCGAGTGTTATCCCTTTGTTTTTTAACGAGGGTCGATTGAACTACAGGATATGATTTCTTGCTTTTGTTTATCTTAGTGGGCCTGCCTTGTGGGAAAAAGTAATTACCCAAGGGAATGACGCAAACTAGAACACACTAAAGCCAATTGACTTCCACCCAGGATATAAGTGTGGATATTGGAACAAAGGCCAATATCACAAGGATTATTCCAACAAGAAGAGAAGAAATGGTCTCTCGCCATATTGGATAGTTCCCCATGAATGGAATGCCCGCATTAAAACCCTTTGTTTAGCAAAGGCCAAAATCCTTTCTATTTGTTGGTGCAAAAGGTCATGTCTTTTGAAGCCGCCCCAAATAACATGTGGTTCTATTGTAGAGATGAAAAGTATGCCATCAAAGTTTCATGGGTATTGATTCTTGGCTAACCCGAGAAGTGAGTGTACTATAAGGGGGAGCATGTGTGGTCAAGCATCTAATTATTCACATTGAATATGCGTAGCTGGATTTATCCAAGTGGGAACCCAACAAATATTTTCTCTTCATCCTAGGATTGTGCATGATCTTGGAAACAAAAAAAAAATACTTTGCTTGGGTCTCAAAACAATTGAAAACAAACTTTCACAAAAGCTTCAAAATTTCAAACCCTTTGGGGGAAACAAATACCCTTGACGAATCCAAGTTCTTTTGCTTTCCCCAGGGATTCCATCCTTAGAGGTTTCTAAGTGCTTGGGTTTAATCATTATTTTTTTTCACTAAAGTCAACAAATAGGAAACTATTGCCTTGATTTTCTTGATTTCCACATAATAGACCTTGTGAGATGAAAAGGAATTGAGACATAGACATTTAGTTTGAAAAGAATAATCAATAAAGTGTTTGTGGTAAAAATAACCAAATCTAAGCAAGATAACAAATAATTGAACCAAACATGTGCTTGGTCCCTTTTGAGTCATTTGGTTTTCATGCAAACATTGGTCTTTTGGTTTGAACCACTTTTAGGGAAAAACATGTTCTTCAATATATTGGTCTAATAAACAAGTCCTCTTAGGTTCATCTAAGATCAAGTCAAACACTTCACCCCATCCAAACATTTATCCAAATCTCATTTCACCAAGAAATTGTGGAACCTCGGAAAACATCACTTATGCTAGACTTCTAGGAAAAATCAATGTCACCTTGTTTGGCTTAACACACCTAGCCAAACTATCCTTTTGTGTATGAGTTTACTCTAGGATAGCACAAATTCCTAGGGTTTACAATTTTATTATCACTCTTTTTGGCTTAACACACTTAGTCAAATTACCCAATCCATTATCACTTTATTTGACTTAACACACTTAGTCAAACTATCCTCTTGTGTATGAGTTTACTCTAGGATAACACAAATTCCTAGAGTTTACAAGTGCATTGTCACTTTGTTTGACTTAACACACTTAGTCAAACCATCCTCAATCAAAATCAAAATCAAAACAAGTCCTAAAGTCTAGCATTGATCCAAAGTTCCTAAAATTTCAAACAAACATATCATTCACCCCTTTCATCCTTCATCTCATCATTGGTCTTAAACCCCTCAGAGGTCAACAAGGTCAAAACACAAGAGGAACATGGAATATAAACTTGATTCATCCATCATGAGTAATCCAATTCAACCAAAATATCCAAGCCTTACGATGCCAATTTATTTTCAAAACTTGCATTTGTACAAACCATACATGGGATCATTATCTCCTCCAAACCTCAATGGTACAACAAAAGTGAGCATGCCCAATCTAAATTTTGGAACACCTTTCCCTTTGGTAGATTTAAATCAAAGTCAAAACTTAAAAATATATCAACCAAACAATCAAGGCATGAGACTTCCCCCTTTACCAACCATCAATCAACTAAATCCAAGAAACACCCCCTTCATAAGTCAAAGCATCATAACAAATCCTCCCATTTTTCCATCAATATCATAACAAAAGATGACAAACATCCAAGCAACCCCAATGGTCAACACAACCACCACATCTCAAGTGTCTCAAGGACCAAGCATCTCAATCACACCATTCGCCACTCAAAACCTAGCAATCAATGCAACCATTCCGCTCATCACAATGATCGACACCATTCCCAATCCACCACCACCATTGCCAAAACACAACATGGAAAATTCATTCTCCATCGTGTTGCAAGTCGTTCAACAAGCTACCCACCAAAAGGTGCTCCAAAACCAAAAAGCTACATAGCTAGCTGCTCAGCAAGTGCAAGCACAATTAGCTGCCCAACAAGCCACACAAGTTGTGCAAGCAACACAAGCAATCCAACAAGCACATGCTCAAGCTCAAGTCCAACACCAGGCTCGGTAGGCGCAAGCACAATACTAGGCACAATTGCAAGGAATCCATCAACAAGTGTATCAACAAGTCTTGCAAGATTTTCAGGCACAACAATAAGTAGCTCAACAACAAGCCCAACAACAAGCATTGTTGGCATAAAAACAAAATGACCAACAACAAGGATTGTTGGCTCAACAAAAAACACAAGAATTAATCCCTCAACAAAAATTGCAACAGATTCCCATCACAATCGTTGAAAATGATGATCAAAATCCTTCAACCAATGATCATGTTGAAAATTTCTCTACATAACCTAATGAGTTAGAGGATATATCTCAAGAATTTATTCCAAAGAATGATCAAAATATTTCACCAAGGTCTAGCAATGATCATTTCAAAAACATATGGACATCCTTTGACCTCATGAAATTTGAGAAACTTCCCATGCCTAATGAAGATATCCAGGGACCCTTGATAACAAATGCATTCTTTGAAATTGACCCATGTCAAGAACTTGATCCAAAGCATGTCAAAAGCAATTCTAAAATCGTTTGAGATCAAGAATTTATATCTCAGAGATACTACAATGATATAATGGACACTCTCCTATATGAGATGATCACATCCACATAGCACATACCCCTCCATCTACCCATGAGATGCTTCCTGTGGATGGACATGTAGATGACCTTCATTTAGAATAGGATTCCTTTACTCCTGACATTATTACACAAAAAGAGCAAGATATTGATTCCTATAGCCAAACTCAGTTGTCAACATCAGGATTAGATATATCCCAAATTCAGACTGAGGACATCATGTATAAAGATATCCAGTATTATCCACTCAAGGGAACATGTCAAACAAAATAGGATATTCCAGAGTCAGTAGAGCAACAAATTGAAATGATGTCATTTGTAATGGTTATTTGTTAGAGAATGCATTCTGAATAAGATATCTTAAAACAAGCAGAATCAAAGAACAAAGGGACTGCTACCACCATACTAGGGGCAACTTCCTCTCAAGAAAACGTCAATATAGGGGGCACAAAGAATCCTTATGGTGAAATCAATGCCAATACTACAACCAGCCACATCACGAATCTTCATCCACCCATCACCCCATCCACGAATTGGGAACAACATCAAAAGCAAGATTTGAATCAAAGCATGAAAAACATCATCAAATAAAAAGAAGCTAAGAAGCATATCAGACAAATCAAATATATATGGATACCAAAGAATACAAAGAAAGATGATCCCTATCATACTCCATTAGTCAAAGAAACTATGGGGAAAAATAAAAAGGGGGCAAGTATCCATCAAAGATGTCCACAAAGGAAAAAGTAGGCTTCTCAAGCAACGTACAAAGTATATCAAACAGTTGGTCCTAATTCCACACACACTTCTGTATCCACCCATCATTGCCCATCTTCCCAAGTTTGGAGAGTCAAAGGTTCCAAACTATCAACCAATCCATCTTTTATTCCTAAACACACTCCACCATCTATGCCTCCACACATAATATCAAATTCTCACATTGACCATGTGTTGGCGATGACCCTTCATCATAAGGATTCAAAAGGCACTCTATCACGATGTACACACAAAGATGAAGTCAACTCCGATGTCAGCAAAGAAAATTATGAATCTCAAAAGTTGCATTCAAGTGCACATATCTTGGCAAAGAAAATTATTCAATTAGGACATCAATGGCACATTATGAAAAAAACATCTACATCGATAGAACCAAGTGGTTTAACATGAGCTTAAAATATTTTAGCAAAAAATTATAAAAAAATACAAAAATACAAAAATCCAAAAAAATTGAAAAAAAAAATAGTAAACAGAAAAATCATCCTCCAGTGAAAACCACTTTGGTGGCACTTTAGGAAATTACCATGATGAAAACCTAGAAAATATGTGTCATGTGTAGAATCGAGCATCGTCGTGCACTCGTTCAATTGGAAGCATCTCATCCCATCTCTAATAAAGCCAACATTCCATCTTATCCATAATAAATTCATTTATCCAATCCATTTTCATCCATCTACATTGGTAGTCCAAATTATCTTGATCTTGACCAAGTTTGGTGCACACTTTACACTTTCTTATGGTAAACCTCTTGACATGGGTCATTTTCATTGATCCTATCCTACCCAATGTTATCAGAGACTTGAAGCATTATCCAAATGAGCATCCTCTATTCGAACACCTTATCTTGTCACAAGATAATCTTGGGAATCCTTTGCATGCTTTCCATATCCATCCATCCATCCATCTATCCAAGAATCCACCCATGGAATTTCATACATTACTAGACACTGGGGGAAGATGTTTACATTTTTATTTGGGAATAAAACTTGATCTATATCCTCTAACTTATGTGGTGATCTGAACATTGGCAAACGTGAAATGAAATTGGTCAAGAATTTGTGAGACAAAAGCCAAATCACTAGCCCATGGAATATTTTGACAAAATGATGTTCTTTATCAAGATTTATCTTTCATCGAGCATCAATCCAAAAACCAGTATCAATTGCATCTAATGCATACGTCAACGTGACATCAAATCATCAAAAAAATTTTGTTCCAAATCAAGCTTCAAAATCATGATCAATCAAATCCAACCAATCCATCATCATCTCAAGATATCCTTCCCAATCCTTGTGTTTCTTAACACTATCCTTGTATTTTTGTGTATCCTCAACAATGTTATCATCATCAATTTTGAAATCCTTGTGTTGCTTAACACTATCCTTGCATTGTTGTTTATTCTCAACAATGTTATCATCATTAATCCATTGATCTGATCAATCAACTTTAGCCTAGTTTTCAACAAAATCCCAAAACAAAGCACTGATATCATCACATACCCATATCCAAATCATCAAAATCATGCGAAAAACCCAAAAACATCAAAAAATCCAAATCATATCAAAATCTCAAAAAAAAACAAAAAGTGGCAACATCCTGTCGAACTACGTCATCTTTGAGCTTGAACGTAGGCAAGGTCGATCTTTGATCATCCTTTGAGATATTTAGGTCAATCCTTTAGGTGTCTGTCGTAATCTGGCAATCCATTTGCCCATCTATCTTTTCATCAATCATGTTGTCAATCAAACTACGTGGTCTCTACGTGTATAACGTAGGTAAGGCTAATCTATGGATCATCTCTTGAGACCCCTACAATAGGTCTTTAAGTTAGCCTCTTGGTTAAAATCTTGAAAATACAAAAAAAAAATGAAAAATCCAAAAATCCAAATAGCCTCAAAACATTTCAAAACACCAAAATCATCCAAAAATTTGAAAAAACCCAAAATGGTGCACCCGTCTCATCCAACTTTCACCCATAATTACCATCATTTCTAATAAATAAATCATCGCCTTCATCCTTTGGTGAGTTAGTCAAAAGCAAGTTTAGTAGGTTCCAAAGTGAACACCCTAATCGTCAAAAGTCTCAAGTCTAGGTCAGTAAGCAAGCAAGTTGATCAACTTAGAGTATCAATAGCTTATCATCCAATCAATCTCATCAAAACCATGATCACCACATGTCCTAGGATGCATCATTCCCACGATGGACATCAACATCAGGTATCACCATAGTTTAGTCTTGGCTAGCGGTATGAAGAAAATTAGCTTGTTTGTTTACTTTATCTGGTCTTTTTGACTTATCTTATTTTGCACTCATTCCAAGGACCTCTCGATGATGCCTAAACAAAACAGGTTTAGAGAGAAAGGAATGGGGCAACGATCATTATCTTTTTGTCTGTTGTGCTTGTTGGACATTCTTGTAAAATAACTTGGCGAATACTTGCTTTGTTAGGTACATCCTAGCAAGGTATTCGTATGTCAAGTGTGAACAAGAATACTCCTATCTATTTATCAACTCAAATTCCTTCTCACTAGGTACAATGCCATCCTGGTTCTTTATACCTTGATGCATCATACCTATGTGTATTATCAAACATAAAGTAACTGGCCCTTTGAAAATCCCAACTCCTGGTAAGAAAATCATCATCATCATCATCATCATCTCTAATAATGTAGGCTTGTTGGATCCTCTTCTCATCATTCTTTTCTTTTTATTCATCTATCTTTACTAATATTTTTATCCAAAATTGGTGTATCATATCAAAATATACACGAGGCTACCCATGGTTGATGACTGTCTATACATAATCAAAATTGTCTACATCAAATATCTGATCTTTTTAAAGAATTATCTTTCATCGTTTGATCAATAGAACCATTCCTCTCACATTTTATTGTGATCTCTTGAGGGGGTAATATGCTAGCATAATCCTTCTGCTGGGGCAGCAATGGGGCATTTGAGAAATCAGAATTTTTTTGAACTTCAATCACAACAATTTATTCTTTGAACCAATACAACAAGTACATTGCTTCAAAGAGGGGAAAAATTTAGATATGGAAAATATACAATTCGATCCTACACACCTGATCCTAATCTTACTAACAATGTTTCTTCCTAAATCATCCCTTTTTCTAATTAATTTAATTAAATAATCCTTATTTGATCAAATTCATCACAATTCCTCTCTTATATGATTAAGTCATTCTCTTCCATTAATTAAATAAATTAATCTTCATTTGATTTAATCTAACACCACCTTCTTTAATTAAATAAACAAGCATTTATTTAATTAAATCTAAAATCATTATTCCTCTCAACTTTGATTTATTTAAATCCTTAAATCTAAGTCAAAACTGTCAAATCACCTAATTTCTACTTAATTTGATCAAATCATGATTAAATATAATCATAATCACTTCAATCCTCTATATTTTGCAACTTGCACAATAAATCAATTTATTTGATTTATTAAATCATCAATTTCCATTCAAAAGGGCATCTTTTGTGGAATATTCTTCCAATTCAAAAATCCCTCCAAAAGGGGATGGGTACTTCCAACAAGGCATTTAATGCCTCTTACATGTCCTTGTGAATTGAGCCAAGTGACATTAACTCCATTTCCCTTCCCTCTAAACATGTCATTTCACTAAATTCAAGTTTTAATCTAAAGGCATTATGGGCACATTCATCAAAATGTGCACAACCTTCCTCCATTCACATCTTGACAAGTGACACTTGGCCATTGGATGTTGAATGATCCCACATTGCTCAATCTCACTCATTCTTCCAAATTTGAAATCTATAAATGAGAGACTCTTCCTCTCATTCATCATCCACAATTTGAGTAAACTTATTATACTCAATTTCATTTTCATATCTCTTTATCAATTTCTTAGCTAGGTTATGCAGGAATTCAACCAAAGTGGATCAATCATCATCAAGCTTACAAAGGAGTTGGGAAAGAGCTAATTTCTACACATAATTGGCACCAACTCCCCCATGGGATCAAGTGTTTGCATTATTTGAATTAGGATTTAACTTAGTTGCTTTTTTTTTTCTTCATTCATTTCCTATTTCGAATATTGTAGATGGATTTCATGGGGAATCCTTGTTCTTACTTGCATTTCAATCTAATAATGTGCTTGTTTGTCATGTTTGTGCAGGTATAGGATTGGGGTTCACACTACATTTTCCCCCACTTTAGTGAGAGGATGACCCCATGTCAATCTCACACTAAAGTAGACATTCAAGACACTTAAGTATACAACAATAACAAAGATACATGATCATACCCTATCAAAGGCCAAGAAAAATAAACAAAAATAAAGGATCAAGAACAACTATTTCAATGTGATGTGAGATGAGGCTATTTGTCCATAACATGTGCTACTCACTCTAGCGTAGTGGAACCTCAGTCTGTCCACTAGGTGAGTTGTCCCAAAATATGTGTATACTCACTTTGGGTAATGTAACCTCACTCTATCCAATATGTGAGTTATCCGAATGAGGTGGAAAATTAGAGAATCATATTAGCCTCTCATACCATACCAGAGTTATCCTCTTGACAACTTTGATAAGGCACAACAATGAAAATGCTTTTGTAAATGCTTTTGAATTTCATGCAAAAAAAATTCTTAAACGGGATTTTACTTTGTTCATGTAATGGTCTTCCTCTTAGGGAGCATTTTTCCTAATGTCTCGAAGAGAGGACAAGTCAAAAAGTGTCGGATCATTGCCCATGGGATGCCTTATTTGAATCATGCCATGACAATGGATCATACACTCTTGGATGACATCAAGCCCAATGACACCACCAAGAAGAGGACACATTACAAGAAAAAAGGAAAATGATGCCATGAAATTTTGCCAAAAGATGTCGTTGATGTATGCCCCCACTTTAAAGTAGTTGCTACACCATTACTATGAGAAATTGATTTAAAGTAGCCAATTTTTTATCCTAAGACATGAGTGCTTTCCTTGGAAAACCCTATTCCAAGTCATATGTTTATGAAGCAAGATGCGTCATGAACTAGGAAGGAAGGGTTGCTCCCACAAACACATAAGGGATCTATGGATTTGGGGTTAGTATGTCTATTCTACAAGGTTGTCATAGAGCATGGAACTATCATCATTCCCCAAATACTCATAGAATTGGAAGAATGACATAAAAAGAGCAAAAGAAAAGAAAAAACTTTCAGGTCAACATGGAAGAAAAATAAATGTATTGATGCCTTGCGTCATCCCCAAAAGTAAAACACAAGACAAATGAAAAATATAAAGACAAATCTTTTGGGTAAACATGGAAGAGACATAAATGTCTCAACGCCTTGCGTCATCCCCAAAAGGAAAACACAAGTCAAATGAAAAAGATGATTATTACATAAAGAAGAATGAAGGTACATATAGAAGAATGCACAAAAAAATGAAACATCATAGGGGATCACATTTCACATATGCAGTCACATAAAGAAAAGTGAAAAAATAAAAATACTAGTAAGGCACAGACGAGTCAACCTAAAGTAGTTCATCTACCTCCCAATCTTGGTCGGTATAAACAGAAGGTGCGAAACTAGCCAAAGGGACAAGAGCAAGTGTCAAACTAGGACATGAACCAAGTTAAACACTCTTTTTAGGATATTTTTCATTTAAGGTCATGGAAGAATAAAATAATGCATTCAACTTATCATGCACTTGTTCATTAATATTTGCAATGTCAATGTCATCATCTAAGTTAATCACAACAAGAGTTCGAATAACAATGTCCATGCAATGTTCTTGTTTATCTTGTGGCAAGGGTTGAAAGTCATCATGCATTGCTTCAAGTAGGTTTGGGTTTTTATTTTCTACGTTATTGTTGTTTTCTTGAGTTTTCAATCTATGAGAAATAGCACGATGTCTAAGTCTATTCTCTCTAGCACTTCAATTTATTTTCATTTTATTATCAATTTGTTTATGTGTAAGAGTGTGATTGCGAATCAAAGGTTCCTTCTCTTCCTTGGGAGGACTAGAAGGAGTGAAAAGAGGTTGCTCAATTGATTTCTCTTTGACTTTGTAAAATTATTTGACTCTAGGAGGGACAACGAGATTGCTTGTATTATCTCATGGTCTCTTTTGGGAAATGGCACAAGGTTGTTCTATAGGTTGTTCTTGTATGGTCAGAAGTGTTTTTGGTTCAATCATTGTCTCATCAAGGATAGTTGGTTGAGTCATGTTGTGAAGGGATAGTTCTACTATTTTATTTGCCTTGAATATTTGATATGATTTGAAAAATAAATCTTCACGAGGCTTGATAGGTTCCATAGGCTCGAGCCAAAAGTAATCTAGTGAAAAAATCCCTTTTACCGAGGCCGGATGAAATCCGCTATGATGCACGATGAAGATTTCAATGCAAAAGAAGAAATCCTAAATGAGATCTTAATTCAATACCAATGAATGCAAGATCTAACTTAAGACACAATGAGGAACTCTAAAAATCAGAAAATTGCAATGTTAAATATGTTAGGTTCACTAATAAATGTTAAGGTGAAAAATAGGGTCCACCAAAATGAATCAACAAAGTGATGGACCACTAGTTTTGTTATGAACCTTAGCTCCTCAAATTATGTAAAATAAGATGCAAATAAAAATCAGAAATGCAACCTAATTGTTATAGAAACTATGGGGGATGTTTTTAGAGCATAAAAAGTTATGTACTTGGCCAAAAAGTTGTTGTTTTTGAGCTATGGAGGACTCATTCACCTTCAATGGCGAATGGGTCCTTTTAGGGTTTCAAAAATCTGATTTCAAGATCCTATTCCTTGATGTCTGCACTGTTAAATTCCCTATTATCAAGTTTTGTAAGTCTGTAGTTAATTTTGTAGAGCTCTTTCCTTGATATTGCACTTTGAATGAAAACTTAAGAAATTTTGCAACTTTGACAAATTTTCTCTAAATCTTGCTCAACTTGATCTTCAACCTGTAAATCTACAATCTCACACTCAAGGGTAGAATTTTTTTTTTTTTTTGCCTTAGTCAAACCCCTTGTAGGTAATCAAACCAAATCATGAAATGAAGGAAATGAAGCATGAAACATGAAATATGTAACTAATGTCACCTTGGATGTTGTCTTGTGAAATAAATCTACAAACTATCATGTAGTGGCCATGAAGAATGTAGATCTTGGATCCTTGAATGTGATTTGAACAATGGTTGCAAGTAAATATTCAATGCTACATTCACCTCTTTAGCTCAACAACATGAATGCATGCATCAAACCCTTGAAATGATTATATGACTTTGAATTGCTACAATAAACTCATGAAATCTGCCTTGAAATTCCTTATGAATGCCTTTGAAATTCTCTTGTGAACTCAATTTTCTATAATGTTTGAATTCTTGAAATTCTAGCATGAAACTATGTAAATTAACCCCTTATTTATACTAAATTAGGAGATTAACCTCGAAATTCAAAGAATTAAGGCTAACACCAGATCTGGAAAGAAACATAATTAAATTCCCACTAGAATGAAATTCAAAAAGGGTGATCTCATTAAGGGAGGACCCATTTGCAACCTTCGGCGAATGGGTCCTGGCTTAATTTTATAGGACCTAATCTTGGGGGATTGAAAGAGGGTTAAAAACCCATTCCGGATCTACTAAGGAAGGGGTTCATGTTAAGGGAGGACCCATTCACCATTAAGGGTGAATGGGTCCTGGCTCAACTTACTAGGACCAAATTTTTCCCAATGAAATAATTTGTTAATTAAATTATGATTGTCGGGATAGATCTTCGGGAGGTATCAAAATTAAGGCATAGATTTGAATTAAAAGGGGGTTAATAACTCCAATTAACCACAATTAATTAGGCGTACCTAGATAAGTGTGAAAGTGATTTATAATTCTTTACAACACTTGAAAAAGGTACACACTATGTACATTTTATTCAGAAAGGATCCCATTAGGCTTTGTTAAGCAGATATATCCTAGAAAAGTGTGAAAGTGTGTTACAACACTTTACAACACCCTTGCAAAGGATCAATTAAGGCATTTTTTAGTCAAATAAAGGTCCTAGAATAGTGTGAATGTGTACAAAACATTACAACACTACTCCAAGACACTGTTAGTTTGTCTTTAATGTCAATTATCAAACAAGCAAGGGAAAAGGCTACTTTTTCCGTTACTACATATAAAAATATAATAGTTCTCCCCAAATCACCCCAACAATCTCATGATGGAATTTTTTTTTCCTTGTGGAATCATTACATCCTCATCATAATGAATATTGATGAAATATCTTAGGTGTTGCTATTCAATAATTGGATTGTTACCTTGGAACCAAGGTGTCATTCCACTTATCTCATTTAAGATTTTATTAGGATAACTTGGGATTTCAAGGAAATTCAACTATTTGTACCACTTTACTCACAAAGGTTATCTCATCATTTCAATTTTGAGGGTTGATGAATTGAAGGTTATGTTTATCATTTGGTGCAAGATAATGGAGTGCATAATGACCATGGTTATGATTTTTTTGATTAGATATGTAAGCCTACATTTGGGTTTGCTGAACTATTCGACCTTCTTCAACTCTATATATCAATGAAGCTCTTGATGCCTTTGTTTTAAGCGATCAAGAAAGTCTAATTTTTGGTCAATATTTCTTTCTCTATGATCACTTTTTGATTGAGAAATTTCACTTCCATTATGAAATATTATATTGTCTTCAATCTCATTTCTATGAGAAGATGTAGGGGAAGTAGGATGTGGTCCAACATTCAAGGGTCTTCAATTATGATAAAGCATAACCAAAATTTGAGTATGTGCATTATGAGATGTGTCCCCATTTTTTCTACCAATAAGCATATCATTTCTTTGAACATTGTAATCATGTCTTTGAGTTCTTCTTTGAGTTTATAGCATATTATCAACTAAGGCATATAATATATATATTTTTATTGATACCTCAAGTCAATGAATGCCTTAATCATCACTAGTATTGATGAAATATTTCAGGCATACCTCTGATAATTATATTGTTACCTTGGAACTTGTGTATCATTCTACTTATCTCATTTAATATTTCATTAAAATAACCTAGCATTTCAAGGAAATTTAAATTTTTGTACCACTCTACTCCTAAAGGTTGTCTCATCAATGGAAATATTTGAGCTTACCGCTTGAATGAAACTTTCACATTTTAAGGGTTGATGGATTGAAGGTTATGTTGTTGATATGGGACAAGATAATACAATTCATAACGACCATGATTATTAAAAATATAAGATAGCATTTAGGCTTGTTAAACTATTTGAGATTTCTTCAAATCTATATATTCTTGAAGTTCTTGATGCCTTTGTTGTAAGTGATTTCATAAGTTTGATTCTTAATCAATATTTTTTTCTCTATGAACTCTTTTTGATTGACTAGATTCACTTCCATCATGAAATATTATACCATATTCAATCTCATTTTTATGTGAAGAAGCAAGGGAAGTAAAATGTGGGCTAACATGAAAGAATATTTGAATAGGATCAAGAATAACCAAAATTTGAGCATGTGCATCATAAAATTTGTCTATATTTTTCTACTAATAGGCAATATCATTCCTTTGGACATTATGATCATGCATATTAGTTCTTCTTTGAGTTTAATCATATTATCAAGTAAGTAATCTACTATATAGTGTTATGGATCTCTCATGTCAACAAAAACCCTATCTTTACTAGATGTACTAGCTTCAAAACCTTATAGAGAAAGTATTGAAGAAATAAATTTTTTTTGGATCTCCATGTAGCTTGCTACTTTATTGCTTGCATTGTTATGTCTCCATAACCCCAAGGCTCTCTTGAATATCATATGCTCTCTTTATCATAACTTCACTTTAATGTATTATTGGTTTTTATTCCAATAGCTCATCTCTATTCTTCACTAGGGAGTGAAAAGAATCCTAAAAGTTAATCTCCCCAATAATAGTACTAATCTATTAGTGTAAGTTGAGGAGATGTTAACACTACACACAAATAAAAATAATAATACTAAAAAACATAATTCACATTGTGGACATTTGTGAAATTTTAAAAAGGATCTATTATCTCCAACAACAACACTATACCAAACCTACACACAAGAAGAGAAAAGAACTTAAAAACTACTAAGTTGTCAAGGCATATGGTATATCAATTGAAATTAAAAAATTGCCAGCAATTATACAAATTCAGTGTAAATTAAACATTTATTCCTATGGATCCTCAAGGCTTATGGTGACACCTAAGTATAGGGGTCTATGAACAAAGGTGGTAGACAAGGCTCATAATCAAACAATGATATTAATAGACAAATATGTTTGAGTTAGTAAACTCATTTCATTTTTAGATTTTGCTAGGCCTAGTTGTATTCCTTGAGTTATTTTTCTTAGAATGAATAAAAAATGATGATAGACTAGGCCTTGAGACAAACCATACCCAATGCATATTAAATTCCTTTAACATAAAAAAAGGGGGGTTCTTAAGTTTAGTGGGTAAAACCTAAGATCAATTGTGGGCCTTTTTCAAAGTTACATTAAGGGGTAAATGCAAGAAGATGAGTCCACTTCTAGTGGAATTTTCAAACTTAGAAAAAAATGCAAAATTGGGGAAACCGAAATAGGATCCTGTTATTTAGCAAATGAGATCCCATTATGCTTCGGGACCCTAAGCCAAAAATGGGATCCCATTTCATAAAAAAAAAAAATTATGCTTTTATTAAACAAGACCTTGTTTAGTTAAAAGCATTTTTTTTTTTACTTTTTTATAAAACAAGATCCTATTTTTTAAATTTGAATTTTTGGCTGAGTTTGTGCCTTGTTTTTTGGTTCGGGAGAAGGCTTGGGGACCCGAACGCAAGCTTTCAACTTGGTTTGACCTACAACTTGAAGGCCATATCCATGTGACAAGAAAAGAGTGACTTTGGACATATGTTTGAAGACCCTTTTGTAGAAATTTTTGATGAAGTTAAAACCAATTATAGATGAGACTGTGTAGATTCTAGATATGTAATTTTTTTTATAATTATATTATTTTTTCTATTTTTCAAACATTTTTATGAAACTGGTCCATAAACTTGAAATATTAGGGTTTTTAAAATTATTTTAACAAATTTTGATTAAAATTGTTTTTGAAAAAAAATTATACGTAGGCAATCTTCAGACAATTATTTTCAATTATTTTTAAAATGATAAGTTTATATCATCTTATGTGTGACGTACACGATGATTTTTCAAAATAACAAATATGGCCAATAAAAAATTAACCAAAAAATTCAAAAAAATATTGTGAGCATTCTTCAGTGTGTTACAAATATTTTCCCAAAAGGATTTAGAAAAATATGATTATTTAGGTAAAAATATAGATGAAGTACATGTTCATGGTATGGTTAAAAAAAGTGACTTTTAAACAATGGTTTTTAGACACTCCTATTGAAAATCAATTTGTATCAACTGGGTATTAAAATAAATTACATATTTGGAAACTAGACTTTGAGTACTACATTTTATGATTAGTTACTTTTTCAAGATCCCATCCCCAAGTGCTTCAAATTTTAAGGTCAAATGTGAAAAATTCTAAAAACTAAAGTAAACACTTCCACTTTTGGCCAAAAAGTGGACTCAACTTTTTGCACACACCCTAAGATGTAGATCAACTATCCTTTTTCATTTCTAAAGGAAGAAATAGATGCTCTTTATTACCAATAAGAATAACTATAGGTTTTGTAAAATCATCTTCTAGGGCTTATTTCACACTCCCTTTTGGAAGACTATCATAGCCTAAGTCTCTTTCCATTAAGATAAATAGAACAATGTTTCACATGGATAACCCTAAAAATTATGTGATTGTCACCTTTAGTGGTTGAAACCCCTTTGTGTTGGTTTAGAGGGATTGTACACCAATAACCACCTTAAAAAGAATAACTTATTTCATTGGTGAAACAAACATTATCCCAATAGAACACATTAAATACATGGCCAATATATGCTATGTACATAATATCACAAAAGATAACGTGGTTGTTAGATTCCTAGCCATATCCTTGGAAGGGAAAACATTACAATGGTAAAAAGGTTTGTACCCTAACTCCTTTCACAACTAGGATGAGTTACTTGTTAAAGTTTATGTGAATAATTAGGACAAGAGTGATCATTTATCCTCGGTAGAGCAATTGAGAAAAATTAAGAAGGCTCCCTATGAACTCATGGGAGATTTTAGCTTTAGATTTCAAAATACTTGGGATAGAATCCCTACCTTGGTGAAACTATCTCTCAATCATGCCTTCCTATATTACTTAAGGTATCTTTACAATGATGTTACTATTATTGTATAGTCTATGGGTGGAGTGAATCTACCAAATACTTATGACATTTCCATCAATGAAGAAAATTGTCTAATACAATCTAGGTAAATAGCTCCAAGGCCACCAATGCCTCGATGCCTAGAATTCCCTCCTCAACAAGCCACCTAGGCACCTCCCCTAATTGCATATACTATTCAACCATCTATTTATACTAAACCTTCAAACAAATTCCACGAGGTTAAATGCCTATTATAGAATTTTGGTAAAGATTTGGTGACAATAAAGAGGAAAACAACTCAAATAATAGACCTTACCAACCTCAAAGTTAAAATTGCCAATAGAATAGGAAGCTATATCAAGGGAAAAATCAATGGAATTATGCTAGACCCATAACTACCAAAACTTTAAAGGAACTTGTTCTAGTTAAGAACAAACTAGATCAAGAACATGGCTAGTGTCATATGTGCAATCAATCACATAATCAAAATTCTTGTCAAAATGGATAGCTTTTGCAGACTCTAATGGTTAAAATTGAACACTCAACTTCAAGAAAACAATTTGATGTAACCAAGCAACTGCTAGTAGGAAACATCACATGCTAGGAGAATCTAGGTTGGTTAACTGACGTGAGGTAAATTTGTGTGGCCTAAACCAATTAAGCATTCTTGTAGTGCCCCAAAAAATAAGGTTGAATAAAATATCAATGGATAATGGAACATCTTTCATAGTTGGTTAGGAATCAACCTCCCAGCCACCCCAAGATGCTATAGTTTCTAGTATAGCAGGTAAGACAAATATGTTAAAATGAAATTAGATTGTTGGTGTTGCAAGGTGTGCACACTTGGTCACCTTGTGTGGTGCAACACAATGCTCAAGTTCATGTCATGGCTTAACTACCTCCCATGGATCCATTAACTTTGGTGGTTGTATTGAGAATTAACATGTCAATTTTTTGGTGCAACGACAACTGTCTATGCAATAACTAGTATCAGAGCCTGGGTCATAGGTTTGAACCCCTCGCTTGTGCTGGGGTGATTGTTGCAAGGTGTGTGCCCTTAGTCTCCCTATTTTTTGTAGCACAATGCTTGGATTCGTGACATGGCTTAATCACCTCCCATGGATTCATTAAGTTTGGTGGTTGTATCAGACATTAAAAGGTTGATCTTTTTGTGCAATGGAAATCATTTGTGGAACAGTTAGTAAGGGTAACAAAGCACAAGGTCAACCTTAGTTTATCCCATTAACAAAGTTGTCTCTTTATATTCTAAAATTTTCCTCAAAGGCTAGTAATGTTCCCTTCAGTATAGTTGATCAAATGCGGAAAACTACCTTTAATGTCACCATGTGGGAGGCTCTATCCATCCCATCTCAAAAGGAGTTTTTTGCAACAAGGGTTTGGAAGGGCTCAGTTTTCTAAGTGAAGTGTCAAAAAAAGAGGGAAATACAACTCCAGATAGCCTTGTGCACCCTAAGGAAGAGGGGAATTCAAGTAAAATTAGTAAAAAAATGAAATTCACCAATAGAATTAATATATTTTTAGGAATAATGCAAGATTCACTAGGTTTTTATACCTTTTCTTAGTGGGGGTTTCTTAACATTATCCCCAAATGAAATAAATGATTAATATTTAATGATAAATTTGTAGAAATATATTTAAATAAAAGTTCATAAAAGTGAGCTATATTCAAGGCTAGAACTCTAACTGATAGGGCCCAACCCATATTTTTGTTCTTATTTGTTTTTGATCCTTCTAGAAGACTATGGTTTACCCGATATCTCACTTACCTACCTACCTCTAACTATATTTTCGAGTCCCTATCTATGCTATCTAGACCCTCATTAATAAAAATGTATTGAAATCATATAAATCAAACTTAATATAAAAATATAAGACTTGTTTACATATACTTTCATTAATATTTTATGTAAATAAACCCAAAAGATAGAAAAATAACATTAAAATATAATTTCCTTCTATAACTTTAATTTAAATTGTTTTTATTTCCTTTCAATTATAATAAATGAAAGATCCTAAATGGAACACTTATGCACATTAGGTAGTTTTCTTAGAAATTTTGAAAAGCATGTGTCCTTGTCTAGTAGGGTTGTCTAATTATTTGAGTGTGGTTGGTCCTCTCTTATGCAACTTCTTCTTTTGGACAACTTATGACTACCATTCTCTCTTTTTTTTTTTTTTTGTATTAATAAAAAAAAGGGAGTGCAAGTACTTAAGTTTGATTTCTATTGAAATGGGAACATTTTGTTTTATGTTGTGCAAAAAACAAAGAAGAAAATGATGTTGTAGTAGTGGGTGAGTGTCGTTTGGAGGACTTGAAAGTATTAAAAAATGAAGGTGTAACTAAGAGTGAAGGTAAAAAAAAATGGTAGCAAATAGTGGTGAGAAAAAGGTTGTACAGAAAGAGGTAATACACAATATTTTTCTTTTTTATGATGAAAATGAGAGTGTATTTTGTGTAGATGAAATAATTACAGTGGAGCATAATATTGATTCATATTTTTTTTATATTTGAGAAAGATGATGATTTGCATAATTAGAATAAGTTGGTTTAAATAGAGTTTGTTAATGATGTTTTGTGTGCAAAAGATTTGTTTGGTGTTTCAAACTATAGCGCAGGTACATTTTGGTGGAGGTGGTTGAGCTACATGGTGGGCTTAATCCCACAATATTGGAAGAGAGTGTGAGTTGCATTTGGTGGAGGTGGTTGGTTTATGGTGGAGTTGATTCCATATTAAAGATGTTGAGTGTAGAGAAGAATCATTAGAGTAGAAGGATACTTGTTCCAACTAGGTGTTGGAAAAGGAGAAAGAAGAACTCATTGGTGGTACAAAATTCAGTAATGGAGTTTTTTGAAGGTTTTTTACAACCTGAAAGGATGATCCTACCATCCAACTCCATTTTGTGAGACCACAAAATTTGTTTACCTTGGGTGCTTGATGCTGGAGCATCCACGGTTGATTGGCAATCTTGCATCAACCAAAAATATTTAATTTTAATTTTCTTTAGTTTGGTCTCTAAATATTGTAGGTGAATAAATTTTTGTAATAAGGCCTAAAATATTTGATAAATATTTGATCAAGTTGTTATGTTGTAGTTTTATGGCGATTTGGGCTCATTTTGTGGCTTTTTCAAGGAAAAATATTTAAATATGCCTTCTTGGGCATGGGATTTGGGGAGTTACAAGTTATGAAAACTGATTTATTGTTCCTCATGTTTTTCATCAAGAATTTGGATGCCCAACAAGTGGTTTGGATTTTTCTATTTTAGGGCTCCTATTTGCGAGGAAGTGGCTGCTTTTTCTTGGCCAATCAAGGATGGAGGTTCCAAAAAGATGTCTATTCAACATTTAATGATTTTTAATTCATTTTTGAAAGCATATTGTCCATTTTTAGGCATAGAAAATTGGGAATTATAGGAAGGTGTGAAGGAGTTAATTTATGTGCTTTATTTTGGTTATTTTCAAGGGTTGTTGCTTCCAAATTGAAGCTTGTGCTTCCTAGGCGTGTTTTTTTGAAGGAAAAAGGTAGAATCCATGATTTTACAGGTCTGAGAGAGTTTTGAGACAAAAAATGGATGATTAAGTCCATGGTTGAAGGTGGATTCATCCATAGATTGAAGGTTGCAACTGCAGATTTTTATTGTTTAAAGTTTGTAATGAAGGAAGAGAAATTGCAACTATGTTTGCTTAGTAGTTTCATGTAAAAATTTTGATTATAATTTGTTTGTACTGTTGTATATCAGTCTTATTGACTATAATATCTGACATAATTAGATATATGGATGTTCGGAAGTCATTTATGCAAGCTTGAATTCATGGAAATTGCTTCATATTTGTTGTTTTGCATTAAAATATTTGTTATTTGTTGAATAGTTTTTGAGAGAGGATTTTATAGTGGTATTTAGAGATTCTCCCCTTCATTAGTTCTAAATTATAATTATTTTCTCACTTAAGCCTAATGGAGTCCCCCAAATCGATATCAACCATTTTTCTGCAAATTTGAATGCTGCAAGGATTTCAAGGCCTCTCAAATTTGTGAAAATTTCTAAAGTGATATGATATGTCCTAATGTATGTTAATTTACTATCATATCTAATGGAGGTCAAATTCATGCAAATGTTCAATATGAGAACCTGATAAATGTAAAAAATCAATAGAAGATGTCATCAGGTTCTGAAAGGAGGACAAATAAGTTTTCAATTTCTATAATAAGCCATTTTACCATAAATTCTTCAACAACTCTCCAAAATACCAAATCTTTATTTGTAAAGTCTTTGAAAGGGTGTTTAATTCATTTTCAATATACTTTCAAAACGATTGCAATACCATACTACATATTGATTTTTAGAGCTTCTTTCTATTAGGTGGCCATCACTGGGTCACATTTATAGTGGATTTTGTGGGATTTTCTCTATAAAAAAACTATCATTAATCAATGCAGGTATGAAAAGATAATTTTAGAGGGATTTATCACACAATAGATTCATATTTTTATGCATATTTTTGTAGAGGTTTAAAGTTAATGTTTCTTCTTTGCCATGAGCCCTATTTCTTCAATTCCTAGAAATGTAATAAAAGGTGGTTAAGCCTCATTATAAAGAGTTATTCCCTTAGTTCTCTATAGTAACTTATGCATTTTGCATCTTCACTACTATAACAAGGCTTTGAGCATTTGATTAATTAAAATTTATATACTTTTACCTCTCTTCACTTTTGATTTGTTATGTAAAAAATCTTTATCCTCACTTATGAATGTACTTTTATTGTTCTTGTATGTTTTATGATGTGTTAAATTCATTGGAAGGGTTAACTTTGGATTAGGTATTTCCCCCTTATCCTCTATTAAATTTTAACATTCATACAAATTTTAGAAATTGATAGAACAAAATATTATGTGAGCCACTTTGGCATTTTAATTGCTTCTCTGGGTATGTGCAGGATCATGATGGGCCAAAAAGTGGTGATATGTAAGTGATATGATGGCCCATGTGGTTGACGACTTTTTTTTTACCAAAAATTATGAAAAAAAAATATTTTTATAAGAGATTCCCATCTTTCTACCAATATAAATTATGCTTTACTTTGAATTTAATAAATAATTATTATTCATTTTCTATTTGAATTACGACTAAAGTCCTGATTGATAGGCTGATTGAAAAACATCTATAGCTTTCAAATGGTATCACATTTTTTGAATCCAAAACATGCATCACATTCTATGCTTTGTATACTATAGGATTAAAAAAATAAAATTGAATTTCATGAAGTTTTGACTAAGTTAAGGTGGTTAGAGATACGATTTTTATATTTTTTAAAAGTTGTAATAAAAAAATCATAATTAATTATTTAATTGGAAAAAAATTATAAAAAAAATATGCATCACATCGGGACATGATTCCTCTACTTATATCTAAAATATTATAATTTTTTTTATTATTTTATTGTGGTTAGGGTGGTTAGACAAAAAACTACTTCTTATTTTTTCCTTGAAATTTAAGTACTATTGCATTGAAATTTCAAATTTTCACTAAATAGATTTTTTTTTTTTAAAACCTAGTAGTTTAGAAGCTACATTCAATTTGCTACAAATTATATTTTTACATATTTTTGAAATAATATAGATAACTTATTCAAATTTTTACGTCAAGTTGCCTAACTCCGATTTTTTGAATTTTCATTGCCACTTAAGGGCCTATTTTTTCCATGATGATCCTTCACATACCCCTTTGTGCTATAGTAATTGGGAATAAACACATACTAGTATTGGTGCATCGAACTCTTTTCATTTTTTATTTCTCTCTTCCCTTTTCTCTCTACAATTGATATAATAAGGTTAGCTTCAAAGTTACTTTACATTGGGTACGACCAAAACTATTGCACTTAGGTTAGAAAGAAATCCAACCTTCTCCAAAGGTTTGATGTTCATTGCAAGGGTCACACATCTTCATCTAAGCTCAATCCCATATTTCATTGGAATGCTAAACAACAGGTTTCAGTAAGGGTGCAATTCCAAGTGACAATAGTTTTGAGAACACTTGATGGGACTAGTATGACGGGCTTCATTTCATTGTATTGATAAAGTGGTGTTTCTCTAATTATATTTAGCCTTAAGATGCATTCAACAAGGCACATGAAAAATCTACAAAAAATTCATCATCTTGGTTTGAAATTAGACCTACAAATTTATGGCCAACATTCAAACAAGGGCATCTTTTAGAGGTGATTTTCAATACACTAAACTATCCTTTTTCACTTCTAGAAGAAGAAATAGATGCTCTTTGTCACCAATTAGAAGAACTAGAGGTTTTGTAACACTATCTCCTAGGACTCATTCCACACCCCCTTTTAGAACAATATCATAACCTAGGAATCTTTCCATTCGAATATATAGAATATTATTTCACATGGCTACCCCAAAAAATTAGGTGATTATCACCTTTAGTGGTGGTAGCCCTCTTGTGTTAGTTTAGAGGGATTGTATACTAATAACTGCCTTAAAAAGAATACCTTATTTCATTGGTGAAACAACCATTACCCGAATAGAACACATTCAAGATGTGGCCAATATATGCTATGTATATAATATAACAAAAGATAATATGGTTGTTAGACTCTTAGACACATCTTTGAAAGGAAAAAAATTATAGTGGTACAAAGGTTTGTATCCTACCTCTATTCACAATTGGGATGAGTTAAGTAAGAAAATATATGAACAATTTGAAGACAAGAGTGATCATTTTTCCTTGATAGAGCAATTGAGAACAATTAAGAATGCTCCCCATGAATTCATGGGAGATTTGAGCTTTAGATTTCTAAAGACTTGTAATAGAATCCATGCCTTTGTGAAACAATTTCCCAATCATGCCTTCCTATACTACTTAAGGGATCTTAACAATGATGTTTCTATTATGGTATAGCCTATGGGTGGAGTGAATCTACCAAATGCTTATGACATAGCCATTAGGGAAGAAAATTGTTTAATACAATTTGTGAAAATAGCTCTAAGGCCACCAATGCTTCTATGCCCAAAATTCCCTCCACAACAAGCTAGCTTGGCACCTTGCCCAATTGCATCTACTATTCAACTATCTATTTCTATTACACCTTCAAATAAATTACACGAAGTTAAATGCCTATCGGAGAATTTTGGTAATGAGTTGGTGACAATAAAGAGGAAACAAGTTCAAAACAATAGATCTTACTAACCTCAAATTTAAAATTAACAACAAAATAGAAAGCCATATCAAGAGAAAATCAATGGAATTATGCTAGACCCTTGAACAATGTAAACCTAACCACTACCAACACTTAAAAGGAACTTGTTCTAGTTGAGAACAACTTAGCTCAAGAACATGACTCGTGTCATGTGAGCAATCAACCACATAATCAAAATTCATGTCAAAATGGATAGTTTGTGCAAACTCTAATGGTTAAAACTCGAAACTCAACTTCAAGAAAACAATTTGATGTAACCAATCAGTAGGGAAGATCACATGCTAGGAGAATCTACATTGATTAACTAACATGAGGTAGATTTTTGCGACCTAAACCAATTAAGCATTGGTGCAATGGCCCAAAACACAAGGTCAAATAAAAGAGCAATGGATAGTGGAACATCTTTCATAGTTGGTCAGGCATCAACCTCCGCACCACCCCAAGATACTATAGTTTCAAGTACCTATAGTTGCAGGTAAGACAAATATGTTACAATGAAATTAGAACATTTTCTTCCGTGCCGTGCACGACCGAGGGTGGTCTCGACTTGTTTTACCAATGTCGCTCCGAATTGATGGGTCGACGCGTTTTATGTCTCGAGTCAATTCTCCACACCAAATGACTTGCTAAAGTCGCGATTTGCTTGACTCAGATCTGTGCTAATAAATGAGATCCAGCTGGAGTTTGTGATGCCTTCGTTTGAAGTGACAAGGCAATACCAATTTGTGGTCAGTATTTGTTGGTGAAGCACGTTATATCTGGAGTCAAGTCTCCACACTTAATTCAGCTGGCATATGTGCTGAATTATTTTCCCTTTTTCTCCCATGCCGTGCATGTCTGTTGGAACAAAGACAACCATTTTTACTGATAAAGAACGGTGGGCAACTCCAAATTGACCGGTAGCGCGTTATATCTGCAGTCAACTCTGCACACACAATTACGCCATGACTTGAGAGACTCAGAAGTGTAGTAATAAAGGAGATCCAGCTGGTATATGACAAAGACATTGACGCCTTCGCCCTCAATTTCGATATGTGGTGGCCCGACCGCACAGACATGTTCTGGCACGGGCTTCAAGCTTTTATTTTCTACGACATGCATCGACGCTTACCTTTCAAGGGTGAACCCCTCTTTTAGTGACCTCAAAATCATGCTCGTCTGGTACACAAATTTACTTTATTCAAACATCTGGTTAGATAGTTAACGATAATTTTACATTTTGTTCATTTAAAAAAAAAAAAATTGTTCAATTTTATTGATAAAAAATAATCTTTGAACTTTAATACAGATTATGTTTAAGACTAATCATACAAATCACCCCAACAATCTTATAGTGGAAAGATTTTTTCCCTCATGACATCATTACATCTTCATCATCACAAATATTGACGAAATATCTTAGGTGTTCCTATTTAATAATTGCATTGTTACCTTGGAACCTAGGTGTCATTCCACTCATCTCATTTAAGATTTTATTAGGATAACTTGGGATATCAGGGAAATCCAACTATTTGTACCACTCTACTCCCTAAGAATGTCTCATCATTTCAATTTTGAGGGTTAATGAATTGAAGGTTATGTTTCTGATTTGGTGCAAGACAATGGAGTGCATAATGCCCATGGATATAATTTTGTTGATTAGAAATTTAAGCCTACATTTTGGTTTGTTGAACTATTTGAGCTTTCTTCAACTCTATATATCATTGAAGCTCTTGATGCCTTTGTTTTAAGTGATTAAGAAAGTCCAATTCTTGGCTAATATTTATTTCTCTATGATTACTTTTTGATTGAACAATTTCACTTCCATTATGAGATATTATACCGTATTCAATCTCATTTCTATGTGAAGACGTAGGGGAAGTAGGATTTGGACTAGCATGCAAGGGTCTTCGATTACGATCAAGCATAACCAAAATTTGAGCATGTGCATCATGAGATTTGTCCCTTTTTTTTTTACCAATAAGTGTATCATTGCTTTGATTGTAATCATGTCTATGAGTTCTTTGAGTTTATAGCATATTATAAACTAAGGCATCTAAAATATATATTTATTGATCCCTCAAGTCAACAAATAACCTAATCATCACTAATATTGGTGAAATGTCTTAGATGTTCCTTTTCGATAATTATAAATTGTTACCTTGAAACTTGTGTATCGTTCCTCTTATCTCAATTAAGATTTCATTAGGATAACCTAGGATTTCAAGGAAATCTAAGTATTTGTACCACTCTACTTCCAAAGGTTGTCTCATCAGTGGAATATTTGAGTTTGCCACTTGAATGCAACTTTCATACTTTGAGGGTTGATGAATTGAAGGTTATGTTGTTGATATGGTACAAGACAATGCAATACATGACAACCATGGTTATAGTTTTTTTGATTAGAAATTTAAGCCCACATTTAGGTTTGTTAAACTATTCAAGCTTTCTTCAACTCTATATATTTTTGAAGTTCTTAATGCCTTTGTCTTAAGTGATTTCATAGGTTTGATTCTTGGTCAATATTTCTTTCTCTTTGAACACTTTTTGATTGAGTACGTTCACTTCCATCATGAAATATTATACCATATTTCAATCTCATTTCTATGTGAAGAAGCAAGGGAAGTAGAATGTGGGCCAACAGGTAACACTCTTTTATTAGGATCAAGAATAGCCAAAATTTGAGCATGTGCATTGTGAGACTTGTCCATATTTTTCTACCAATGGGCATATCATTCCTTTGAACATTGTGATCATGCCTATCAATTATTCTTTGATTTTAATCATGTTACCATTTCTAAGGAATCTACTATATAGTGTTATTGATATCTCAATTCAAAAAACACCTATCTTTACTAAATGCACTAACTTCAAAACCTTACAGATAAGGTCTAGAAGACATACTTTTTTTGTTTGATCTCCATGTATCTTGCTACTTTCTTACATGCATTGTTGTGTCCTCATAACCTTGAAATTCTCTTAATTATCATATTCACTCCATTATCATGACTTCATATTAACACATGACAAGTTTTTGTTCCAATAGAGTCCATTCTTCACTAGGAAGAGGAAATAATCCTAAAATTTTATCTCCCTAACAATGTTACTAATCCATTAGTGAAATTTAATATGAGATGTTAACACTACACACAAAGAAAAATAAAACTACTAAAAAATAAACTTCACATTATGGACATCTATGAAATGTATAATAATATCTATTATCTCAAACAATAACACTAATTTTTTGGTGCAAGTTCATAGGATACCAACCCTACACACAAGAATAGAGACAACTTAAAAACCACTAAGTTGTCAAAGTACATGGTATATCAATTGAAATTAAACATCCCCAACAACGGTGTAAATTCATTGAAACTAAAACATGTAGTCCTACAGATCCCCAAGGCTTATGGTGACACTTCAGGATATGGGTCTATGAATAAAGGTGATAGACAAGGCTCACAATAAAAAAATAACATTAATGAAAAAAATTGTGTGAATTAGGACACTCGCCTTCATTTTTATACTTTTCTAAGCATAGGGGTATTCCTTGAGGTGTTTTTATTAAAAAAAATAAAAAATGATGATAGATTAGGCCTTGAGATAAACCATACCCAATGCATATTAAATTCCTATTTTATTGTTACTAAGTACCTACATGCTATTTTATCTTGAAACAAGGACATTCACACCTCAATAAAAAATATAATTTAGCATATAGAGACTAAAATACATCTTCATATATGGATGAAATAATAAAAGTAATAAGTTATAACTCACTATAAAGGGTATTTGTGAGATAAAAAGATACTTTGTTGTGCCAAGACAAGGAGATCATGCAATGTGGTGGATCAACTAATTCTATTACTATTTCTATTTTTAATATTTTTTATTTTATGCAAGTGTGGTGTGATGATAATAGGTTGAACATAAAGTAAACAAGTTCCTTTATTTTGTATGGGTAGGAGAGTAAGGATTTCACAACCAAAGTACTTCACAAGACTAGACATTAAAATGAAATCTTATAGAGAATGACAATAAGGACTATAGTTTAGAGAGTGGGATTTATCTAGGTCCTAACATCCCATACATATGGGAGGCTTTGATATAATTAAAATCTGAAATAGAAATAAGTGGTGACATAGATTCAATGAAATAACAACACATGCTTGGATAGTTTTTGTATAAACCATCATAATAGATTTGGACTATTTTGTCACTCTCTTATTCTAGTATTCTCAATCCTCGATTCTTACAAACATAGTAACAAAATAATTCTATAGGATAAATTTGTAAATAATAAGATTATGAGTTTTTTTTAAAAACATGTTTTAAACAATAAAAAAATTAGGTCAAGGTTAGGGTTTTTGAAAAAGGAAGAAATTTTTAAACAATTAGAAAAAATATGGAAAATTAGAATTAGGGTGTTTGAAAAATTAAAAAAATTAAAGAAAAAATTAGTTAAAGTTGCTCAGATCAGCCCAACTTGTCAAAATGTTGGCAAAAATTATGATTTCTCATAATGTGGACGATTTATTAGTGATATATTTTTTTAATTAGAAGGCTGAAAATTGTTTAAAAAAACTCTTTTGGCTACATTTTTTTAAATGGTTTTTTTTCTTGTAAAAATTGGTTGCTAATTTATTTCCATTTACTTGAAATTTTACTATCACTTCATACTTCAACAAGTCTATACATAGATGGATGAGTAGAAGGAGGATCGACAAAAATCAACAAAATAATTTTAGATGTCTTGATAGTGTGTGTTGTAGGTACAAAAATGATAGACTTATACTATTTATGTATGTCTATGTACAAATAAAAAAAAAAAAGTAAGAGATATAAATATATATTAGAGGAACTTGATGTTAGAAGTCTATGCAGTTTGTGTTGTCATTGATGTCAACAGATCTTTGATGTTGCATTGATGTCAACCTATGGAGATGCTTTCATTTTTTGCATTATGTTGTCATTAGTAATCTCACTGGTTTCAACCTCTAGTGTTTCCTTGATAAACATGTGTATGGTTGAGTTTTTGTATTGTAGTTGGTTTAGTTGTGATAAGAAGGTGTTGTAGCTGATGAGATTATTCTTTTTGTGCTTGGTTTCCAAGTGCTTTTGAGAAAATTTGAATAAAAGAAGAAATAGTGTGGTAAAAAGTTTTCAATGTAGCAGAGTAGTGTTTAATGTTTTGCTCCCTATTTCTTATGTATTGAAGATCTAATTATGTGGTTTATATATGCTGATCAAAGGTGGTATATCTAGATATTTAGGTTTAGGATCATTACATAGAGAAAGTTATGTTCACCAATATTTGAACTATGAAAGCAATTTTTTTTGGGAGAAATGGTTTTACTCTGCATTTGTCTGCACTATGGTTTCTGGTCTTGCAGATTTGAGAGTGTGCTTATAGTGGTCATATCTATATACAACCTAAGTTATTCAAATTTTGGTGCTCCAAGAGGTTAGATTCATGTGTTACAATATATGAAAGATTAATTAGGTGTACAAGATGAATGTGTTCTTCAAATGAAAGTTGTTGTGAAGGATTTTTTTAGATTTTAGGATGTTGATGGAATATTCTAGATTATGTTTAAGTTTTGTGTGTGTTCCATGAATCTTCTTTGGATTTGGTGAAGCATGTACTCAAAGTTTAATGTTGTTCACACAAGTTTGACCGACCTTGGGTGTTTACACTAATTACAAATATGCTTTAGTGTTTGTGAAACTGTGGTGTGGTGTATGTGAGTGGATTTAGGTCTGAGCTAACGTGTGTTGTGGTTTTCTTTCATTTCTCTCCATCGTGGGAATTTTTTGGTGCCAACCTAATTTGAATTTTCATATTTGGGGTGCATAGGTGACCTTGTGAATTATTCTCAAGGTTATGATGGGTATATATGTGTGTTGATTTTATGGATTATGAAGTGCGTGTGATGCAAATTATGATGTGGAGTGTGAAAGTGAAAAATATAGTGTGATATTTAATGGCTAATAATATGGGAAGCAGTGACCAGAAGGTTTCTACATTCTTCAAAGAGTGTGTGTATATACTGGTAGTGTGGTGGTTGAATATTTTTGTTGCTTTGAGAAGGATTTCTTATCGTAACAATCTTCTTTCTATTCTAGCAATGAGCCATTGGCAGTGAGCCCTTATTTTATTCTAGTTATTAGGCCTTTCAATAGTGATCCTATTGTATTCAATGTTGCAATTACTTTATAGCATGAGCTAATCCTCATCATGGTTTTTACCTTCTTGTGTTTTCCATGTAAATCTTATGTTCTCATGTGTTTGGATGTGCTTTCATTATTGTTTCTCATGTGTATGTACTACTAATACATTATAAGAGTTTAATGGTTGTTAAGGGTTTAAGGATTAATGTAGATATAAATGTGAATGAGGGTTTGATATTTCAATTTACAATTGATTCAACCGACCTCTCAATTGTCTTGTACATTCAAAAAATGGTATCAAAGCAAGGTTCCTTAGAAGAAATCTTAACCACTTGAGGTAGATATGGGATGGTGCACAAGAAGGATGCTCCTTTGTTTGATGGATATGATTATGGATAATGGAAGACCAGGATGGAAGGTTTTATTATTTCTTTGAGATTAGAGTTTGGAAGTATGTTGAAACCAGATATACAGTGTATGGAAATGGTCTAAATATTGATGATTAGATAAAGGAATATGAGAACAATGGAAAATAATGGTATGCTCTTTTGAGTGGTCTTTCTAATTTAGAACTTATGAAAGTTACAAGTCTTAAAACTATTGGTGAGATTTGGAAAAATATGGAAAGTATCTATGAAGGAGATGATATAGTCAAGCAAATAAAGATGAAAAATCTGAAGACTAAATTTGAGACCCCAAGGATGATAGAATATGAAGATATTATAGGCTACATGCATAGAATGGAAAAAAATGTCAATTCCATTAGAGGGCTTGGAGGAAAACTTGAAGAATATGAGGTGGTAAAGAAGGCATTAAGAACTCTTCCTAAAAATTATAGTCATAAGATTTCTACTATTGAAGAAGCTCACAATTTAGATCATTATTCTAGAGATCAGTTGTTTGGTGCTTTACCTACTTTTGAATTGAGAGAGTTTGGTCTAAGTGATTCAAGCAAAGTGACTTCTTTTAAAGTTGGAAAAGTAGAGAAGAATAAGGAATCTGATCCAAATGAGTTTGATGAGGTAGAAGAAAAATTTGTGAGTAGATTGAAAAAGGGCACTAGAAAACATAGAGGTAAGTTACCTTTCAAATGTTTCAATTATGGAAAGATAGGTCATTATACTTCAAGATGTCCAATCAAAGCTTCAAATTATAAATTCAAGGAGAATAAAGGTAAATAAATTAAGAGAAGTGATTATGTTAAAGAATATGCCACTATATTTGATGATGAGGATAATTAATTCTTGTTCATGGCTCTAAACTGAACCATAAGGAAAAGGGGGAGTAAGATGTGGGATCACCTAATCTCCCTTTTCACATGGGTTTCATTCAAGGTGTGTCCTAGGAACCCTAATTGGATTGAATATCAACCTCATAAGATGAGTCAGTTCTCAACAAGGAAAACCTAAGAGGGGTTTTTCTTAGGGTTTGAGGGGTTCACCACCAAGAAAAATCTTGGAAAATGCAAAAGAACATTCAACTCACAAAACCTAATAATGCAAGCCAAATGAATAATGCAAATAATGAAATAATAAAATAGGAAGTTAGGAGGTGTGTACTTGGACAATATAGATATGTCACAAGGATTCTAGAAATATGAAAAAGCTACCAAAATATGTTATGGAGGACTAAGATGCCCAAGGTGGCGACTTAGTCTTGTTGCTATTTTTCGAGGGGACCTAGGGATCTTCAGATGCCAAAATAGAATCCTGAAGAAATTCTAAAAAAACACCTAAGGGAGGACTAAGATGCCCAAGGTGGTGGCTTAGTCTCATTTAGGGTTTCTGAAATTTCTAAATCTGGTCCTGAGCTCCCAGGTCTAAACTTTATTCCTCCCGAATCTTAGGTTCTGAATATTTCGAATGTGGCTTGTAGGTGAGTTTATGTGAAGATAACTTTGCAATGCAAATTTTCAATCTTGCACTCCAAGTGAACTTCAAGACTTCAACCTAGATCTACAATCAAAAACACACAAGAGTGGAAAACTTGTTGATTTGTTAGTAAATGGGGGTTTGCCTTGGTCAAACCCCTTGTTTGGTAATTAAACCAAATGAAGAGATAATGAAATAAGAACATAAAACATGAAGCATGGAACCATGAAATCTGAAAATAGAATTATGTGTGAGCACTAATCTTAAGTGTGTCTAAGATTATGCTAACTAGAACATGGAGAAACCCTATTCAAATGTATTAGAATAGAATCTCTAAAAATGCAAATGGAATGAACTTATAAAGGAGATCCCAAATCACCTCAATAAGCCACTAACATGCGATGAACCTTCCATAGGTAGAAAGTAGAACAATAATGGAAGATGGAATCAATCAAGAAACAAGTCCATAGGCTTGGAAGTATGGCTAGTTGCATCTCCAACCTAGAATCTCTCATGATCCACTATACGAATCCACCATTAATCTATGGAAATGCTAGATATTGATTTGAAAACCGACAAAAACACAAGAAGGTTGCTCCAAGACTACAAATTCTCTCTATTGAAACTCTCCTTCTTAGCTCTCAATTTGTCTCCTTGTTAACTTATGTGAAAAATGGGGGTGAAAATTTATTTTATATGCATTAGCACCTAATTGATCACTATTCAAATCCCAAAGGCCAACAAAATGCCAATTAAATCAAATATTTTAATTTCTCACTCTTAATTCCCAAAAATAAGGCCTCGGGGACTAAGAAGCCCTAGGTGGCGTCTTAGTCCCACCTAGGGGGACTAAGATACCACTAAGGGTGTCTTAGTCTCACCTAGCTTATTTTTCCAATCTGAAAGGTGGGTTACCAAGATTAGAGGTTGTTTTAGGGATTTGATCGGGTTTACAACTAAAACATGCCTCTGCATGCACAAAAAGGGAGTCCTATAGGCCTATAATGACCGACCTAGAGAAAATTTAATGCAAGGGATGCTAGAATAGGTCCAAATATTGTGTGAAAATGCAAAAGGTAATTTTTCTACACTACATAAACATTGGAACTAATTTTTCTAACTCTAAGAGATGTATGAAGGAAGTTGCTCTGAAAGGTTATAATGGAGCTATGATGACTACTTTTCATGCTAGAGAGGACAATAACTAGTGGATTATTGAAAACAGAGGCTCAAATCACATGATAGGTGATAAGAGTAATTTTTTTAAACTTGGAAATTTTAAAGGACGTCTTGTTATGTTTGGTGATGATACATCTGCTAAGATATGTGGAAAAGGTTCAATCAATTTTGATGGTAATCATAATATAGATGGTGTTCTTTATGTTAAGGGGCTCCAACATAATCTTTGAAGTGTAGGAAAAATGTGTAGCAAAGGATTTAATCTTGTATTTTAGGATGGTGGTTGTGAAATTAGAAAAGGCTCTAGAAATCTAGTTCCTACAAGAAAAGTGACATATGTAAATGTTTATTAGCTCAAGGGTGATAATGGTACATGCTTTATGACTCAAGTTAATGAAAGTTTTCTACAAAATAGAAGAATGTGTCACATAAATTTTGATAGCCTAGTAAGGATCAATTTTTCTCAAGGTGTAAGAGACCTACCAAAAGTTATAAAGCCTATAATTATAGTTTTTAAGCAATGTCAGATTGGGAAGCAAGCTAGAAAGAGTTTCAAAGTCAACGCAATTTTTACTACCAGTCCTTTGGAGTTGGTGCATATAGACCTTTGTGAGCCTATAATAACAAGAAGTTTTCAAGGTCAAAAGTATTACATGTTGTTGATTGATGCTTATTCTATAATGACGGGTTACTTTTCTCAAAGAAAAATCAAAAGATCTAGATAAGCTTAAGGTATTTAAAGCTATGTTTGAGAATGAAATGGACATGAAAATAAAATGTTTGATATTTTATAGAGGTGGAGAGTTCACCTCCAATGTGTTTAATATTTTTTAAGAAGTTCAAGGGATAAAGAAACATTTGTCAACTCCTAGGACTCCTTAGCAAAATGGAGTGGTGGAAAGGAAGAATATGATTTTTTAGGAGGTAGAAAAAATAATGATGAAAGAAAAAAACCTACCAGAAGTCTACTGGAGAGAGGAAATACATAATACAATCTAGTGTGTGTGGATAATGCGTGATTAATTAAATAGTAAACTAACACACCGAGGAGACATTAGATTGAAAGAAAACTAAACTAGAAAGCATAAATGCAAACTCTAATGACAACAACTTCAAATTCGTCCCATCGTCCTCTATCTCCAAGGATTTGATAAAAGATGCTGGCTCTTAGTTGTGTAAGCAACAACTTGTTGAAATGGCAACTTAGGAGAACAAGATTGATTAGAAATGCATATTTATGACTATATGATTTAAACTATGGAATTAAAATGCTATAATGCTAAATGCTTGATAAAGTTTAAAAGACAAATGGAAAATGAAGAGACAGATGAAAGGTGTGTCCATAATTAAAATAGATAATATTTAATTATGTGTGGGAAATGAACAACTTTTCAATTAAATATTGAAAATATTTAATTATGTGAAAGAAATGAAAAGACTTTAATTAAATATTAAAAATATTTAATTATTGAGAAGAGTGAAGAATTTAAAAAGTGTTTAAATTAAATATTGAAAATATTTAATTAAATGTGAAATGAAGAATATCATTTAAATTTAGAATTTAAACTTATGATAATTAATATAAATAAATTGTGAAATCTATTTAATTAATTAAGAGGAAGATAGCATTAATTAAATAAACTTATTTATTTAATTAAATTAGAAGAATTAGAAAAACGAACAATATAAATAAATAATTAAATTTATTTATATGTAGATGAATTAATAATATTAATTAAATAATTCATATTTAATTAATTAACAGGTTTGGTTAACCCTGACCATTTTTAGATGTGTACACAATCTACATACTTAATAGAGCACAAGCAAGGGAAAATAGTTCAAAGACTCCCTATGAGTTGTGGTATGGAAGGACTCCTATTGTCAAATATTTTAGAGTGTTTGGAAGAAAATGCTATATCAAAAGAGATGAAGAAAACTTAGGAAAGTTTGATGGTAGATATGATGAAGAAATAGTCCTTGGATATTGTACAAAAAGTAAAGCTTACCAATACTATAACAAGAGGCTGAAAAGGATTGTTGAAAGTGCAAATGTCAAAGTGGATGAAGACTTACATAAAATATCAATAGTAATAGATGGATATGAATCATATTATTCCTCTTGTAGAGAAGAAGAGAAGGATGTAGGTAAGGAAAAATAAGTACATGTTGAAGAGGAAGAAGCTTTGAAAAGGATCCCTAAGACCTCTAAATATGTGCAAAATAATCACTTTGAAGATCAGATCATTGGCGACAAAATTAGATGTGTATTAACAACAAGAAAAGTTGCTATGACAGAAGAACAAGTAAAATTATGTTTACTTTCCAAATGTAAGGAAGCTAAGGTAGAGAAAAAACTTCCTACGCTAATCTTGAGAAGAGGATAATGAAAACATTTACAGATCTTTAACAGTTACAAAAAATTAAATAGAAATAAATAAAAATATCATTAATACCACAACACAATGATTTATTTGGGGAAAACCCTTTTAGGAGAAAAAACCCCACACTCCAAAATCCACAAGTATTACAATATACTTGCAGAGCAAGCTTCTCACAAGAGTACCACAAACCAAAGATCTAGAGGAAAAACAATTGCTATTAGACTCTCTAAATAAATCACAATACAAAGATATAATACAGTTCAGTCATAAAATAGGGTTACCTTCTAGAGAAAGTCAAGTTTATAAAATATCAATCATTAGATCTAAGACCTAATGATGAATGGTCCAGATTTACAATAATATATAATATAAATAATTTTTTTTTTTGAGGGTGCTACTTCTAAGCTCCCACTAGGACAAGTTGCCCTTGAACCCTTGGCTGAAGGGATGATCCCACTAAACCCCTTGTGGGGGAAACCCCCCCATGCCCCCCATAACCAATGTATCAACAATACCTTATGTATCATAAAATGAAGCTCCAGTACTCTAGTTGTTGTTCGAGCAAGGACAAAAGGTAATGTCTATCAACTCAAAGATAGTGGTGCAAAGTTATTTATGTCTCAAACTAATGAAATTTTCCTATGGCATAGAAGAATGGGTCACATCAATTTTGATAGCCTAGTGAGGATAATTTCTATTGATGTTCTGAGAGATTTTCCAAAGATTATAAAGCTTATCAATGCAATCTATGAAGAATGTCAAGTTGGAAAACAAACAAAGACTAGATTCAAGACAAAAGAATACTCTACCACAGGTCCCTTGGAGTTAGTGCATATAGATCTATGTGAACCTACCAAAATTATAAGCTCACGTGGTGATAGGTATTTCATGTTATTAATTGATGATTATTCTAGAATGGATTGGGTTACATTTCTCAAAGAAAAATATGAGCTCTAGATAAGTTTAAAGATTTAAGTCTATGGTTGAGAATGAAATGAATATAAAAATCAAATTATATTTGATATCTGATAAAGGTGGTGAGTTTAATTCAAATGAGTTTATTAGTTTTTATGAATATCATGGAATACAATGGCATTTATCAGCCCCCATAACTCCTAAGAAAAATGGAGTTGTGGAAAGGAAAAACACAATAGTTCAAGAAGGAACTAGGAAAATGATGAAGGGAGCTAATATTTTGGATGTCTATTGGAGAGAAGAAATTCACATTGCATTATACATTCTTAATAGAGGTCAAGTAAGAGTAATTAGTTCAAAGACTCCCTATGAGTTATGGTATTGTAAACCTCATACTGTGAAATATTTCAATTTTTTGAAGCAAGTGTTATATTAGAAGAGATGAATAAAACTTAGGAAAGTTCGATGCAAGATCTAATGTAAGAATCTTCGTTGGATACTCTAAAAGAAGAAAGGCCTACCAGTGCTACAAAAAAGTATTGAAAAATATTGTTGAGAGTGCAAGTGTCACAGTGGATGTTCAAAACCACATCAAAGTTCAGTACGGATAAAAGAGCATGAGTATGATTAATCCTCTTGTAGTAAAGAAGAAAATGCTTAAGACAAAGGAAAAGAGTTGACAGTTGAAGAGGAAGAAGCTCAGGAAAAGAATCCTAAGACTCCCAAGTATATGTAGAAGGATTAATTAGAAGATCAAATCATTGAAGATAAGAGAAAAAGTATGCTAACAAATAGAAAAAATACTATGAAAAAGGAACAATTAATCTATTTTTATTTTTGAGGTGGAGCCAAAAATAGTGACCAAGGCATGCAAAGATGAGAATTGGGTCAAAGAAATGAAGGAAGAGTTAGAACAAATAGAGAAGAATCTGACTTGGTAATCAGTCCCAAGATCAAAAAATAAGAATGTGATTGGTACTAAGTGGGTATTCCAAAATAAATTAAATGAATATGGAAAATTTGTCAAGAACAAGGCTATAATTGTGTGTAAGGGTTACTCACAGGTTGAAGGTATAGATTTTGAGGAAACTTTATCTTTGTTTTGAAGAAGGAAAGATATTGGGATGTTATTAGCTTTTGCAGCAGACAAATATTTCAAAGTATATCAGATGGATGTGAAGTGTGCATTCTTGAATGGTGAATTGGAAGAGGTATACACTAAACAACCATAAGATTTTTAGTTGATAGAAGATACAAATATGTAATAACCCTTCTAATTATTACTTAATTATATTATTTCAAATGACATTATGAATATTAAATTTTAAAAAGACATAGCTAAGTAGCTATTTTAAATATTATAAAAAAATGCCTCATTAAATGAGTCATATATATATATATATTCAATTTCAATGTCAATTACAATATCCAAGTTAACTTGGCTTATAGGCCACAAAGTCAATACAATATATAAATTTTTACATCAAGGTTACATCATAGATCAAGATAGTCTTGAAAATATCCAAGGTTTCCTCTTAACGCTCACCTCCACTGGTGGATGAGAACATGGTTGAAGCACTTTACCACCCAACCACTAAGTTTACACTTCCCTAGAATTTATCCAACTAGAATAATACCCAACCCTACATGGAAAGTTTAGGAAGAGAATAATCTGCAAGGTGGAATCTGGTGTGTTCCCATACATCAACATGCATATCTATCTATGAATTATAAAAATGCAAGATCTATGTTAGGAATGGAAAATAGTGTTATCAAAAATTCCATACATACATAATGGGCTAATTACTTGGCCAAGCATAAAAAATAAGTTGCAACAACAAATGATAGGTTTTGGATAAAGAAAAATCCTATATTCTTTGAACTCCATTTTGGTACCTATCTTGGAAGGTAACTCTCAACAACACAACAATTCCATAAAATCTATCAACCCTCTAGTGACATCTACCCTGGGGTGCTCTAGTCTACTTAGGTGTTGTTGTTCTACTCAATACAAAAAGTATCATTTTCATACATATCTATGGAAAAGTAATCCAGTCTACTTATTTCGTCTTTAAAATGAAAATTATAAAAGTGATTCAAATAGAATTGATCAATACATTATCCAAATCATTTCATACATATGACACATGATTACATTCAACGTGAATCACTATTCATTTAAAAATGAATTTAATAAGTAACAAAAGAAGGCATGTCACAACTATCTGTATGTACATAGACGAAGGTCTATGTGCATACACATATATGTGCCATCTTAAGTTAATTATTTGTGCATACATTCTGAAATAAAACCATTATATTAGGTTGCTTCCATACAATAATGTTATAGATTTATCTATCATTTGTCATAAATACAAGAAGTAGAAGAACCGAGAACAATTATACTTGAATAGTTTCCACATATTGATATGTTGTTTATAACAAAACGATGTTGTTTGTAGCTAAGCAAGTACTGTTTTTAACAAAACGATTATGTTTGGAGCTGAAAAAGTATAGTTTATAACAAAATGATGTTGTATATAGTGAAATAGATGTTGCTTATAAAAAACAATACTATTTGTAGCAAATCAAATAATGTGTATATCCAAACGATGCTATTTATAGAAAAACCATTATTGTTCTTTACAAAACTATATTATTTGAAGCAAATCAAATACTATTTTATAACCAAAACGCTGTTGTTTATAGCAAACAATCACTATTTTGTAGTAGTATAAAACATATTGTGTCAATATATCCTATCATCAGTTTCAAGCTAACAGGTTACTATGTGAACAATCAATGCTCTGTCATTTTGATTATGCAAGAAATTAAACAACAATTAAAGTCCTTTTGTGCAATTGATAAAAATTGAACAACATTCTTGTCATTTCCATTCTCATATTCTTTGGAATAAATTTATCAGTCAATCGGGTTAGAAGGTACCTAAATTTATAAGAGTGATTGTAATGGATTTAAATTTAGTTTATAGTCATTCTAAGAATGACTAATAGTCAAGTGATTGGGAGATTTATTTTACCATCAAAATCATTGGCTGAATCTTAAAGAAAGGCTGATATATGGTTTACAAGTTTGATAATTGATTGATGAATCATACTCTTAATATCATTCTAAGAACGATAGGTGCATGTAACCATACTGGTATAGTCATCTAGTGCAAGCACCATAGGTATGCGAGGATAATATAAATCATTCTAGAGAACGAATAAATTTAGGGGAAATAATAAATTGTGTTTGATCTTAAGGATCAATGCCTATATAAACAAATGGAAGTAGGTATTCATTCCTCGATCACTTGAGGAGAATGAGGCAATAATCAACATTAACAGTGACATAAAAAATGTATGTTCATCATTCTATGAATGATGGAAACAACTTTCACACCCATTCGGGTGACCCAACTACTTGGCCTAGTCGATAGGGGAAAAAAATCAGCAAATAAGAATATAAGAACAAAGTAAATTGATCTCCCTTTAAGGGAAATGATGAGGATTCCAAATCATTAAATCCAAAGAATAATTTTGGTTATTGGGTAGATATCTGATTAACCATGGGAAGATTAATATCTTACATGCCAAACATTAGGTTTATGGTGATATCAAATTCAATCAAGGCATAACCAAGTTTGGTTAATGATGTCGATAAAAGAAAATTCAAGCTATTGCATATGCCCTAGTAGGTCGATGAGGCATTTGCATCACAGATAAGAAATAATCAATTCAAAAATCAAATCCCTACATTAAACATAAATGCGACCTGGAGATAATGGCTATCATATGTTTGCTAGCTAGAATGAATGAAATCAACATCTAAGAAGGAAAACTGATGGTTTCAAATACCTGGCAATGAAAAATCATTCATATTTGGAAAAAAAAGAGATTTACCTCTATTCATAGCTTTTCTTGGCTCATCCCTTCTTTATCCCAGTGATTCGATGCCACTGCTTGCCTTTTTCCTAATTTTCTTGATGCCACTTCAATCCCCTTTTTGATTTCTTCCCTATATTCTTGTGTTACCAAATTAGAAAATGCATGTTTCCCTTTAGTTGTTCACGACATCATGGGTTGTTTCACTCATAAATATCATTAATTTGGCCACCCCAGTATTTCGAATATGAATATTTCCTTAAATTTTGGTATAGGCCATGACCTCATGAGATTTTCTCATAATTTTGTTTGAATTCTATCATTACGATAGTGATAACTTCAGTTCCAATTCAATTATTAAGAAATGTATATATATACACATTATATATATATATTTATATCTAGGTTTACATATAATTGCACACATTGTACATTATTTTATATACATATATATGTATATATATGTAGATACACACATATATATATGCATATATACATACACACACACACACACACACATATATATATACACATATATATTCATATGTGTATTTGAATATATTATATATATTTATTAATATTTAAATAAGAATAAACTCTTACTTTATTTTGAACAATAATGTTTGAAAGGAAGGGTTTTCTTGGGTATGTGCAGGATCATGATGGGCCAAAAAGTGGTGATATGTAAGCCATATGATGACCCATGTGGCTAACAATTTGTTTTTTACCCAAAATTGATGAAATGAAAAGGATTTCTAGAGGAGATTCTCAGCTTTCCACCAATATAAATTAAGCTTTACTTTGAATTTAATAAATTATTATTATTCATTTTCTATTAGAATTACGAATAAAGTCCTGATTGATAGGCTGATTGAAAAACGCCTATAACTTTCAAACAGTATCACATTTTTTGAATCTAAAACATGCTCCACATTCTATAGGATTAAAAAAATAAAAATTGAATTTCATGAATTTTTGACCAAGTTAAGGTGGTTAGACAAATGAGCTTTTATATTTTTTAAAAGTTGTAATAAAAAATCATAATTAATTATTTACCTAGAAAAAAACTATAAAAAAATATGCACCACATCAGAATAGGAGTCCTCTACTTATATCTAAAATATTATAAAAAAATATTATCATTTTATTGTGGTTAGGGTGGTCAGACAAACACCTACTTCTTATTTTTACCCTAAAATTTAAATACTACTGCATTGAAATATCAAATTTTCACCAAATAGATTTTTAAAAATAAAATAAAGGTCTAGTAGTTTAGAAACTACATTCAATTTTCTATAGATTCTTTTTTTACATTTTTTAAAAATAATATGGATAACTTATTCAAATTTTTATGTCAAGTTGTCTAACTCTGATTTTTTGTCTTTTTATTGCCACTTAAGGGCCTATTTTTTCCATGATGATCTTGCACATACCCTCTTATTCTTTAAATAAGTCTTTTTTTGAAATACATCATATTATTGTTTTCTTTCAAATTTAAACACACACAGAAGATCAAAATAGACAATTTGAACATGAAATCATAGGTTTTTAACTTTCCGTAAGCCTTTTGATTTCAATCATTGGATCAATTGGAATCAAGTAAATAAGTTCTTTTATATACAAATTTCAATGCAAATCATCATGTCATTTTTGGTGTCTGCACACATATTCCATCAAGCTTACCATTCGATCCGACTAAATGATCCTACTTCAATCGTGTTCTCATCCTTCATCCTGTTATCCTGCAATTTCACACACTTGCACTTACAGAGCTCATCAATAACATTCAATCTTCATAAAATATAGGACAATTCAAAAGATCACATAGTCAACAACGTTCAAATTCTTTCAATAATTTTCTAAAATATCAAAATCCATTCAAGAAATTGAATTTCCTCAATAATTCAATTTATCATATTATAATTTAAATGCAATAAAAATTGGGTTATGACATCCATCCCCTCTTGGAAGATTCATTGTCTTGATGTCTACTTAATCAAAATTAAAGCATATATGTGTATTTAAACATCATATCATATTCTTCCAAACCAAAACATTATAATATTTCAATCCAAAATTTTCAAACAAAATTATCAAATTCTCTTTCTTAAGAAATAAAATGTGGGAAGGAGCATTCTATTTCTTTTGGATCCTCCCAAGTAGCAATGTCCTCTAAATATTGGTCCCATTAGACCATGAACTAAGTAGTATCTCTACTCCAAAACTTAACGTTGCATCTTTCTAGGGTTCTAATGGGCTCCACTAGCACCACTCTTGGATCTTGTACCTACAAGGATTGAGAATCAAGCACATGAGCTACATCAAGATGATATGGCTTAAGCAAAGAAACATGAAACACATTATGGAGTCAAGCTAGAGTAGGTGGTAGAGCAAGTCTATAAGCAACTAGGTTGATCACTTCCAAGACTTCAAATAGACCCATATATATCAGGACCAACTTGGAAGACTTTCCAAAGGCAATGGAACTTTTATGGGGCCCAAATCTTAAGAAAACTTTATCACCTACCACAAACTATCTCAAAGTCCTATTCTTCTCGGCATAACTTTTATGTCAGTCTATCACCTCCTTCAATCTAATTTTAATAGTTACTCTCGTTTTTTCTTTCATCTCCTTGATCATTTCACGTCCTACTATGATGTTATCTTCCAATCTATCCCAACCGATAGGTGATCAACACTTCTACCCATAAAGAGCTTCAAATGGTGCCATACCTAGGGATGTGTGATAAGAGTTATTGTAAGAAAACTCTATCAATGGTAATTATTATTTGCACTTATACTATTGGTCCATGCAGTACATTTAGAGGAGGTCTTCGACTACCTAATTCACCATCTTTGTCTTCCTGTTAGTTTGAGGATGATAAGCCGAGCTGAAATTTAACTTGGTTCCCAATGCAACATTCAAGGTTGTCCAAAATATTGAGGTCATTTGAGTGTCTCTATGATAAATTATATTCTCTAGAACTTCATGCAAATGAAAGATTTGTTGGACAAAATTCTCAGCCAGAGTCAACGGTCCATCCTTAATTTTTACTAGAATGAAGTGTGCCACCTTTGACAACTTATTGATCACAACCAAGACAACATCATGTTGATTCTTGCTCAAAGGTAACCCCTATACAAAATCCATACTCATCACCTGCCATTTATACTCAGGCATGTCATGAGGATACAATAGCCCTGTTAGATGTACATGCTCAACTTTGACTCATTGTCACTCTAAGCACCTGGCCATGCAATCTACTATATCCTTCTTGATTTTAGGCCAAAGTACACAATTTTCAATTTTGCGATAATCTTGGATACTTCTAGGTGTCTTGAATAAGGTGCATTATGAATCTCTTATAAAACCAACTTTCTCAACTCTCTAGAGTCGGGTATGTAAATTCTTCTCTGGTATCTGAAAATCTCGTTTGGTTTGATCTCATAACTGTTGAGCTGAAGATCCAATGGATTCTCTACTAGGGCGCTCTTCACTCTTTTGTAGCGCTCATACCCTAGTAAATGTTGTACCATCTATTATATCAAATTAGACCTTGTCAAGATCATGGATGTCAAATGTATTTGTCTACTAAGAGCATCAAGAAATTTGTTCTCCTTTCCTTTTATATACTCTATTTTGAAGTCATACTCACTAAGGAATTCCAACCACCTTCTTTGTCGTGCATTAAGGTTTGGTTGAGTAAAAATGTATATCAATCCCAAATGGTTTGTCTTGAGCTCAAATGGCTTCCCTAAGATGTAATTCATCCACATCTACAAGGCATGAACTATTGCAACCAAATCTAAATCATGTGGTGAATAATTCACCTCATGTTGTTTAAGATTCCTTGATTTATACACTACCACTTGTCCATATTGCATTAGTACTCCTGCCAATCCCTCTTCTGAAACATTTGTGATTACAATGATTCTTCCATTAGGATTACAGATGATCAGCAGTGGTGATGTCATGAGCCTCTACTTCAGGAGTTGGAATTCCTGTTCACATTTCTTAGTCCATTCAAACCATGTTCCATTTCTTTGGAGTGATGTGATTGGAGATGCAATTTGAGAGAACCCTTGCACACACTTCCTATAGTATCCTATGAGGCCTATGAAACTATGGACTTCTGACACATTCTAAGGCATGGGCCATTCCACAACAACCTTTATCTTCTCAGGGTATACTAAGAATCCTTCAGGGGTGATCACACAATACTGGTTTACAATTTTTGGCGAAATTGGACATTGACCTAATTTTTTCAAAACTAAATCTTGACTTTTGGGCACCTATAGCTGCTAAACCATGAGGAATTTGAATATTATGAAAACTAGTGATTTGTGACATTTTTTTTTAGTAGATTCTAAATATATATATATTCTTAAATTTTTTTGAATCAGATTGCATTTCCTTTTCCATATCCTTCAAAAACTAGTTTTTATCAATAAACACCATTTTTAAGGAGTGATTCTTACCCTAAATAACATAATATTTTTTCAATGAAGGATTATTTTTTTTTTTTTTGAATTTAGCTTTGTAACTATGATATCTAACAAGTTCATTTGGTTTCGTAGTGTTTTATTGAGTATTTTTTTCAATTAATCAAGTTTTGAAGTCAAACCAATTATAATTCAGACATAGGTGGACATAAACAACATAATTTTTTTTGTATGTATCAAAATTCAATTTTTATTTTTTACTAGATCAAGGACATCAATACCTACCTTGAACATATTTTTCAATTTTTTTTTGATAATCTACTATTTTTCCTCATGTACAGAACAAAGAGCTTGGTTTTTTATTAAAAAACCTCTTTAATTAAACTAAAATACATTAAATTGATATTCAATGGATAACTCATTCTGAGGATTACCATCATCCAGTTGGGTATGTGAAGTTTCCTTCATTTTCATCCTCAATCTGAGCTTTGAAAGGTAAATTTTTTGCAGAAATTTGGTGCAAGAAGGGGAGAAGGAGAAAAAAGGGGGTTTCATTCGAACCCCCCTTGACATTTTGAGAGAAGGTGGGTTCACTCGAAGGGGGGTTCGAGTGGACCCCCCTTTTTTCAAAAATTTCCATTCTAGAAAAAATGCAAAAAGTGGGTTCCATCATTAAAGAAGGTTCACTCAAAGGGGGGTTTGAGTGAACCCCTTTTGGGTTAGAGTGAACCCCCCCTTTGTGTGAACCCCCCAAAATTTTCTTCATGGGGGCATTTTTTTGCAATTTTCCTTCCTCAACGGAATTGTAAACTAGTTTTGTGGGATCACCCTAAGCTCAAATAATGTGGCCTAAATAGTGCACCCTATATTGATAGAATGAGCACTTGGATAGCTTCCCAAAGAGTTTATTTTCTCTCATCCATTGCAAAAAGTGCTTATCATGCTCTTCAATAGACTTTCAATATACTAGTATGTCATCAATGATGATCAAAGGAAAATCAGCCAAACAGTCTCTGAACACACTATTCATGAGGTTCATGAAAGCTGCAGGTGCATTGGTCAAACCAAAAGGTACCACAATGAACTCGTAATTTCCATACCAAGTTTGAAAGGAAACCTTCATAATATCTTCTTCCTTTATTCTCAATTGATGGTATCCTGATCTGAGATCAATTTTGTAGAACACTGCCACTCCCTTCATTTGGTCAAACAACTCATTGATCCTTGAGAGGGGATATCGGTTCTTGATGGTTTCCTTGTTCAGGATATGATAGTCTATACATCCTTATTTTTCACAAAGATAATTGGTACTCCCTAAGGAGACACACTGGGTCTTATGGGACCCTTGTTTAATAATTACATTAATTGGGCCTTCAACTCATAGAGTTTGGTAGTGGTCATTTGATAAGGTGCTTTAGATTGAGGCTCATCTCTTTGTACAAGGTCAATAGAGAAATAAAATTCTCATTTCAAAGGAAAATCTATGAGTTCATTAAGGAATACATCTTGGAACTAATTAATAATAGGGTAGTCATCTAGATACAGTTCCTTTCTATTAGGGTTACTCATATGCACAACATAAATAGCACATTCCTTTCGATGAGCCTTTTTTAGTTGCATAGGAGAAATTTTTCCAAGCTCTAAGGGTCTTTGCATTCCAAAAATATCAACTAGGTTCCCATAATCATCCAGAAAATTAAATACCTTATCATCATAGTTCACTATAGCCTTATGCTCGGTTAACCAATTTATTCCCAAAATTACATCATATGAGCCTAAAGGTTCCACATACATGCTAAACTAGATTTGGAAGGTTGGAAGCTCTAACTTGTCTCAAAAGAGATAGGTATCTACCCTCCACTCTGCTCAATTACCATACTAGATTGTCCATGAGTTTTCCATGTATCTAGGTCTAATAGGTATCTTGGATATTACTCTAGGATCTATGAAACATTTAGTAACTCCGATATCAATTAAAATAGAGATAGTTTGGCCATAGAGCTTACCCATTAGCTGTATTGGCAAGGCTTGGTACTCTTCTTGCTTGTTATCCACTACAACATGGATTTGATGATGCTGAGATTGATGATAGTTTCCTTCCCTTTGCAAATTCGATCACTATAGAAAATATGAGGAATAATGGTTACCTCCATAGGTATAGCACCCATTGCAAGGCCATTTGTGACCTCCTAGATTGTCCTCTCTAAATTCACTATGATTTTGGTCATCCTTACCTTTTTTTTTGTTTTCCTTCTTTTTCTTTCCATCATTACCATATTTAGTGCCCTTCTCCTATGACTCACTTCCTCTCTTGATATTACAAATTTGATGGTTCTTGTCTCCCTTATGAAACTTCCTGTTACCAAACCATGACTTAGGATTTGCATTATTGTGGTAATTGGATAACTGTTGCAACTTCTCCTCTTGTTTGGTGGCCTTTAATAAAAAAAATTCATGGTGAGATGATCATGTGTGTGTCCACTTTTGCTCTAATATGGGTTCTAAGTCCCAATATGAACTTCCAAACATGGAAAAATTCATCTCCCTAATACTAGGGCACATACTTCACTAGGTTGGTGAAATTTTCCTAATATTGGGTTACAATCATGCTCCCTTGAGTTAAGTTTTGAAATCCTATCACCTTCTTTTCAAAAAAGAGCTACGATAACCATATCTTCCTAAAATATTGGAGGAAGAGTTCCCAAGTAATATGAGCAAGTTGTGGATTCCTTTCTAACTTTTCATTGTCCCACCAAGTAGCTGGTTGTCTTGAAAAATTATACGTAGCCCATGCCACTTTAGTCTGGTTGGATAGGTTATGGAGTCCAATGTATATTTCCATCTCAATGATCCATGCTTATGCTCTTGTTTCGATAGCCTTACCATCAAGCTTAGGTGGTGCTACTCTTTTGAGATTATTTCCAAGTTCTTCCTCAATTTGACATCGAGAGTCTTCTCTTGACCCATCATTCCCTTGATTGACTTATTCATTGTTGTGAACCCAGTCCTCATGTGCCACTCAAACCTCATGTTCTATGTGGTCCATACAAGCGTCCTACATGTTAAGAAGCTCTAGAATCTATTTCAGCCTCTTGTTTGGTCTATTGTCTGACCCACTACCACCCGTCTCTTTCCTGGTGGTCACCATGCTAAATCACACTCAACCTACATCACATTTCAAATATATCATAAGGGTGATCCCACAATAGTGGTTTACAATTTTTGGCCAAACTGGAAACTGAAATTATTATTTTTAACTAAATCTTCACATTCGGGCACCTATAGCGGCTAAACCGTGAGGAATTTGGAGATGATGAAAACTAGAGTCTTGTCAAATTTTGTCTGTAGATTCTAAAAATATTTTTTTCAAAATTTTTGGAATTAGATTGCACTTCTTTTTCCATCTCCCACGAAAATTGGTTTTTTTCAGAAAACAACATTTTTAAAAAGAGATGATCACTGTATACAACATAATTTTTTTTGTATGAAGGATAAAATTCTATTTTTATTGAATTTAGATTTGTAACTATGATACCTAGCACTTTCATTTGGTCTCATAGTTTTTTATTGAATATTTTTTCCTCAATCAAGTTTCCAAGTCAAACCAATTGCAATTCAGACATAGGTGAACTGTATAAAACATAAATTTTTCTGTATGTATCAAAATTCAATTTTTTTTTTTTAATGGATCAAGGACATCAATACCCAACACAAACACATTTTTTAAAAATTTATTTTGATAATATGCTATTTTTCCACATGTGCAAAACATAGAGCTTGATTTTTGGTGAAAAACCAATGTTTAATAAAACTAAAAAAATACATACATAATAAAACCAAAACATATTAAAATTATATTTGTTGGATAGCTCATTCCAAGGACTACGATCTTCTAGTTGGGTCTGTGAAGTCTACTCTATTTCCATCCTCAACTTGAGCTTCGAAGGGAAAAAATCTGGAAGTTTTTTGTGAGGGAGGGTGGGAAGGTGGGAAAAGGGGGTTTGATCGAACCTAAAGGGTTCGATCAAACCCCCAAGGGTTCGCTCAAACCCTAGTTCATTCGAACTAGGGTTTGAGCGAACCCTAGTTCATTCGAACTAGGGTTTGAGCGAACCCTAGTTCATTCGAACTAGGGTTTGAGTGAACCCTAGTTCATTTGAACCAGGGTTCGAGTGAACCCCCATTCCGTAATGGAAAACACATGTTTCCACATTCAAAGGGGTTCGATCAAACCCTGGTTCGAACGAACCCCTTTTGGGTTTGATTGAACCCTGGTTCGAATGAACCCCTTTTGGGTTCGATTGAACCTTGGTTTGAACGAACCCCTTTTGGGTTCGCTCGAACCATGAGTTCGTTCGAACCCCTCAAAATGATTTTTTTTTGAGTGGGGGCATTTTTTGGAATTTTTCCTTCCTCATTCGAATTGTAAACCACTTTTGTGGGTTCACCCATAACTTAACATTGAGTTCTATGAATAAATGATTTTATTCTACATAACATTACATACACATGCATATATCACTCATTCATTAAGGACATAGACAATCATACATTGTAAATGTATTTTGGAGTTCTTCATTTTGAACACACCAAAAATAACACCTTGCTCTATTTATATTAGTTGTGGGTCAATAGACCCTTATTCAAAAAATATTTTTCTACACTAATCAATTTTACCGTTATCAAAGAGAGGACACTCCTCTGGTTCCTCATTCAAATTTACATCAATTTTCTCAGGTTGATGAGCACGTAGGCTCTCCTTTTCCTCCTTAGTTAGCAAGGGCATGTTTGGTCCACACCCTAGAATCCAATATCTAATTGTGGAAAGATTCTTAATCTTAGGTGTTTGCTTCTCCCCAATCCTCTTGCCTCTCTCTAACTTAAGTAATGTGAGGGCTTGATCTAGAGTCTCAACGTCAGGAATCTCAGGTTGAACCTCACTCTTGGAATTTTCTTCCATTACGACTTTATTATTTGAGGTCCTAACAATATTCCATTTCTTTCATCTAGTCTTATACCTTCCCATACCTCCATTCAATCTAGGATTGGTCACTTCTCAAGACAAATAAATTTGGTCAAGGGCCAACTATCCCCTAGTCATGGCTATGCTAGACTTAAAAGACCTAGGCTTGAACCCTAAGATCTGATACCAAATATAATAACACATTCTAATTATTACTTAATTATATTATTAAAAATGATATTATAAATATTAAATTTTAAAAAGACATAACTAAGTAGCTATTTTCAATCATAGCAACACATATCTAATTAAATGAGTCATATATATAGTGTCAAAAAAAGTAATCTTTTCACACACAATTTGGAGAATTGACATAAAATGGACTTAGATCCATCTTGGAGTGGTGTTTTAATGTTTTGTACCCATTGACATCATTCTTGTAATGCCCCGCCATGCAACCCTAGAGGATGTTGCAAACAACTACTTAAACAGAATATTTTTTTTGTTTAAGAACAATTAATATATAAGTTCGCTTCCCAATGCAACCATCCCCTAAGGTTACGAGAATGAGATAACTTAACAACCCACAAACAACATAAATGAATCCATAACATTTGTCAACTCAAGATAATAAAGACACATACATTCCAACAAGATAATTACATCAAGCATATTAGATAACTTCAATTCAATATATCCATAATTAAATATTACAATTACAACTCTCATTCCCTGAATGAGGCAAATCCAATAAATAAGGTTACAATTACAACATCCACCTCGATAAAAACTGAGGGGTAAAATAATACAAGATCAACTGAAATGAAATAAAGCAAAACTGAAACTGAATCCCATGAGCTCTCCAACTAGAAGTCTCATCCACATGAACATGAAGAAAGAACCCAATGGATTTAGGTGCACGCCACCCAACCAAGTGGAACCCAAAGGCCCACCCCCCGTGCTAGGAGATAGTAACAAGGAATCCTAGCCAAGACCATCTACCTCTAGACATAGGCTAAATCACCACTGAACCAAATTGACACATCCAATCACATGTACCACACAAGCACATCACAAGTGCAACCTGAGTACCACATACGTACAACATAAGTACAACAAAATTACAACTCAAGAGCATCACGAATACCTCACAAGTACAACTCTACATGGTCACATTGCTTCCAGAAATAAAGTAGAACAAGTATGTTAAGATAACCATACACATAATGATCAAATACTGGCTATGGTCACATCATGTATGTTAAGGAAAGCATACCCACAATAAACAAGAACCAACTGTTATCCTAGACAAAGTGTCATCACACAACTCATCATGGGTTATCCTCTGGGATTCTTCCTAGGCTTCGACCCCCACTAAGGGTTATTCTGGTGGCCTCTACCGAATTCCTAGCCCCCATACTCACTCATGTGGAATCAAATACCTTTTATACAAATAAGATAGATGACCTTGCCATTCCAGGCCTTCCCACTCATCCCAAGTCTAAATGAGCCCTTGTGTCTATGAGTGAGGCATAATTATCTTGATTAGTGAGAAGTACCACCTAATCTTCTAAGTTTTGTTTTAGTTATCACTTGATTAAACCACCTCCGTAAGTTATCTAGTTTACCTCTTCCGGGCTCTGGCCCCTACGGAAGCCACTCTTGTACTTGACAACACACATACCATCCAAACACCAAGGGTACAAAGTGCAACAACAATAAAACACGTCTAGTCCTTTCTCAGGAGGCGATATAAGATAAAACCATTTCCAAACACTAGAGGTAACAACAATAACAAAATCACTCCTGAAAAGGAGGCACACATCACATAATCCACTCCTTTCACAGGAGGCCCAAAACATTCCCGTTCGTAGAAACCGGGTATAACATTGACATAACTTCATGCACTACCCAAGGGAATTAACAAACAGTCGACATCACAAGACGACAACCCCTAGCCTCTAGGGTCCTCTGGAAGACTTATAGATAAAAGACACTTAACCCCTTCCCCAAACATGAACCCAGAGGAAATAAATAATTTTGGATATATTAAATCCATTCCCTGAATTAACATTCAGTAATCTATTGCATTTAAATAAACAGATTTACAATACATCTTTTCAGACATGAGAGAAAGTAAAACTCAATATTTGATTCTCTAATTGTTTTCAATACTTATAAATAACCATTTATTTCAACCTTTAGGAAATAACACTTTAAAATAAATAAATGTTTCCTCTACTTGATATAATCATTTTCCAAAACAATTTTAACATAACTTAATATCCATATTGTTTAAAACCAATATTTTATTCCACCTAAATATATTATTTCCAAAATAAATCTAACAGATTTACCCATCCATCATTTAAAAAAAAAATCAAATATTTATTCTAGAAATAAACATTATTTTTAAAATAAGATAAAAAATTCGACCATTTAACATACTATTTTAAAAGAATTTCTCCATTGAATAAAATCATGCCAACATTTAAATTCACCATTTAATATATATATTCATATATATTAAAAAAAACAAATCAACTATATATATTATTACCTAATATTATATTAATATAATATAAAATATATAGATATTTTAATATTAAATTAATATAATATAGAATTATAAATAAACATATATTAATTCTTATTTTATATTATTTTAGCAAAAGGAGGACACTCATGCACCTCGGGCCGTGCACCAACCCTAAGGGTTGGGCGACCACGCATTACTCGGGCTGCGTGCTTAAGGCCGATCCGCGGTTTCATCCATGGTCGCACAGATTAATGACAAAGGGCGGTGGTTTAATTTTGAGGCGGCGACAGCTTCACTGTGTGGCTGGTTGTGTTAACCACAACCGACCCTTGCCAAGAGTGGCAACTGTGTTAACACAGTCGCCCCACTTGGTGGGTGGCGATTGTGTTAACACAGCCATCCCTAGTCTGGTGGCGATCGCATAGGGAGAGGTGGTGGCGGACGGTGGAGGTGGGGAGTGCGCTGGGCATGACTCCCTCCACCCGCCTCCCATGGGGCGCGGTGGGGGTTGAGCCCCCACTGACCCCCCAAATTTTTTTTTAATTAATTTATTTAAGATTTTATTTTAAGCCAAAAAACCCCACGGATTTAATCCGCTTCAACAGGGGTAAAATATATATTTTATATTTTTTTTTTATAAAAGAAAGACTTCTACAACATAAACCCCCAGCCAAAAGATATATTAAGAATATATATTTAAATAAATGTGTTTTCAAAAAGAATTGCAAATTTAATTGAAGAACAAATTTGCAAAGGCAATTTCTAGCCAAGAACACAATTTTTTTATTTTTTTTGAAGAAAATTATTTCCAAGATGGGGTTTGTTTTGCCATTTAAACAGAAGATTAAAGTGCTTTCCAATATGATTTTCAACAACACATAAACATATAAAATTTCCAAAACAACTAATTCAAAAAGTAAGAACCTGGTATTTTCTGGAGTTGAGAAGATCTAAAAGGGTGCTCAACCTCCAACCTTTCTTCCAACTTCCACTCCACAAATTTTCACAACATAAATCCCTTAACCCACAAGATTGAAGAATTCTTCCTCTCTCTTTCAATTTCTCCAAAAAAACTCCATGATTCCCAAAATTGAAGAAAATTCCATAATAACCAAAAAAAATATCAAAAATATCCCTACAACCACCATAATAAATTTCTGAAAACAAAAAATAGAAAATATCCCAAATATTTTTCTTTTCCATTTTTTTTGAATTTCAAAATTCTCTAAAAGAAATACAAATTCATTTTTCTTTATTTTTCAATTCCATCTTTTCTATTTTCCACTTTCACACAAAAAGCCCATATAATTCAAAATGCACAACTTAATTTAATTCAACACAATCAAATTTAATTAATTAATAAAATAATATTAATCCAAGATTAAATCATTTTATTAATTAAATTAAATTAATTACTAAATCAAACAACATCTCTAACGTTATAACCCGATTAATTTAATCAATAATTTTAAATACATAATGCAATTAATTACCATTTTCCAACTTGAAATTCAATAACGAAGAGAGGGAATAATATTCATAGCAACACAACCCGACTAACATCTGCCGACATACTAGGACTAGGGTGATGACTTGGCACGAAAAACCTAGAAACTATCTCCCAATCGAATACCATTGGGCATTGGACACGCTCGAACCTGTGAAACCAGGTGGAGTCGATTTCCTGTATCTGTCAACTTGAAAAATCAAGTAAACCACGACATATAATATGAACAACATAAAATACACATTGTGAAGAGGAAATCTCAGAATCGCAGGGCGCTCACAAGCGAGTGATGTGATCCGTCCCCTTCACCAATACATTATTACGAACTAACGAATCTAACATCATTAATATGATCAAAAGCATAAACATCATTAATTCAATTGTTCACAATGCTAATCTAAAGCATGCCATAATGATAGCATCTAAATAATATACCATCACATCAAAACAGAAAAATGGAGGGGTCTTACAATTCTAAGGCCTTTATTTGATTAAAACACACCTTAATTGGTCCTTTGCAAAGGTGTTGTGAAGTGTTGTAATAAAATTTCACACTTTTATAGGATTTATTTACTTAATTAAGTTTACTGGGCCCCTTCTTAATTAAGTGTTGTAAAGTGTTGTAAAGTGATTTCACATTTATCTAGGTTGGTATTAATTGATTGTGGTTAATAGGAGTTAATTAACCCCTTTAATTTAAATTTAAGCCTTAATTATGACACCTCCCGAAGATCTATCCCAAAACCCATGATTTAAATAATATAACATTTAATTGGGAAAAAATAGGTCTTGGAAAATGGTGCCAAGATCCATTCACCGTTACTGGTGAATGGGTCCTCCCTTAATAGGAGCCCCTTTTCTAAATTGATCTAAAATTCATAGTTTTTAATGTACTTTCCATCCCCCGAGGTTACATCCTGGAAAACTGAGCTAGGACCCATTCACCCTAGGTGGTGAATGGATCTTCCCTTAATGAGGACCCCCTTTTGAAATTTAATTCTGGCAATATTTCAATGAAGTTTTCTTCCAGATCTGATGTCAACTTGAGTTATTTGAATTTCGAGGTTAATATCCTAATTTAGTATAAATAAGGAGTTAATTCAAATGGTTTCTCCTAGAAATTCTATCTAAGCAACCTAGAAAGTTTATGAAGCATTCTAGCAATTTCAAGAGAGAATTATAGCGCATTACAAGAGTGTTTTCAAGGCATTTTAAGGCTGATTTTAAGAGTCTATTGCAGCAATTCAAGATCATTTCATCGTGATAAGGTTTGATGCATCCATGCATGTGGTTAAGCTAAGATAGTTAATGTTGCATTGAGGATCTATTTATAAGAATCATTTCACATCCAAGATGTACATTCTTCATGGCCACTATATGTTAGATTGCAGATTTGCATTACAATACATCTTTCAAGGTATCCACACTTCATTATTTCATGCTCCATTTCATTCATTTCATCATTTGATTTAATTATGTACAAGGGGTTTGAACAAGGAAAACCACTATCCACTAACAATAAACAAGTTTTTCTTCCTCTTGAGTGTGTGAACTATAGATTTACAGGTTGAAGATCAAGTGGAGCAAATTTAGAGAAAAGTTGTCAAGTTACAAAAGTTGTCATTCAAAGTGCAAAATCAAATATTTTAAGCTACAAGATCAAATATAGACTTCTAGAAGCTGACAACTAGGAATTTGAGGGTGTAGATATCAAGGAATAGAACCTTGATCTCAGTTTCAAAAACCTTAATAGTGACCCATTCACCATTGAAGGCGAATGAGTCCTCTATAGCTTAAAAACAACACGTTTTTGACAAGGTACACAAATTTTTATGCTCTAAAAACTTCCCTCATAGTTGCTATAATAGTTAGGTATCATTTTTTATTGTAATTTGCATCTTTTCCCCCTCATAATTGAATGTTCCATAGCATTAAAAATTAGGGGTTCATTATCTTGATTGGCTCATTTTGATGAACCTCTCTATTTTGACCTAAACCATAATGGTGAACTTGACATATTGAGCATTGCAATTTTCTGATTTTTGAAGTTTCTTTTGCATCTTAGATTAGATCTTGAATTTAGTTGCATTTATATTTTCATTGAATTAATATCTCATTTAGGGTTTCTTGTTTTGTATTGCAATCTTGCATATCATCTAGGGTTTAGATTTGCAGTATTTTGCATTTCTTAAATCTAAAAAATACAAAAACAAATCAGTTATTTGTCATCTCATTTAAATCTCATACAATTACATTTGGAAATTTTTTTTATTTTTTTTCAACCTTAGGTCTTGCATTTCATCTTTTGATTGCATTTTTGCATTGCATTCCAGAAAATCTGAAACTGAATATAACTTTCTGAGACCTCGAACTGAAAGATATCATTGAAAAATTGCAAAAAATTTAAAAATGGTTTAAAAATACCTAGCAAGGACCCATTCGACACAAGCGGTGAATGATTCCCTGATCAAGTTCTGTGTGTACCTTCTAGCAACTGAAAAAGCATCAAAATTCACTTTGAAATCCATTAAAACATCCTAGAAACATCTAACTAGGAACCATTTGTCCTTACCAGTGAATGAGTCCCTATTAGCTACTGATTTGCATTTTGAAGACATTAAAATATTAGTTTCTATTTTTTTTTTGGTGCTATTACTTTCTTGTTACAATTTCCTGATTTGTTGTTTCATCAAATTCATTGCATTTAGCTTAAATTGCTTCATTTCAATGCATTGTTAAAAAAATTCAAAATTACGTTTAAACATTTCATTTTTAGCTTATTGCATTGTGTAATCAGTCAATTGCATTACTTAAAATTTGTAAACTACATTTCATTCTAGGTTATTACACTTACCCTTTTCTATTCTAGGGTTTGCACGCTATGGTTATAAAACTTGCCTGAGATTTACAACTTGGTGTCCTATTCATAGTATTATTATAAGACGTAGTTTGAGGCTCATGTCATCTCAAAATATATCACTCACCATGGATCTTGGGTTTCCTAGCTCTCTTTCTAGTAGTGTTGAGAATCAACCCTCCATGGCTCATAGTTTTCATACTTCACTTCCCATGACTTCACCTCTTACATTCAATGTGCACAATGTTATTGACAAGCTAGATGCACAATTAAAAACTTACAAGATCATATCTTTAGTGAATGCATCATAGACATTAGCTTGGATCCCATTATACAAAATCTAAGGAGAGTGCTTAAAACATGAAATGAAACACAAATCATCTATAGCCTTAGCTGCTCCCCTCATGAATACTTGAACAAAAAAGACAATAGCAACATACATGCCATAGTCAATCCTCCTATTGAGACTAGGAACAATGTGAAAATAGGTGATGATCATATGAAACCACTCAAAACTAGGCCTTATAAGGGCTTGACTATGTTGAGAATACGTGCCTCAAACTCATTAAAGAGACCCTAGTACTATCACCGAGCGACAAAATTTCTTAAGTGTTCCATTTAAGTCGTTTACCTCTGAACCGTGGGTGACCTTTTAATATGGTGCGGTAGCGTGGTTACCGCTATACCGTAGGAGCTCTCAACCTACTCTATGGTAGCGTGGTAGAACTGCCATACTATTGGGATGTTCAGATCGGTTCGTGGTAGCGCGATGAACTCTTTCAGTTTGGTGGATGGGAAACTTACCACCATACTGCGAAGCCTTTTGTCGATCGCAACGGTGAAGTGGTGGAACTGCCATACCGTGAGGGTGGTCAACTTATGGTGAGGTAGAGTGGTTATCACCATACTATGAAAGCTCTTAACCTGGGCTACGGTGGTGCTGCTACCGCCATACCGCAGGTGATCATTTGGTAAGAAGAGGTTGTATGGTGATCCTTTGCAGGTTGGTTGGTAGTTTACCGCCATACCACTGGTGACTTGGAATGATAGAGTGGTAGAGTGGTGGACACTACCATATCGTTGGTGGCTTTGAATAGTGTAGCGGTAGTGCAGGGCGTTACCACCATATTGCGGGATAGTCTTGGCTATCGAACAGTAGCGAGGTAAACCACCACATTGTAGGAGCATGTTGAATGCACAGCGGTAGCGCGGTATGAAGAGGAGAAGAATGCTTAGACTTGTTGCTACTAATTTGGCAAGTGGCCATTGGGGTGACTAGAAGTTTCGATGGTTGGTCTGCAAGGGAAGTTCAACATAATTGTTTGCACAGAGTGTGAACGAATTAGTGATTGTTGTTGCTATACATTGTAATGTACAAGAACTTTGTAGAGTTCGATGGTTTTGTTAATTGGGTGGTCTGTTCTATGAATATCATTGTATGCTTGAATAAGAGCATTGTAACAGTGTTATTCTATATGAGACTAATTTGGGAAATGTTATTGTAAATTGGCATCTGAAAAGAAGAGTTTGTAATGTGTATGTAATTCATTTACTGTAATATAAGTGATCTTCTTTGGTGTGGTGGGTTTTTCTGCCGTAAGGGTTTTCCCACGTAAATCTGGTGTCAAATGTGTTTGAATTATTTCTTCCATGTGTGTCTTAATGAACTGTAAATAGTAAAACTTGAAAGGCATATCTCTTTTCTCCTCTAAGTTTTGGCATTAGGAAAATTTGTTCTGCAATCAAATTTTTCCTAACAAGTGGTATCAAAGCTTGGCTAGTTGTGTTATCCTTGTGGGTAGGTTGGTTTTTTATGTCAATTTCTATTTAGTGGGATTTTTGTAGAAGTCTTGAATTTGTCTAATTACAAATTGAGATTGCAACGACAAGTACGTTTGGAAGGATTGAAACTAAGAAATTCAATGGCAGCAATTTTGAGTTGTGGAAACTTAAAATGAAAGACCTGTTGGTGGATTGTGATCTTTGGTTTGCTGTGTCTGGAATGAAACCTACAACCATGAAGAAAGAATATTGGGACCTCATAGGTTGAAAATAAAAAGGGTTGATAAGACTTTGTTTAGTAGACTCTGTTCTCCTGAACGTTCATGAAGATAAGACTGCCTCTTCATTGTGGAAAATAATGGGAGGTATTTATCAAGGAAAGTCCTTTGTAAATAAGTTATTCTTAAGGAAGAAGCTATACTCTTTGAAGATGGAGGGAGGAACATCTATTGTTGATCATTTCGATACCTTTAACATGCTGATTGCTCAATTAACATCTATAGGTGTGAAGATTGAAGAAGAAGATCGTTGTATGCTCTTGTTATGTTCTTTGCTAGATGCTTTGGATCACTTGGTGATGGTGATTGGGAGCACGACAAAAAAATTCAAGATGGAGGATGTGGTTGCTTCTTTGTTATCAGAAGAGATGAGAAGGAAATATTCTAAGATGGTGAAGGAGGCTCTTGTTGTTTGAGAAAGATCGAAAGAAAAAGGCAAGAAAGAGGACAAGATGTCCAAATCAAAATTAGAAGGGAGATCAAAGTCCCCTAGTAAGAAGTCCAAGGTGAAGTTTTGGAATTGTGGGCAGCCTGGTCATGTTTGAAAAGATTGCAAAGAGGAGAAAAAGAAGTGGAAGAAGAGGAATTATGACAATGATTCTTCTTAGAGTTATGCAAATGCCTTTATTACAGCCTTGGCAACTCAGGCATCAGACGATGTCTGGCTAATTGATTCTAGAGCATCTTTCCATATGACGTCTCATAGAGACTGGTTTACAAAGTATGAAGAATGTGATGGTGGAAAGGTGTATCTTGCAAGTGATTCATCTCTAGAAATAGTTGGCTGTGGAAGATTTAGAATTCATTTTCCTGATGGAAGAATTAAGGGAATTGATGGCATAATGCATATACTAGGTTTGGCTCAAAAGTTACTTTCTATAAGCAAGCTAAACAATGTTGGAGTGCAAGTCTCGTTCTCTAGCAATGGTTGTAAAATGACTAGAGGCTCATTGGTACTGGCTAGGGGTGCCCGAATTGGTACTTTGTTCAAGTTGGATGCATTGTTTGTTCAATGCAATAGTGTCTCTGCAAATTCAAAGAAGGTTGTTTGTGAAGAGAAGAATGAAAATGTTCCTATTGGAGCAAATTCCTTGGAAGTTAAACTTCCTCCAAAAAAGACTATGCTCTGGCATCAAAGACTTGGTCACATTGGTGAAAAAGGTTTAAAAGCCTTGAAAAATAAAAGCCTAGTTGAGGGGCTTGGTGATTGTAACCTTGAATTTGAATTCTGTGAACATTGTATATATGGTAAACATCACCATGTTTTATTCTACTCTAGTCCTCATAAATCTTCTGGTGTGATGGATTATATTCATTCTTATGTGTGTGGTCTAGTGGATGTTCCTTTGTTATCAAAGTCAAAATATTATGTTTCCTTTATTGATGATTATTCGAGAAGGGCATTTGTGTATTTCTTAAAAAGTAAATCAAAAGTGTTCAGTCATTTTAAGGAATTTAAAAAACTTGTGGAAAATCAGACTAGAAGAAAAATAAAGTGTCTAAGGACTAACAATGGTGGTGATTTTTGTTTTGATGAGTTTGAAAGGTACTGCAAAGACCATGGGATTAAGAGGCATAAAACAACACCTTACACTCAGCAACAAAATGGAGTTGCTGAAAGGTTGAACAAGACATTGATGGAGAAGGCTAGAAGTATGTTGAGCAATGCTAGTCTGGAGCAGAAGTTCTGGGCTGAGGTTGTGGCTAGAACATGCTACTTGTCGAATAGGTCTCCTTTGTCAGCACTTGTTGAAAAAATGCCTATGGAAGCTTGGTCTGGTAAGAATCCCTCTTTGAGAAGCATATATTTATGTGTCAAATGTAAAATGATCTAAATTTGATAACAAAGCTGAAAAATGTATCTTCATTGGGTATGGACTTGGTGTGAAAGGATACAAACTTTGGAATCTTGTGACTAAGAAGGTATTGTACTTAGAAGTGTAATCTTTCAGGAGTTGAAACCTTCTTCAGTGGATTTGCAATCAGAGATGAAAGAAAAAGAAAATAAGAATGATTTTGTTGAGATACCTCTAACTCCAAAAAAAGAGGAGCAACACATTGAAAGTGTACCTAAATCTAAGGAGAGTTTGAGCAGCTCCGAGAGTTCTGAACAAGAAGAAGAATCACAACCTCAACTTGTGAGGAGGTCTACACATGAAAAGAAACAACCAAATAGGTATGGATTCTCAATGCTAGATTCTAGTTGTGCCTATGCTTTGCTTACTAATACTGATGAGCCTTGGATTGTAAAAGAGGTAGTTGAAATGTCTGATTTAGATTCCTGGTTGGAAGCCATGAATGAAGAAATGAAACTTGGGATCTGGTTCCATTGCCCGAAGGTAGAAAGCCTATGGGCTATAAATGGGTGTTTAAAAATAAAATTGGTCTAGATGGCAGTATTGAGAAGTATAAAGTGAGATTGGTTGCAAAGGGATATTCCTAGGTAGAGGGGATTGATTATGGGGAAATTTTTTCTTCAGTAGCAAAGCTGACATCTATTAGATTTCTTCAATCACTTGCAGTAGCATATGATTTGGAGATTGAATAGATGGATGTGAAGACGATGTTTATTCATGGTGATCTTGAAGAAGAAATTTATATGTCCCAGTCTAAGCACTTTGTGAAATAAGGTAAAGAAAGTATAGTTTGCAAGTTGAAAAAATCTCTGTATGGTTTGAAGCAATCACCTAAAATGTGGTACTAGAAATTTGATACATTTTTTTTTATCATTGGGATTTGTAAGATCAAAATCAGATTATTGTGTGTACTATAAGACTGAAAAATGATCAGGTTCTTATTATTTCACTTTATGTTGATGATATGTTGTTCATAGGAAATAGTAAGTTAATTATTTCTGATCTAAAATCTCAGTTGTCTGCAAAGTTCAAAATGAAAGATCTTGGTGCATATAGGTATATTTTGGGGATGGAAATAACCAGGGACAAAAAGAGCAGAAAGTTGTGGCTCAGCTAGAGTAAGTATGTTAACACTGTTTTGGAGAGATTTGGTATGAATGATTGCAAATAGCTATTTGTTCCAGTTTTGCAGGGAACAAAGCTATATGTTGAAGAGTGTCTAAAATATCCTACTGAGATGGAGGACATGACTAGAGTGCCTTATGCTAGTGCAGTTGGTAGTTTAATGTATGCAATGGTCTGTACAAGGCCAGACATTGCCCAAGAAGTGGGAGTTCTTAGCAGATTTATGGTGAATCTAGGAAGGACACATTGGGATGCTATGAAAAGAGTGTTTAGATATTTGAGGGGCACTTCAGGATATGCTCTATGTTACCATGGAAATTTTTTTTGATCATAGAGAACTTGTAGCATTCATGGATATGTAGATTCTGATTGGGCAGGGGACATTGACCACAAAAGATCCACCAATAGATATTGTTTCATGATGAATGGTGGTGCAATTAGTTGGATGAGCAAGCGATAGGCCATAGTTGCTTTATCTACTATAGAGGATGAGTACATGGCAGCAACTCACGCCTGTAAGGAATCCATTTGTCTTAGAAGACTGTGTTCTGATATTGGTTTTGACACAGGAAAAATTGTTATTAATTGTGACAGTTAGAGTGCTATTTGTCTGACGAAAAATCCTACTTTCCATGCCAGGATGAAACATATTGATATACAATATCATTTTGTTTGAGATATGGTGGAGGATGGAAAGTTCTATTTAGATAAGGTGCATACTCTGAAGAATGTTATTGATGCATTGACAAAGCCAGTGAGCACATACAAGTTCAAATGGTGTGCGAATTTGATGGGCCTTGGGGTCCAAAATATTGAATGACTTTAGGTATTGAAGAGGGTTCAGTGAGTTCTTCGTCAAGTGGGAGATTGTTGAGAATACGTGCCTCAAACTCACTGAAGATACCCTGGTTCTATCACTGAGCAACAAAAGTTCTTGTGTTTCATTTAAGTCGTTTACCTCTGAACCGTGAGTGACCTTTTAATATGGTGCAGTAGTACGGTTACCACTATACCGTAGGAGCTCTCAACCTACTTTGTTGTAGCGCAGTAGAACTGCCATATAATTGGAATGTTCAGATTAGTTTGTGGTAGTGCAGTGAACTTTTTCAGTTTGGTGGATGGGTAGCTTATCGTGACACTGCAAAGACTTTCATTGGTCGCAATGGTGAAGCAGTGGAACCACCATACCATGAGGGTGGTCAGCTTATGGTGAGGTAGAGCGGTTATCACCATACCACATAAGCTCTTAACCTGGGCTACAGTGGCACTATTACCACCATACCACAGGTGATCATTTGGTAAGAAGAGGTTTTGCAGTGAGCCTTTGCAGGTTGGTTGGGAATTTATGGCCATACTACTGGTGACTTGGAATGAAAAAGTGGTAGAGTGGTGGACACTGCCATACTATTGGTGGATTTGAATAGTGTAGCAGTAGTGTGGGGCATTACCACCATACCGTGGGATAGTCTTGGCTATCGAGTGGTACCGAGGTAAACTGCCACACTATAAGAGCATGTTGAATGTGCAGCGGTAGCGTGGTATGAAAATGAGAAGAATGCTCAGACTTGTTGCTACTGACTTGGTAGGTGGCCCTTAGGCTGATTGGAAGTTTCGATGATTGGTTTGCAAGGGAAGTTGAACAGAACCGGTTGCACAGAGAGTGAACGAATTAGTGATTGTTGTTGCTATACATTGCATTGTACAAGAACTTTGTAGAGTTTGATGGTTTTTTTTAATTGGGTGGTCTATTCTATGAATATCATTGTATGCTTGAATAAGAGCATTACAACAATGTTATTCGGTATGAGACTAATATGGGAAATTCTACTATAAATTGGCATCTGAAAAGAAGTGTCTGTAATGTGTATGTAATTAATTTACTACAATATAAGTGATCTTCTTTGGTGTGGTGGGTTTTTCTCCCATAAGGGTTTTCCCACGTAAATTTAGTGTCAATTGTGTTTGAGTTATTTCTCTATTTTGTCATTTCTTCCATGTGTGTCTTAATGAACTGTAAATAGTAAAACTTGAAAGGCATATCTCTTTTCTCCTATGAGTTTTGGAATTAGGAAAATTTGTTCTGCAATGAAATTTTTCCTAACAGACTAAACAACCCCTTGACATTACTTTCTCACAAAGTGACATACCTAAGCATGCACTTGATGTTCCTGTTTACATAGTTGGCAGTATCAATAATAAGACCACCAATGGCATATTGATTGATCCTATCTATGGAGAGAGTGTAATCATAGAAGAATCCTTATATGTGCATGAGCTATATCAAGAAACATATGATAACCTGAAATCATGGATCAAGACACATAATCGATTTTCTTTCCCTATGATATGGAAAATATCTCCCTTTAAAGGTTGGACCGAAATCATTAACAGTCTCATTTTCCATCATTCCAAAATTTGACTAATTTCATGTGAAGCTAGGCTATCAATGGCTTCACTATTGGAAAATATGCCTCAACTTGTTGGCTTGATCCTCTCTTAAAGACTTGGCATTATTTTCCCTTTGTTGGCCTTAATTGCTAGACTATTTCCAAAATCCAGAACCTTGAAACCTAAGTTGCGGGGTTTTGAAAGTTTAAAACTTGGAGACATTGTACCTATCATAGGATTGCTAGATTTCCAAATTGTGGAACCTATTTCATGGGGTTCTTCCATTTCATAACCTCCTGACATGGAAATCTCAATGTTGTCGCAACTTTCAGGAATTTCTTAAACTCTGATGTAGGTTGTGAAGTTTGGGTTTCTATCGACTTGGTGACATAGTGGCATGGATGTCGCATGGATGCTGGGGACCACATGGATTGAGCCAAAAGTTGAAAATAGGATATTGGTGGGACTTTCTTTTATCAATGGGAGATGAATTTGCATCCATCTGATATGACGATGGTTGAATTGGTGAACCCAAATTGTACGATAGTCAAAATCAGTGGATGAGTGATGTGTCGACACGTGGAATGAATTCATTCGTTGATTCTACATCGTTGTTGTGAATCAAAAATATTTGGACTAAAAGCTGTATTTCTTGATAACTGATATATTTGTATTAAATACATGATCTATCTCAAGGGTTGATAGAGAGAAAATATGGTAATATTCTTTGTAACTGAATTAATTATTGGGCGGTTTGATGCATGCTGGATGGTAGTGTGTGTGGCCCAAGATGAAGGAAGCTTATTGGTGAAGATAGAGAAATTAATGAAAACTTAATGGTGGTTGAGGGGGTTAGATAGTATGATCTTCTTGCATTGTAACAATGTGAGGTCCAGAAAAAAGGGATCAAGTTGCTACTGTGAGTTAACATTTGAGAGTGAAGTTTGTAACTTTGTATGTAATCTATTTACTATAATACAAAGTGACTTTACTTGGTGTGTGGGTTTTTCTCCCGTAAGGGTTTTCCCATGCAAATCTGGTGTTATCTCTATGTGTGATAATTTTCCTATTCTTTTGTTTTGTGAATGTGTATCTCAATGGTTGGAACATGTTAAATGAAGTTTTTTCTACACTTCTTTCCTGTGGATTTTGCATTAGGAAGGTGTTTTTGTACTGGTCACTGCTTTCCTTTCAAGTGGTATCAGAGCCTAGCCAGTTGTGTTATCCTTATGAGTAGGGTTGGTTTTTTGTGCTAATCCTATTCAATGAGAGTATTGCAAAAGAAGAATAATTTGTCTTGTTTATAGTTCGAGATGACAAGCGCATCAAGTAGAGTAGACGTTGAAAAGTTTAATGGTGGTAATTTTGAGTTATGGAAACTCAAAATGGAAGACTTGTTGGTGGATAAAGACCTCTAGATTGTTGTGTCTGGACCTATGCCATAAGGAATGAAGAAAGAAGAATGGGACCTCACAGATAGAAAAGCTAGAGGGCTGATAAGAGTTTGTTTGGCCGATTCTTTACTCCTGAACGTCCATGAGGAGAAGATTGCATCTTCGTTATGGAAGAAACTTGGCGACATTTATTAGGGGAAGTATCTGGTGAATAAATTATTCCCGAGGAATAATTTATACTCCTTGAAGATGGAAGAAGGTGCATCTTTTGCAGACCATCTGAGTTTATTTAATATGATTGTTGTTCAGTTGGCGTTTGTGGGTGTGAAGATAGATGAGGAAGATTGTTGCATGATTATGTTATGCTCATTACCTAACACATGGGATCATCTAGTAATGGCTATTAGAAGTAAAAAAACAACATTTAAGATGGAATATGTGGTTGCTTGCCTATTGTAAAAATAAATATAAAGGAAGTCTTCTGAGATGGCCAAGGAGGCCCTTACTATTCAGGGTAGATCAAAGGAGAGAGACAATAAGAAATACTAGAAGTCTAAATCCAAATTTGAAGGGAGATCAGAGTCTCCTGGAAAGAGGTCTAAGGTAAAATGTTGGAATTGTGGGAAATCTAGTCATATCTAAAAGGAATATAAGGAAGAGAAAAAGAAGAAGAATAATAACTCTTCAAACAATGATTCTTCTCAGAGTGATGCAGATGCTTTCATTGTAGCCTTGGTGACTTGGGCACATCTTTTCACATGACATCTTACAAAGATTGGTTCATGAAGTATGAAAATCATGTTGGTGGAAAGGTGTATCTAGAATGTGTTTCATCTCTAGAAATAGTTGGTCATGGAAGGGTTAGAATCCAATTCCCTGATAAAGAATCAAAGGAATTGATGGTGTACTACACATACCAGGTTTGGATCGTAACCTCCTTTCTATTAGTAAGTTGAATGATGTTGGCGTGTAAGTTTCCTTCTCTAGTGAGGCTGTAAAATGACTCGAGGCTCAATGGTACTGGCTAAGGGTGCGTGCATTGGTGCTCTGTACAAGCTAGATGTATGTCTTTTTCAATGTAACAATGTCTATAAACTCAAGAAAAGTTTCTCGTGTAAAGAAGGAGAATGAAGTTTCTTTAGGTGCAAAATCTTTGGAGGTGAAACTTCTAGCAAAGAAAACCATGTTGTGGCATCATAGACTCAATCACATAGGAGAGAAAGGCTTAAAAGCCTTGGAAAATAAAAATCTAGTTGAAGGGGTTGCTGATTGTAACCTTGAGTTTGATTTTTGTGAACATTTCATTTATGGAAAGCAACACTGTGTTTCATTTTATTCGAGTCCTCATAAATATTTTGGCATACTAGATTATGCTCATTCTGATGTATTTGGTCTAATGAATTTTCCTTCGCTATTGAAGTCTAGATATTATGTTTCCTTTATTGATGACTATTCGAGGATATTTTTTAATTTTCTAAAGAGTAAATTAGAAGTGTTCAGTCGGTTTAAAGAGTTTAAAAACTTGGTAGAAAATCAAACTAGAAGAAAAAATAAATGCTTGAGGACGGATAATGGCAATGAGTTATGTTTTGTAGATTTTGAAAGGTATTGCAAAGACCATAGGATTAAAAGGAATTAAACTATTCCTTATACTCCACAACAAAATGGAGCTACTGAGAGGTTAAATAGGGAACTAATGAAGAGAGCGAGAAGTATGTTGAGTAGTGATCGTCTAGAGAAGAATTTTTTGGATGAGGATGTGGCTACAATATGTTACTTGATAAACAACCGACAACGTGGTTACTCCAATGATTTGAGAATACTGTCAAATAATCCATGTAGATGATTATGCACTTGCCAATCAGGTCCTTAAATGCAATGTCCATGGCACGTCAGAAGGTGGCACCAACATTGATGAGTGCGAATGACATCCATCTATAGGCGAAAGTTCCCCATTTCATGGTGAATGCCATTTTGTGTCTATCTTAGTATTGTACCATAACTTGGTTATACCCAGAGTATCCATCTAGGAAGGACATCATCTGAGCACCATTTAGTATCTCAACACCTCGTCCAATGAGGGTACATGATAGTTACCTTTTTCTGAGGCTCTGTTCAGATTGCGGAAGTCAACACACAATCTAATCTCCCCATTCTTCTTTCTAATAGGAACCAAATTAGCCACCCATGTGGAATGTCTAACCGGGAAAATAATCCTAGCCGATAGTAATTTTTGTACTTCTTTGTATATTATTGGTTCCAGCAAAGCATTGAAAAGGCATTGTCGCTGTTGAAATGGCTTCACATCTAGCCTGAGAGGGATGGTATGGGTGATAATTGATGTATCATACATTTTGAGATCTTCATAACTCCAAGCGATAACATTGTGATACTTCCGCAAAGCATCAACTATACCTTTTCTTTCTTGGGTTGTGCACACCTTGCCAATAAGTACATTCTTCACATTCCTAGTCATTCCAAGGTTGTAAGTGTCACATTGGCCACTGATGGTATCCTTCTTGGCTTGTTGATCCTAGTCTCTGATTTGATCCAAATTAAAGATTCATTCTAATTGGACCATCCCTCTTTGGATAGTGTTGGTCTTCAGATTAATGACCCCTTCTATATCCAAGTCAGCCTCTTGAGGTTCAACCTCATCTATTACCTGAGTAGCGAACACATCCAAACTAGTGATAAAATCTAGGATGTGCTTGTCATCGTTGAACACCTGGAAATTTGCTACATTATCTGGCAGAGACAGAACGAAGGCGAGTTCCACAGTGAATCTTTTGAGGCTCGATAAGGACAGTGGTTGTAGTGTACTTTCTGCCTATGCTAAGGCATTGGTTGTATGATTTTAGGAGTGTGGGATTAGTTGGATATTGAATGCATCTAGTCCCTCAAGTAGATCCCATACCTGGTGCCTATAATTGGCGAGTCTTTGATCATAATAGAAATAGAGCTTTCTAACCTACTTTATGACCAACTCTAAATCTTTGAACACTTGGAGCATTTTAACACCTTTTCTTAATGCCATAAGGAATTCCAAGACCAAGGCCTCATATTCTACTATGTTGTTGGTGCAATAAAATTGAAGCCTATGAGCTACAAAGTATGACTTAACTCTGGGGCTGATTAGTTTGAAGCCGACCCCAGCCCCATGCTTGGATTTTGATCCATCAAAACACAATGTCTAGAATCTAGGAGAGTCTTTGAATGCAACACCAACACAACAGACCCTCAAATTTGATGGGGGCCTCATTTCAGTAACCTTTTGAGGAGGCATAGGGACTGACTGTATCTATTGTGGCATGTCGACCCAACCTCCCTCTTCGGAGTGATTTGTCCTTGAATGTGCTCAATTATTCACTCAACCTCTGAATGTGCAACATTATGTACCCTACACCAACTAGGCAACAAGAGCTCCTGAAAGTTCATTCTATCTCCCAGATTGAGCTAGTCCTATGCACATTTCACTATGAAGTCTTGGAAACCATCCAACTATCCAAGATTATCACCCTGTTCTGATTATTCATCATCTAACTCTATCAACATTTTAGTGCTTTGAGAGGTATTGGCTAAATCAACAGGCGGGATGCATAGTATGAGGAAAACCTCGCTCATTCCTTCTTTTTCAAGGTATTCCTATTCATTTAGACATGATACTGGGGAATAATTCCCCAAATCCATTTTAGCAAACAACACTTCATTTATGTTGTATTTCTTGATCATAAACTTCATGTGTGGCTCCTGATCAATCTGAATCTGATTTGACATTCCTTTACATGGTAACCACAAGTGCAAGTAGTCAATTGTAGCGTACCCATTCAACACTCTTGTGAAATCCCTTCCTAGGATTTTACCATACGTATCTGGGATGTCAGCCACTTGAATATCAATGGTTTGTTGGATCCTGAGATTAGCAATAATTTGCATAGGTATTCTATTAATCTCTCCCACTATTCTGATCTCAGTCTTTTCAAGTTGTGTTACCTTAGGTTAGGAGGGAGTTGGCATTATTCTGAGTGCTTTGCACATGCTCAAGGGCATGAAATTAGTAGAGGCTCCTAAATCTAGCGGGCAGTTGTGGAGGTTCTTCCCAAACATGTGGATGGTGGTCAAGAAAGGGGGAGTTTTGAATCTAGCTTGAAAGAGTCCTCCTGAAACATCCACTTGGGAAACCTGACCCTTGTATTTATCATGGCCCTTATTTTGGGCTTGTGTCTGATCTGCTTCCTCAGAGGACTACTTTCTTGCTTGTTGATTTGCAGGTGGATCAACCTTCTTGTTGAGGACCTATTTGATGAAAGGCTCACTTTGTGAGTCTTCGAAGTAGACTCTCTTGACAGACTCTTCTTGAGCCAACTTGGATGATGGCATCACGTTGATAATTCTAAAGAAAGCATTCTTCACTATTGGGACCTTGAGAAAATCAAAGGCATACACACTCAACTTAACCTTCTTAAATTCTTTAGCAATGTATTCTCCCATTTTCTCAACCTCCTCATCATAGGGAATATTTCGGGAGGGGCCAACTGTATTTTGGGGGGAGCTAGTTGGCTGGCTCTAGTTTTGCTTTTATTGTCTATTCTTCTTGAAGTACCTTTGGGTACATGGGGAAATCTAGGATTATTGCTTGCCTTTGGGTTAGGAGGAGTGCTGAAATTATTAGGTGGAGTGGAGTTCGTAAAAGGACCTCCAACATGACCATCGACATCTCTATTCCTAAGGTCGTAAGGCGTAGTTCTTTGGTGAAACATGTGGACTTCATCTTCCCTAAGCTCTTCTTCATCCTCCTTAGGAACATTATCTACTGAAATAAAAAGTTGAGCCAAAGGGATTTCAGAACTTACCTCTTTTGCCTTGTCGTTGTTGTTTGTGGTGGGGCCTTCCTGCTCTAGTATATTACACTTAGCTTTTGGGAAAGGAGCTCGATTCACCACTAGCACTGCAAAGTCATATGGGTCAAACAAGATGATGTCTTTGCATCCCAAATTTTCCACAACATTTTGGACTTCAACTTGAAAAATATCAGCAGCCGTATGGAATTCCAAGCAGTCTAGCTCAGAGTGTCGACTCATTTTGTTTATGCAACACCAACTAGAGAAAGTAGCCTCAACCAAGTAAAATCTACTTGTAGTGTTCTCATTGCTACTAGGCTAATCAAGGGGCATGGGGATGCCACCATTGTTGGGTCTTGTATTCCCTATCTGATTTTTCCTTTAGAAAGGCCTTTTGTCAAATTTTTGGCCCGAATTTTGATTTCTGTCATAATTCTACCCGACCGATGTGCTGGCATCACGACTATCCTGATTATCATGGTTAAGGTTAGCTTGGATACTCTTCTCTGAAGCTTGTAGCTGGTTGTTCTGATTCCTCAAGTGTGTTATCTATGTGGACATTTTCTTGATCTCCGTGAGTTCATCAATCTAGTCCTTTTCTGCATTGTTAGGTTGTGAAGCTGAATTCTCGAGGAACACTGGTTGTGCAACCAGTTGGTTTTACAGAGCAGGTGGAAATTCAGATGCTTGGAGATATGTGGGCACTTGGGGTGGCTAAGAATGGGCATGTTTCTACTGGGGAAGCAAGTAGTGAGGAACTGGAGGTGATTGATTCATTGCCTGCCCAGGGTGCAGGACTATAGGTAGCTGCGGTATCGGATTTAGGAGGGGTGTTTGTTGTTGCAAGGCTTGAGTAAACCCTTGAGTCTGCATAGGATGTGTAGTTTGTCTGAGAGAGGGTAGAGCACTAGAGATATTCTATCCCAAATCGGTGCTATAAATGATAGCTTTTGCATACGCATCCACCAACCTGGCGGGTGGTGGCTGCATCTTTTTTACCAGAGTCAAGGTAAGGTTATCTAGTGCTGCATAATAAATAGGCAAAATAGTAGCATCATTGAAAGTGTAAGAGGCTTGCAGGCGAGTGTATGCTCTGTGGAAGTGATCACTAAATGAGTTGATTGGTTCATTGATCTCCCTTTGAACCGACATGAAATGCCAGTACGAATCTTTAGGGTTGATTGGGGTCTTGAACTTCTATAGAAAAGCAACCTTTAGAAGGGCCCATGTATTGATAGTTCTGACGGGAAAGTTGACGTACCAGTAGAAAGCCTCCTCTCCCAGGGAGTAGGGAAAGAGCCAGTAAGCTACATTATCATAGAGAATCTACAAAGTCTTCAAGGAAATTTTGAAGATCCTAACATGCTCCTCTACTGTCCTCTACAGGTCTCGAGCATTGAATTTCATGTAAAATATTTCAGGATTCTTTAGCATATCATGATAAAAGTTGAAGGCCAAAGGGGATGGGTTATTTCCCAACCATGCCATGGGAGGGGGTGGTGGAGGCAGCTATGCCATATTGACTGGTGGCTGTAAAGGGATAGCAGTGATCAATGGGACAACTCTCGGGTTTGAAACTGTGTTAGGATGGAAGGCAACATTTAGCTCAGATGAAGTGGCAGCCTGGAAGGCTGTCTGGAGCAGATGGATGGAAGATGGTGCTGCCAAAAATAAAGGGGAAGATGAAGGTGAAAGTTGAATGGGTGGGTCAGATGAACTGGAGGTGGATGTACCCTTTTGTTTATCTCTCTTAGCTCAGATAAGGGATGACAATTCTTGAAATTCCCCTTTTTTTGGAGTAGACCTCAAGATTCGGTGAAATCTCTCAGGGGAGAAAGACCCAATTTGATCCAACTTTTTTCTCAATTGGCAGCAACAACCCTCCTTCTAGCGCCAGTTTTGTTGATGTTTTTTTTATGCATTACCTCTCTTGAAAGACAATCTTCCACAATGAGATTGTAGAACACTATACCAAGGTCTCTCGGATGTCAGGTCATGACAGTGCTTGGAATATATCAGTTGATTTATGATGTGATTTTTTTGGTCATCATAGGACAAACTTATGTAAACTAAGATGGAGGAGAATTGGATCTATGAATAGAGTTCTTAGAATGGGAAATTATGGCATTTTGTTGCAGGTTCAGACAATAGTCTTGAGCTCCATTTTAACATCAGATTTAGCTTTACAATTTGCAATGAACCTTGCCTAAGGTTACCTATTAAAGAAAAAGGAAAAAAAGGGAGGGAAGAGAAGAGGTTCCTGGGCTTGAAACCACGAATGAACAATGATCATGGAGACTTCTACTATGGATAGTTTCCTTAAAATAGAATTTCACTTAACCAGTAATTTCATAGTATCATGAAACCTATGTTATCTTCTGAGGACTGTAGGTTATCTATCCCTCATTCACCACACATATGCATGAACAAAGATAAAGTTTCAAAGGAAGCTTTAAAAATCAAAGTCTAGGCTAACTTTCCACAACCATCTACTATCAACAAATGACCAAAAGTATGGATAAGAAAAGAATCAACACAACATAAATATTCACAATCAATAACATCATTACTAAATCTACCAAAGGTTGACTAAAAAGAAACTAGGACAACAAATTAAATCTAACTAAATCCTTAACTTATGAGAGAAGAACCATGAAACATGAGAAGAAACCCATAAATGCACCAAAGTCAATATATTTCTATTGCAGTTTCTGCAACATGTCTTTACAACAATTCAACCTCTTTAAAATGAGAGGAGGATCCCCTATTTATAGTGTTTCAAAGGTAGAACATGCGACCAAGATTGAATTACATATGTGTGGACACAATCCACTGCAATGTAGGGTTCTACCTACCCCCCAATATATTACATTTTAAAAAACATCATTTATCTTTTCCCTGTTTTGTCCTTTGTGGCAGTACTGTAGTGTTTTGTCTTTTTGCTGATTGCTCTTTGCTGTAGCTACTCGTTTGGAAGTTCTTCATCAAAAATAGGGTTTCCCTCTTGCCTTTTTACAATTGCATATTCCATTAACTTTAGAATTACTGGTTGAAGCTTATCAATCTCCATGACATCAGATTTCAACACTTGGTAACTCCATTCCTTGGAATGGTCAATAAGTTTCTTCTAGCCCTCCTCGTACTTAGCAGCGTGATCATGGAACAACTCAGACTAGGTGAAGGCTCAAGCAACAGAGCTCATGAAATTGACAGTAATCTCATTCGACATTCCCGTTTCCATCTTCCTCTGGAAATGAGGCTTTATACTCTCGTGATTGATCTGAACAATAGGAACATTAAATCCTGCCATTAATCTCAAATATCTAACACAATCCTCTTAGGCCTCCTTGGCCCATTCGATGTCCGGATCCATCCTTTCCAGTATCTGTTCCAACCTCCCCCACCGATGATTGAAGTCACACTTCCATACATCCATCAGCCAATGGTCATCATCTTTGAATGTGAATTCCTTCTCCCAGATCTCATTTTGCAGTTTGAGGATAGCCTCAATCTTCAAGTACATATCTTTGTATTTTGTAGGAAACTGAATATAAATCCTCCTTATACCCTTTAGAGACTTCTATACTTCTAGGAATTTATTTATTGGTCAAACAACATGATTGATACTAGTATTCCCAATATCTAGGACTTGCTGGAACCAATTTTTCGTGGTCATGTCCAAGTTTTTCCTCTTTTGGAGATTGCCAATCTATTCCTTGGACAACAACTACAGTAGAGATGGGGAAGAGGCTAGCTGCTCCTCCTTGGATGATGATTGTTGAATGTAGGCTGTCAAATCAACCACTTATGCCTTAAGTTCCTCCTTTGAAACCTTGTCCCACTGGATCAAGTGCACCACTGTGGGGATTGACTCGTAGAGGTGGTCGACCTTTTTTTCCCTGGTGGCTATTCCCAAGTCGAGCGTGGAGATGTTTTAACTTATCCCCTATTCTCCAACCATTGGCATGGCTATATGCACTGCTCTGAATCCAGAGGTGTCCATCGTTACTCTTGATCTAAATCTTGGCTTCTTCTGCTTCTTGGTGCCTATGTTAACCCTAGCCAATATCGCCTCCAACCATGCTTTTGGATCCTTTTGAGCGGGATTCATCTTTGTCAGTTGTCTTTCCAACCAATCAGGCATTGAGGATTGTTCCTGCGATGAGTCTTGTTGATCCTTTTTGTCTTGAGCCCTTAGTTCAATAGCCTTGTCACTGAGAGCCTCCTGCTCAACCTTTGTGTCCTCTTTCTCCTCATCGGAGTTCTGGATGAACACTATGCACTTGATGGGAGACTTGGTAGGCAGTCACTCATAAGGGTATTTCTCCTCTTCAGCATCCTTTTCTTCTTCATCTTGGTCAGGGGTTTGATCATGTCCTTCTGCAAGAGACCTATTACCTTCTACCTCTAGGGAAACAACTCTTTCTTCAGTTATAAGCTGTCCTTTAGCCTCTTTGTCTTCAATTTCCCTAAGTTGTTTGGCCCATTTAGCATCAATCCCTAGTTTATTTGTTTCTTGAATTAATTCCATGCCAAGCTCTTTGCTATCCTTACTAGAAGACTCATAGGTGACCTCATCGATTACCCGATGTTCATACATAAGATGTTCATGGTGATCATCCACCTCCTCTTCCAATCTCTTGGTTGCTTCCAATTGTTGTGGCTCCAACTCATCAAATATTTGCATCATAGCCACCATCTTGGGTAGCCCAGTAGGAGGAGGAGGGACTGGGTGTTGACCATTACTTGGGCAATTACAGCTTGTACCATTGGGTTTGCAAAAATTCTTGATATTTCAGATGGCACATTCTGCATGTGCTTTATGAAGGATTCTGGGAGGGCAAGGGCAGTAATTGTAGTAGAAGAAGCAGTGGGAAGAGGGATGGAAGGAGACATGGATGATGAAGAAATAGGCGAGGTAGTGTTGAAGGATGAATTGACTGATATAACCTGCACAATAGGAGAAGTGGAGGTGAGGTTAAAAAGAATGTGCACCGTAGGCAGACAGGAAGCAACTATTGTATGTGGAATAGGAGGGGTAGAGGCAATAGTAGTAGCAACTACAACAACAGATGAAGCAGGCAGAGATCCTGGTGGATCAACCTCCATCTCCTCTCCCTTGTGGAGTGGATCTTTGGGTATTACTGGAATCTCAGTGATGCCATTGCCCGTTATTCTATGCCTTTTAGGAGGTTCATCCTCTGAGGCCTTTCTAGCATACACTTTTGGGTTAGGCTGTTGCTCATCAACCTCTTTTCTCTTCTTCGACTTGAAAATGGTGGGGACTTCAATGTTTCTCTAGTTGTAGTAGCAGCCGTCCGACCATTAGAACCACTTGGTTAAGTTTCAAGCCCCTTGAAAGACAAGGTGACTCCCTGTTGCTTCAAATGAGCCACTTGTTCATCAATCCACGCCTTTGTTTGAGCCTCAATGGGCTTGGTGAGAATATTGAGGTCATCAACCTCTTGCTTGTTCCAATCAATCAAGGGAAATTGCAGCTTTGTGATAGAATTATACCTTGGATCGATCACTGTGCTTTCCTCCTCTTCAAGCTGATCCAAAACTAGAAACAAATTTACCCTTTTCATGAAATATGTGGTCATACGCATATAGTGCCAAACCGACACTTCAAGGTCATCTTTGCAATTAGGCCAAAAATCCTCGACATGGTGGAGGTGTGCATATTTGTGTCCAAGTTCCTTTCTGATGTGGTTGTATGGGTCCATCCATGACCTAGCTATATGTGGCTTGAAGTAATATTCAGCCAACTCTTTCTCTGAATTTCCTACACATTGGGAGGTATAGAGTTCATACATCCCTTGGCCAAGTGTGAGGGGATATAGTCTTCCCGCCAGATGTTTGCTGCTTAGAATGTTGTGCACATGTCATAGCTACCAAGACAAATACAATAGGATAATCTGATCATTAGGATACTATGGTAGCTTCTTTGGCCTTTCTAAGAATCCCTAGGCACATATGTATGTGAACTTTGTGTACTGAATGAACAAGAAGGCATAGTGTTTGAGGAGGGCCCTAGCACTATGACAGATTCTTCTCTGGAAATCACCTCTGAGTAATCTAATGATATATGCAATGAACACTTCATTTACCCTACAGTAGTCATTCTTGAAGTTCCTGTATTGCAACAACGGGTACTTGTCATATGGTTTGAGCTCTCTGCCCGACATCTCATTGGCCGCCATGAAAAATCCATTATGAAGCCATTGATTGGAAATCGAATACACCAAGTAGGATGTCATATAGAATTTTGAGGTTTTCTTCATGTTAATGAATTGCTCATGGAAGCAATCACTGAGTATCTCTCCCCAATAGAATATGGTGTCCTTTCCATAGAGAATCTATTCAACAAAATACACCATCCACTCCTAGAAGAAGACTGTAGTAGGAAGGCCCATTACTCTGCTTAGGAAGGTTACTAGATCATGGTACTCCTTGAAGAAGTCACTGCGGTAGAGCTTTTGAGGAACCTTGACAACATTTCCCCATCTCTCCTTGAACCAATACTGGTTGATTAGTTTTTTGCACCTAAAAGGACCCTTGTCCCACATCTCTTTGCACTCCTGAATAGTTGGGGTCTCCATTCTTCCAAAGACGAGTATGTGGAAGATTTTTGTTATCCCTCTAGGGGACATATCAGCCAAGATGTTTCTGTCTCTGTCCATAATTGTCCTTGTTTTGAGTTGGTATGCCTCCTAGCAAGCCATTACTAGCTTAGGGGCAACTAGCGTGGGAGGGAAACCAACAACCTTAGCTAATCCACTACTTTTGATCAGCTTGGCGCTCTCGGTCTTTGGATTCACCCCGATCCTTTATGTAAAGTCATCAATATTGACATGCCCAATATTGGTGTCTATGATATTTGTCCATTTCGTTTCAATCTTGGAGTGCAATGGTGCTCCCTGGAACTGGTAATTCATTTGGTCCTTGTCTTCCTTGCCTCGAGGAGCTTTGGCATCTCTTTTCCCTTTGTCCTTGGTTGCCCTAGAGGTTTCTGCACCAGATTCCATAAATCCTACATAGAGAGACGAGAGTTAGCAAAATTAGACATAAGGACACAGCCTCAGACAAGCTCCTATGAATCAAGGTTAGATACCACAATTGCCAATTAACAAAAGTCTAACACTTGATTAAAATAAAACTGGAAGGCAAACAGGTGACCCAGGCCCTAGGGGTTAGACTTCCCCTACCAGAATGTTGTTTTAAAAGGGCGAATAGGGCAAGGAGTCTCGAATGATTTCCCCTAGTCTTGAATTTTCCTAATAAAGGGTTCATGTGGGAGAAGGTCAATTTTAAGCACATGGGTCAAAATCCGTTTTCGATTTGGAGGTCATTTGAGTCACCGTTGAGGAGTTCGAGCTCGAGCTGCAGGAAAGCTATCAAGGGATAGCCGTGTCAAATGGCGAAGCATGGACAAAAGTCTGGGATAGGCTTCCCGATGGCTCAGACCTGAGGTGGATTAGCTGTTTGTCTAAGACTTCAGAGGCAGGTTGGGGTTCGATGCCCAGCATCCGGAAAGGCAGACAGGTTCAACCATTCAGGACAATGGAGGCAAGACGAAATTCTGAGAATGGAGATCTGGAAGCCAAAGTCCAAGAGAGGTTTGGAATTGTAATTTTATTATTAAAACCCTATAGAGGGAAAGGTAAATCGAGGTCTGAGAGCCAAGAAGATTCCTCATGGCGGCCATGTGGAACAACGGATTGATGACGATGGCAAGAGGATGGAAGTTCAAAGTTTGAGGTCCAAAGGCAATCCATGATGTTTGATTTTTGCAAAGAGTTTCATCTAGATTTTGCAAGCTCGGGGTCTAGAATCGGGGAGGTCGTAACGAACCCGCCGTTTAAGAAACAATGAAATAGATAGGGAACTTTGGAGTATGAAACCTAGGAGTAGCTTTGCCATCAGAGTGATTTTATCTAAGTTAATTCCATGATCCAAGAGAGGCTCATGGCCGAAAGGTGTGGTCGTCGGCCCCCGAAGAACACTGATAGGATGATAGGGTTCCGATTTTTGATTTGATCCTCCCATGGGCTGCTTTTTCAATTTTCAATCTTGTGGGTTTTGAGATAAGACATTGTTCTACCAGGTTCTTAGTCCATTCCTCCTTGTTACTAAGTTTTGATTTATGAAGCTTAGAAAAGGAAATTATGGTTGGATGATGAACCTACCTTAGGGGCCCGCAGAAGCAGGATGCCGAACCCTTGAAGAACGACAAAGCTGAAGCCTGGGCGCGGAGGTAGAGATTGCTGGGATCACACTGTGCTCTTTAGTTCTTCTTGAAATATGAAAATGACAGGTCAAAACTTATTTAAATAGCTCCTAAGTGCAATTAATACCCCTTAATGAATGCTCATATGACAACGGTTGAGGTAGGTGAGTTTGAACTTCAGGACGGCAGTGCGAAAACCAGAGTTCAGGGGTTGGGAAGACATTGGAGCACAACCGCTGGAGATGAAGAAGAAAGGAAACCCAAAAGAGGGAAATCAAAAGAAAGAAACTAGAAAGAGGGAATCCTTAAGGGAAAAGTTCGAAAGGCGAATGATAAGGAGCGGGCAAGAGAAGGGCGAAGGGTGAAGGGAGCAAGCGGGAAGAGGAACGCTCGAAGCGTGATGTCCAAAAGTCGGATAGCAGGGAGCGAGAAGGCGAAGGATAGAAAATGAAGGTAAAGGTGGTAAGTGAAAAGAGGAAAACCCGAGGCATGAACCCCGAAGATGGGAAGAGGAAAGCTCAAACCGCGAAGTCCAAAAGTCGGATGGCGGGGAGTAGGAAGGAGAAGGGCGAAGAGGGAAAAATAATGAAAGAGGAAAGAGGGAAGCGGGAGATCCAAAACACAAAGTTTGAAAGTTGGACCATGGGGAGCAGGAAGGAGGAGGGCAGAGGGTTAAGGTGAAGGGAAGAAACATGAAGAAGGAAGAAGGAAGCCCGAAGGGCGAAGTCCAAAGATCTAAGACTTAGCAATTTTTTAAATTTAGGGGCAAAAATATTGTCAACGGAAAAAAGTGAGACTTTGAAGAGCGCATTGACCATCCAGGACACCAAAACAAAAGGGGCATGCAAAATGAGGTGACAAAAAAATGACCCAACAAGGAAAAAAAAAAGAGAGGGCCCCCGTTCTGAATGAGGCATGTGTGCTGTAGGCACAATAAATGATGACTCTGCTAGGAGAATGCTCCCAACATTCTAAAGGTAAATATTCATTCTAGACCCATGATCTTTGGTTTCACAGACCAAAAACCGATTTCCAAGGTCGTACTAAAGACAAGTTAAGGAAGGTGAGATTGAACCGCACTATGGTACTATCATGGATGTGTGTGTATGGTGAGTTCATCCCTCTCCTCAAAGACCATGTGGAAAACTACTGATCGGGAAGAACAAGCTACGTAGTTCATCCAACTGCAAAAGTAACCTGGACATTGCTCCGCTATCGGTCAAGTGTCCTTAGCCCTGACAAAGTTGTTGTTGTGACACCATGAACATCACTCTCCTTCTGGCCAGGCATCCATAGCCCTGGTAGAGATATTCACACACCCATACGGTTGTTTACTTTTACGTTTTATGTTCTTTCCTTTTTTATTTTCTCTTTCTTTTGCTCAACCGTGTAAGCATTGAAGCTCACTATGGGTTTGGAAATCATAGTAGTCACTGGAGCAGACTTTATATTTTTCAGTTATTCAACCCTCCTAGTAATTACCACACAACTCTTTGGAAAAATTTAAGGTGTGTTTTCTGTGCGTTCCATGATAAACGTAGGAAATTAAAATGGGGACACCATCCTAGATTAGTCTAGAGTTCAAGAAAGGAAGCCAAGACTTAGGGATTTTAGAGATTAGCAATGGGGAATGAAGGCTTATCTAGAGAACAAGGAAAGAGTGGGAAGCAGGGTAAACCATTTATCAAGCTAAGAATGGCCAACGCAATAGGGATGAAGGGGAGACCCTCACGAAAGGTAAAAAACAACCGGGGAACAAATAGGAAAGTAAAGAAGGGAAACCTACCCTAACCTACGTACAAGTATTTACATAGACAACTCTAAAAGAGCTCATGCCTGGAAATAATGCTTGAGGTGCTACCCATTGACAGGCAATAGGACATCCTCACTGGTTAAGGTCTTTAGGCAAAACGTGTTATCTCCAAGGATCTTAGCAATTTGAAAGGGGACAAGCCAAAGCTTGTCGAATTTTTTGTGTCCCCCTTTTTTCTCATGGGCCTTGTCCTAGTATAGGACTAGATCAGAAATGCAGAAGGCCTTGACTTTGGCTCGACAGTCAAACCATCTTTTAACTACACCCTAATGCTTGGTGAAATTTTCTATTGCTTGGTCTCGTATTTATTCCAAGTGTTACAGCTCGGTGAGGCGAGCTTCTTTGCGGTCTCCTCCTTCATAAAAATCATTAATGAACTGGAGGGTAGGGATTTTAAAATATATGGGGAAAATAGACTCCAAGCCATAAATGAGGTGGTACAGGAAATCCCCAAGGGCAGCCTTATGATGGGTGCAATCTACCCAAAGGGGAAAATGGAGCTGGGTATGCCAATCCTTAGGAGTCCTATCCAGTAACTTCTTGATCACGGTGATCAAATTCTTGTTGGTTGACTTAGCAAGACCATTTCCTTGAGGATAATAGTTGGAGGAATACTTAACAACGATACCATAATTAAATTCCCAACCAACAAATTTTAACGAAGCAAATGCAGGACCATTATCTCACACCAATGCATAAGGACAACCAAAGTGATTTAAAATAAAACTTTCAAGATAATTAGTGACTACCTCAGTTGTGCATTGCCTATAAGTGATTGCTTATGTCCATCTAGTAGAGTAGTCTAAAGCAGTTAGAATGTACCTATGTCTAGCAGATGACGGAGGGCTTACCAGATCAATGAAGTCGAGACCCCATTGAGCAAATGGTCTTACCTCCAAAATAGGCTGCAACGGGACAACATTATTTTCTCGAGTGGCTGTGGTTTGGCATACGTGGCATGTGCAAACATGACCATGAGCATCCTTGAAAATCATAGGCCAATAGTATCCAACTCTCAATATTTGATGCGCAGTTGAAAAACTAGAACCGTGACCAGTTCTGAACTTATCATGGAATTCCCTGAGGACTCGTTCAACTTCCTCTTTACCAAGGCATCTTAGGTAGATACCTTCATGGTTCCTTTTGTATAATATGGCACCCTGTAACATGTAACTACTGCTTTTCAACTTGAGGGCTTGTCTTTGGACCCCCTCCAAGTGGGGTGGACATTTGTGGTTGAACAGATAATATTCGATGTCCTCATACCATTATCCTAGAGAGATATCCTCTAGCTGATATTGTTGCACCGTGAGCTCAGGACCTATGTATGTGGCTACTTCATTAATTGTTTGGGTAAGCGCTTGTACTCTCACCAATTTAATTGGTTGGATTTCCATGTCATATTCCTACAATAGTGTGATCCATTTGGCCCTTCATTCCTCCAACTCATTTTGCATAAGCAATGTCTGTATAGCTCAATTAGGAACTATGTCAAACACCTTGTTGCATAGGATATAGTGCCTAAACTTCTTTACCCCTTTAACAAGGGCATAAGCCTATTTTTCAACATTGTGATAGTCCAGCTCAACATATTTTCAAGGGGTGCTCATGAAGACAATTGGATGCTTGCTCCCCTCATCATCTTTCTATGTCAAAATGATGGCACATGAGTGATCTGAGGCGAATGAATATGTGTAGAAAGGATTCAGATAGTTGGGGCTAACTAACATAGGTGCGTCAATGATTTCCTTCTTAATTTCGTCAAAATCCTACTTTTCTTCTAGGGTCCAGTTGACCTTGGCGTCTTGCTTCAGCATAGCATTGAGTGGTTTGACGATCTCTGCGAAGCCCATGATAAAATTATGAAAGAAGTTAATCTTTCCAAAAAAAAGAAATAATTCCTTGTTGCCTAGCAGCTGGATCCTCATAATCAATTGGATACGCTAGGGGTCAATAGAAATTTCACTCTCTAAGAGGACATGTCCAAGCAATTTCCCTTCAGTGACACCAAAGATGCACTTCTTCAAAATAAGGGAAACCCTGAATTGGTGACATCTCTGAAAGACTTTGCACAGGTTAGCAACGTGGTTACTCTGCTGCTTTGAGAATTTTGTCAAATCATCCATCCAATGAGGGTACAAGATAGTTATCTTTTTCCAAGGCTCTGTTCTGATTGTAGAAGTCAACACACTATTTTTATATTATTGGTTCCAACAAAGCATTGACAGGGCACTGTCGCTGTCGAAATGGCTTCGCATCTATCCTAAGAGGGATGCTATGGGTGATAATTGATGTATCATACATTTTGAGATATTCATAACTCCAAGAGATAACATCATGATACTTCTGCAAAGAATCAACTATACATTTTCTTTCCTTAGTTGTGCACACCTTGCCAATAAGTACATTCTTTGCATTCCCAGTTGTTCTGAGGTTGTAAGTGTCACACTGGCCACTGATGGTATCCTTCTTGGCCTGTTGATCCTGGTCCCTGATGTGATCCATGTCAAAGATTCATTCTAATTGGACCATCCCTCTTGGGATAGTGTTCATCTTCAGATTAATGACCCCTTCTATATCCAAGTCAACCTCTTGAGGTTCAACCTCATCTATTATCTGAGTAGCGAACACATATGAAATGGTGATAAAATCTAGGATGTGCTTGTCATCACTAAACATCTAAAAATTTTATACATTGTCTAGCACAGACGAAATGAAGGTGAGTTCCATAGAGATTCTTTAGAGGCTCGGTAAGGACAATGGTTGCAGCGTGCTTGATGCCTGGGCTCAGGCATTGGCTATATGATTTTGGAAGCATGGGATTAGTTGGATATTGGATGAATCTAGTACCTCAAGTAGATCCCATACTCGGTGCCTGTAATTGGTGAGTCTTCGATCATAACAAGAATAGAGATTTCTAACTTGCTTTATGACCAAATCTGAATCTCGGAACACTTGGAGCATTTTAACACCTTTTCTTAATGCCATAAGGAGTCCCAAGACCAAGGCCTCATATTTTGCTACATTTTTGGTGCAATAAAATTGAAGCCTATGAGCCACAAAGTATGACTTACCTCCGGGGCTGATTAGTTCAAAGCTGGCCATAGCCCCATCCTTAGATTTGGATCCCTCAAAACTTAGCGTCTAGAATCAAGTAGTCTTTGAATGTAATACTAACAAAGCAGACCCTCAACCTTGATGGGGGCCTCATTTCAGTAACCTTTTGAGGAGGCATAGGGACTTACTATATCTATTCTAGCAGTGCCGACCCAGGCTCCCTCTTTCAGAGTGATTTGTCCTTGAATGTGCTCAATTGTTGTTTGGCACAAACAACACTCAAACTCTGAATATGCAACATTATTTACCCTACACCAACTAGGTAGCAAGAGCTCCTGAAAGTTAATTCTATCTCCCAAACTGAGCTCGTCCTATCCACATTTTTCTATGAAGTCTTGGAAACCATCCAACAATCCAAGATTATCACCCTCTCCTGATTCTTCATCATTTGACTCTATGAACATTTTAGTGCTTTGAGAGGTATTGGCTAAATCAATAGGTGGGTTGCATGGTATGAGGAAAAACTTGCTTGTTCCTTCTTCTTCAAGGTATTCCTATTCATTTAGACATGATACTGGGGAATAATTCCCCAAATCCTTTTCAACAAACAACACTTCATTTGTGTTGTTGTATTCTATGATCATAAACTTAATGTGTGGCTCCCGATCAATCTGAATCTGATTTGACATTCCTTTCCATGGTAACTACAATTGCGAGTATTTAGTTGTAGTGTACCCATTCAATGCTCTTGTGAAATCCCTTCCTAGGATTATACCATACGTATTCGAGATGTCAGCCACTTGAATATCAATGGTCTATTGGATCTTGGGATCAGTAGCAACCTACATAGGTATTTTGTTAATCTCTCCCACTATTTTGATCTCAGTCTTGTCAAGTTGTGTTACTTTACGTCGAGAGGGAGTTGGAATTATTTTGAGTGCTTTGCATAGGCTCAAGGGAATGACATTAGCAAAGGCTCCTGAATCCAGCAGGCAGTTGTGGAGGTTCTTCCCAAACAAGTGGATGGTGGTAGGGAGAGGGGGAGTTTTGAATCTGTCTTGAAAGAGTCCTAAAAAATCCACCTGGGTGACCTAACCCTTGTCTTTATCATGGACCTTATTTTGGGCTTGTGTCTGATTTGCTTCCTTAGAGGACTACTTGCCTACTTTCTGATTTGCAGGTGGATCAACCTTCTTGTTGAGGACTTGTATGATGATAGGCTCACTTTGCGAGTCTTTGAAGCAGACTCTCTTGATGGGGTCTTCTTGAGCCAACTTGGACGATGGCGTCGTGTTGATCATTCTAAAGAAAAAATTCCTCACTGTTGGGACCTTGAGCAACTCAAAGGCATACACACTCAACTTAACCTTCTTAAATTCTTCAGCAATGTACTCTCCCATTTTCTCAACCTCCTCATCATAGGGAATATTTCGGGAGGGGCCATCGGTATTTTGGGGGGAGCTAGTGGGTTGGCTCTGGTTTTGGTTTTGCTATCTATTCTTGTTGAAGTACCTTGTGGGTACATGGGGAAATCTAGGATTATTGCTTGCCTTTGGGTCAGGAGGAGTGCTGAAATTATTAGGTGGAGTGGAGGTCATAAAAGGACCTATAGCATGATTACCGACCTGTCTATTCCTAAGGCCATAAGGGGTAGTACTTTGGTGAAACATGTGGAGTTCATCTTCCCTAAGATCTTCTTCATCCTCCTTCAAACCATTATCTACTGAATCAAAAAGCTAAGCCAAAAGGCTTTTAGAACTTACCTCTTTCACCTTGTCATTGTTGTTCGTGGTGGGGCCTTCTTGCTCTGATGTATTGCACCTAGCTTTTGGGAAAGGAGCCTGATTGATCACTAGCACTACAAAGTCATATGGGTCGGACGACATGATGTCTCTGCATCTCGAATTTTCCACAACATTTTGGACTTCAACTTGAAAAATATTAGCAACCATTTGGAATTCTGGGCAATCTAGCTCAAAGTGCCGACTCATTTTGTGTATGCGCCACCAATCAGATAAAGCAACCTTAGCCAATTAAACTCCTCTTGTAGTGTTCTCATTGCAGCTGGGTTGATCAAGGGTCATGGGGATGCCACCATTGTTGGGTCTTGTGTTCCATGTCTGATTTTTCCTTTTTAAAGGCCTTCTGTCAAATTTTTTGCTTGAATTTTGATTTCTATCATAATTCTGCCCAGATGATGTGCTAGCATCACGGCTGTCCCAGTTATCATGGTTAAGGTTAGCTTGAATACTCTTCTATGAAGCTTGCAACTGGTTGTTTTGATTCCTTAGATGTGTCATCTTTGTGGACATTTTCTTGATCATCTCCGTGAGTTCATCAATCCTGTCCTTTTCTACATTATTAGGCTGTGAAGCTGAATTTTGGAGAAACACTGGTTGTGCAACCGGTTGATTTTGATGAGTAGGAAGAAATTTAGATGCTTGGAGATATGACGACACTTGGGGTGGTTGAGAATGGGCATGCTATTGTTGGGGCAGCAAGTAGTGAGGAACTAGAGGTGCTTGATTCATTGGCTTCCTAGGGTGTGGGACTACAAGAAGCTGTGGTATTGGATTCAGGAGGGGTGTCTAATGTTGCAAGGCTTGAGTAAGCCCTTGAATCTACATAGGATGTGCAATTTTTCTGATAGAGGATAGAGGATCAGAGATATTCTATGCACAATTAGTGTTGGAAATGATAGCTTCTTCATACGCATCCAACAACCTAGCGAGTGGTGGCTGCATCCTTTTTATGAGAGCCGAAGTAAGGTTATCCAGTGTTGCATCATAAATAAGAAAAACAACAACATCATTGAAAGCGTACAGGGCTTGCAGCTGAGTGTATGCTCTGTGGAAGCAATCATTAAATGAGCTGATTGGTTCATTGAAATCCATTTGACCTGACATGAAATGACGATACAAATCTACAGGGATGATCGAGGTCTTGAACTTCTACAAAAAAATAGCCTTTAGAAGGGCCCACATATTGATAGTTCCGGCGGGAAAGTTGACGTGCCAGTAGAAAGCCTCCTCTCCTAGAGAGTAGGGAAAGAGCTAGAAAGCTACATCCTCATAGATAATCAACATAGTCTTCAAGGAAATTTCAAAGATCCTGACATGCTCCTTTGCTATCCTCTACGGGTCATGAGCATTGAATTTTTTGTAAAAGCTTTCAGGATTCTTTGGCATATCATGATAGAAGTTGAAGGCCAAAGGGGACGGGTTATTGCCCAAACATGCCATGGGAGGGGGTGGTGGAGGCGGTTACGCCATATTGACTGGTGGTTGTAAAGGGACAACGACAATCAATGGGACAACTCTTGGGTTTGAAACTATGTTAGGTTGGAAGGCAGCGTTCATCTCAATTAGCAGGAGAATCCCTCCTTGTAGTGCCAATTCTGTTGATGTGTTTTTTATGCAACTCTCAATACAGGTAATGCATAGGTGCATTACCTCTCTTGAAAGACAATCTTCCATAATCAGATTAGAGAACACTATCCCAAGGTCTTTCAGATGTTAGGTCATGATAGTGCTTAGAATATATCAGTTGATGTATTTTGTGATTTTTCTCATAATCATAGGGTAGACTTATGTAAACTAAGCTGGAGGAGAATTGGATCTACAAATAGAGTTCTTAGAATGGGATATTATGGAATTTTGTTGTAGGTTCAGACAACAGTCTTGAACTCCATTTTAACATCAGATTTAGCTTTATAATGTGCAATGAACCTTACCTAAGGTTATCTATTAAAAAAAGGAAAAAAGGGCAGGGAAGAGAAGAGGTCGTTGGGCCTGAAACCACGAATGAAAAATGATCATGGAGACTTCTACTATGGATAGTTTCCTTAAAATAGAATTTCACTTATCCAGTAATTTCAAAGTATCATGAAACCTATGTTATCTTCTAAGAAGTACATGTGTTCTATCAATCATTTACCACACATATGCATGAACAAATATAGAGTTTAAGAGGTAGCTTTCAAAATCAAAGTCCAAGCTAACTTTGCACAACCATCTACTATCAGCAAATGACCAAAATTATGGACAAGGAAAGTATTAACACAACATAAATCTTCACAATAAAGAACAACATTACTAAATCTACCAAAGGTTGACTGAAAGGAAACTAGGATAGTAAACTAAATCTAAATAAATCTTTAACTTATGAGAGAAGAACCATGAAACATGAGAAGAAATCCATAAATGCACCAAAGTCAATGTATTTCTATTGCAATTTCTGCAGCATGTCTTTACAACAATTCAACCTCTTTAAAATGAGAGGAGGCTCCCCTCTTTATAGTTTTTCAAAAGTACATCATATGGCCAAGATTGAATTACATTTGTGTGGCCACAATTCACTACAATGTAGGGTTCTACCTACCCCCCAATATATTACAATTTAAAAAGCATCATTTGTCTTTTCGCTATTTTGTCCGTTGTGGCAGTACTGTAGCGTTTTATCTTTTTTCTGATTACTCTTTGTTGTAGCTACTCTTTTGGAAGTTCTTCATCAAAAACAAGGTTTCCCTCCTACCATTTTACAACTACATATTCCATGAACTTTAGAATTACCGATTGAAGCTTATCAATCTCCATGACAACAAATTTCAACACTTGGTAACTCGATTCCTTGGAACGATCAATAATTTTCTTCTAGTCCTCCTCGTACTTAGTGATGTGATCTCAAAATAGCTCAGACTGGGCAAAGGCTCAGGTAGAAAAGCTCATGAAATCGACAATAATCTCATTTGACATTCTCATTTCCATCTTCCTTTGGAAATGAGGCTTTATACTCTTGGGATTGATCTGAACAGAAGGCACATCAAATCCTGTCATTAATCTCAAATACCTAGAACAATCCTCTCGGGCCTCCTTAGCCCACTCGATGTCAGGATCCATCCTTTCCAGTACATGTTCCAACCTCTTGCGCTGATGTTCAAAGTCGTGCTTCCATACATCCATTAGCCAGTGGTCATCATCTTTGAATGTGAATTCCTTCTCCCAGATCTCACTTGGCAGTTTGAGGATAGCCTCAATATTCAGGTACATAGCTTTGTATTTTTTAGGAAACTCAACGCAAATCCTCCTTGTATCCTCGAGAGACTTCTGTATTTCCAGGAATTTATTTTTTGTTTGAAGAGTGTGATTGCTACTTGTATTCCTAATATCTAGGACTTGTCAGAACCCATTTTTTGTTGTCTTGTCCAAGTTTTTACTCTCTTGGAGTTTGTCAATCTATTCCTTGGACAACAACTATGGCGGAGCCAAGGAAGAGGTTGGTTGCTTCTTCATGGATGACCATTGGTGGATGTAGGTTGTCAAATCAACCCCTTGTACCTTAAGTTCCTCCTTTGAAACCTTCTCCTATTGGATCAAGTGCACCACTGTGGCGACAGACTCCTGGAGGTGGTCGATCTTTTGTTCCCTGGTGGCTATTTGCAAGTCAAGGGTGGAGACATTGTAGCTTATCTCATGTTCTCAAACCATTGGCATGGCTATCTGCACCGCTCTGGATCTAGAGGCATCCATCATTACTCTTGATCTAATTCTTGGCTTCTTCTCCTTCTTGGTGCCTATGTTAGCCCTAGCCAATATTGCCTCCAGTCGTACTTTTTGATTGTTTTGAGTAGGAGTCATCTTTGTTAGCTATCTTTCTAACCAATCAAGCATTGAGGACTATTCCTATGAATCGTCTTGTTGATCCTTTTTGTCCTCAACCCTGAGTTCAATAGCCTTGTCGCTAAGAGGCTCCTGCTCAACCTTTGTGTCCTCTTTCTTCTCATCGGAGTCCTAGATGAACACTATGCGCTTGATGGGAGAGTTGGTAGATAGTCATTTATCAGGGTAGTCCTCCCCTTCAACATCCTTTTCTTCTTCAACTTGGTCAGGGGTTTGATCATGTCCTTCTGCAGGAAACCTATTACCTTCTACCTCTAAGGTAAAAACTTTTTCTTCAATTATAAGCTATCCTTTGGCCTCTTTGTCTTCAATTTCCCTAAGTTGTTTGGCCCATTCAACATTGAGCCTTGGATCAACTGTTTCCTGAATTATTTCCATGCCAAGCTCTTCACTGTCCTCACTAGAAGACTCATAAGCAACCTCATAAATTACCCGATGTTCATATATAGGATGTTCATGGTGATCATCCACTTCCTCTTCCTGTCTCTTGGTTGCTTCCAGTTGTTGTCACTCCAACTCATCAGAGATTTTCATCATAGCCACCATCTTGGGTGGCTCAGTAGGAGGAGGAGGGACTTGGGTGTTGATAATTCACTGGGAAATTTTAGCTTGTACCATTGGGTTTGCAAAAATTCCTGATAGTTTAGATGGCACATTATGCATGTACTTTACGAAGGATTCTGGGAGGTCAATGATAGACATTGCAGTAGCAGTGGTAGTGGGAAGAGGGAAGAAATAGATGAGGTAGTGGCGAAGGATGAATCCACCTATATAACCTTCATGATGGGAGAAGTGGAGGCAAGGTGAAAAGAAATGTCCACCTGCAGGCATAAACGAAGCAACTATTGCATGTGGAATAGGTGGGGTGGGGGCAATAGTAGCATCGAATGTAGAAACAGATGAAGCAGGAAAAGATCTTGGTGGATCATCCTCCATCTCCTCTCCCTCATGGAGTGGATCTTTGGGTATTACTGGCATCTCGGTGATGCTGCCCATTATTCTATGCTTTTTAGGAGGTTCACCCTTCGAGGCCTTTCTAGCATACACTTTTGGGTTAGGTTGCTACTCATCAACCTTTTTTCTCTTCTTCGACTTGACAGATGGTGGGGAATTTGATGTTTCTCCAATTATAGTAGCAGCCATCCCACCATCAAAAACCACTTGGTTCACTTTTGAGCCCCTTGAATGACAAGGTGACTCCCCATTGGTTCAAATGGGCCACCTATTCATCGATCCATGACTTTGTTCAAGCCTTAATGGGCTTCGTGAGAATATTGAGGTCATCAACCTCTTGCTCATTCCAATCAATCAAGGGTACTGGCAGGTTTGCAATAGAATTATACCTTGGATCGATCACCGTGCTTTCCTCCTCTTCAAGCTGATCCAAAATCAGAAACAAATTTACCCTTTTCACGAAATATGTGGTCATACGCATGTAGTGTCGAACTTGCACTTCAAGGTCATCTTTGCAATTTGATCCTCCCATGGGCTGCTTTTTTTATTTTGAATCTTGTGGGTTTTGAGATAAGACATTGTTCTACCAGGTTCTTAGTCCTTTCCTTATTACATAGTTTTGATTTACGAAGCTTAGAAAAGGAAATGACAGTCAAACGACGAACCTACCTTGGGGGCCCGAAGAAGCAGGATGTTGAACCCTTGAAGAATGATGAAGCCAAAGCCCGGGCACGAAGGCGGAGGCAGAGATTGCTGGGATCACACTGTGCTCTTTAGTTCTTCCTGACATATGAAAATGATAGGTCGAAACTCATTTTAATAGCCTCTAAGTGTAATTAATACCCCTTAATGAATGTTGGTACGATGACGGTTGAGGTAGGTGAGTTTGAACTTCAGGACGACGGCGAGAAAATTGGAGCCCAGGGGTTGGGAAGGCATCAGAGCACGGTCATTCGAGATGGAGAAAGTGGAAAGGAAACCCAAAAGATGGAAGCCTGAAGGGCGAAGTCCGAAAGTTGGATGGCGTGGAGCAGGCAAGAGAAGGGCAAAGGGCGAAGGGAGAAAGTGAGAAGAGGAATGCTTGAAACACTATGTTTGAAAGTCAGATAGTGGGGAACGGGAAGGCGAAGGATGAAAAATGAATGTAAAGGTGATAAGTAAAAAGAGGAAAACCCGAGGAACGAACCCTGAAGATGGGAAGAGGAAAGCTCAAACCATGAAGTCCAAAAGTCAGATGGTGGGGAATGGGAAGGAGAAGGGCGGAGGGGGAAAAAAAAATGAAAGAGGAAAGAGGGAAGCGGGAGATTCAAAATGCGAAGTTGAAAAGTCAGACCACAAGGAGCAGGAAGGAGGAGGGCAGAGGGTGAAGGCAAAGGGAAGAAATGAGAAGAAGGAAGAAGGAAGCCTGAAGGGAAAAATTTGAAGACCTAAGACTTAGCAATTTTTTAAATTTAGGGGCAAAAATATGGTCAGCCTAAAAAAGTGAGACTTTGAAGAGTGCGTTGACCATCCAAGACTCCAAAATAAAGGGGCACACAAAACAAGGCAGCAACTAAATGACCCGGCAAGGCAAAAAGAAAGAGAGGGTCCCGATTCTAAATGAGGCATGTGTGCTGGAGGCACAACAACTGGCACTAATGAGCCTAGGACTGTGAAAGAGGTTATTGATATGTCTGATTCAAATTCTTGGTTGGAAGCCATGAATGAAGAAATCACATAATTGAAGAAGAATGAAACCTGGGATTTGGTACCTTTTCTTGAAGGGTGAAATATTATTGGTTGTAAATGTGTATTTAAGAAAAATATTGGGTTGGATGTAGTGTTGAGAAGTATAAAGCTTGGTTGGTTGCGAAAGGTTACTCCCAGGTCGAGGGAATTGATTATGGAGAAATATTTTTTCCTGTAGCTAAGCTAACATCTATCAGATTTCTTTTGTGACTTGCATCTATGTATGACTTAGAGATTGATAATATGGATGTGAAGACATCACTTCTTCATGCTGATCTTGTATAAGAGATTTATATGTCCCAACTAGAGAACTTTATGGAAAAAAGGTAGAGAAAGTCTAGTTTGCAAGTTAAAGAAAATCTTTGTATGGTTTGAAGCAATCACCTAGAATGTGGTACCAAAAGTTTGACACATTTGTACTGTCATTGGGATTTGTAAGATCAAAATTTGATCATTGTGTGTACTTCAAAACTGAAAATGATCGAGTGCTTATTATTTCCCTATATGTTGATGACTTGTTGTTCATAGGAAATAGTAAGACTATGATTTCAGATCTAAAATCTTGGTTGTCTACAAAGTTTGAAATGAAAGATCTTGGTGCTGTAAGGTATATTATGGGGATGGAAATAAAAAGGGATAGAGGAAGTAGAAATATTTAGATTAGCCAGAGTAAGTATACCAATACTGTCTTAGAGAGATTTGGCATGACTAATTACAAGAAACTAGTTGTTCCAGTGTTGCAGGGAATGAAGCTATCTATTGAGGATTGTCCAACATCTCCTACTGAGATGGAGTATATGACTAGGGTTCCTTATGCAATTATAGTTGGTAGTTTAATGTACACAATGGTCTATACAAGGCTAGACATTTCCCAAGTAGTGGGAGTACTTAGTCAGTTTATGGCTAATCCAAGAAGACTACATTGGGATGCTATGCAGAGACTTTTCAAATATTTGAAGGGTACCTCAGAGTATGCTTTGTGTTATCATGGAAACTCGGTTGTATCATAAAGATCTCTTAGAATTCATGGGTATGTGGAATCTGATTGGGAAGGGGACATTGATAGTAGAAGATCCACCAGTGGATACATATTCATGTTATTTGGTGGTGCAATGAGTTGGATGAGCAAGAGACAGGATGTAGTTGCTTTATCTACTACTGAGGTGAAGTATATGGCGGAAAAACACACCTGCAAAGAAGTTGTTTGGTTTAGATGTTTGTGTTCAAATGTTGGGTTTAATGTAGGGTAGATTACAATTTGTGTTGATAGTCAGAGTGCTATTTTTTTGGCAAAAAATCCCGCTTTCCATGCCAATATGAAGCATATCGATGTCCAGTATCATTTTTTTTGTGATATGGTGGAGAATGGAAATATTAATCTTGAAAAAGTGGATACTTTGGAGAATTTCGTTGATGCATTGAAAAATATTGTGAGCACAGTCAAGTATAGGTGGTGTGCAAGTTTTATGGGCCTTGGGGCCTATGAATTTCAATAACTTCTAGTTTAGAGGAAACTAGTAAGTCTTCGTCAAGTGGGAGCTTGTTGGAAAATATGCCTCAACTTGCTGGCTTGAACCTCTCTTAAAGACTTGGAATTATTTTCCCTTTGTTGGCCTTCATTGCTAGACTATCGCCTAAATCTAGAACCTTGAAACCTAAGTCACAGGGTTCTGAATTTTCAAAACTTGGCAACATTGTGTCTCTCATGAGATCGCTAGATTTCTAAATTGTGGAACCTATGTCACAGGGTTCTTGCATTTCATAACCTCCCAACATGATGATCTCCATGTTGTCGCAGCTTCCAAGAACTTCTAAAACTTTGATGGAGGTTGTGAAGTTTGGGTTTCTCTTGACTTGACAATATAGGGACATGGATATCACATTGATGCTGGGGACCACATGGATCGAGCCGATAAGTTGGAAAGAGGATGTTGGTCGTACTTTATTTTATTAGTGGGAGATGAATTGGTGTCCCTCCAATATCACGATGGTTGAATTGGTGAACCTGAATGGTATGATAGTCAAGAGTGGTGGATGAGTGATGTTTCGACATGTGGCACAAATTCATTCACTGATTCTGCATTTCTATTGTGAATCAACAATGTTTGGATCAAAAGTTTTATTTCCTGATAAGCGATATATTTGCATTAAATGCATGATCTGTCTCGGGGGTTGATAGAGAGAAAATATGGTAATATTCTCTATAACCGAATTAATTCTAGGTGGCTTGATATGTGATGGATAGCAGTGTGTGTGGCTTGAGACAAAGGAAGCTTATTGGTGAAGATAGTGAAATTAGTGAAAACCTAACGATGTTTGAGGGGGCTAGATAGTATGCTCTTCTTACATTGTAACAGTGTGAGGTCGAACAAAAATGGATCAAGTTGTTGCAGTGAGTTAACTTATGAGAGTGAAGTCTATAACTTTTTATGTAATCTATTTACTGTAATACAAAGTGTCTTTACTTGGTGTGTGGTTTTTCCTCCCATAATGTTTTTCCCACATAAATCTAGTGTGATCTCTGTGTGTGATAATTTATCTATGCTTTTGCTCTATGAATGTGTATCTCAATGAATGTAACATGTTAAATGAAGTATTTTTTGTACTTCTTTCTTGAGGATTTTGCATTAGGAAGGTGTTTCCTCACCGCTACTTTCCTGTCATTCACTCCATGAATGTCGTTCCTTCAATTATGCATAAATGTCTAAAGTTTCCATTTGGAAATGAAATCTTCATTGTGCATCATAGTGGATATAATCCTGCCTTGGCAAAAGGGAAATTTTCACTAGATTAATTTTGGCCCAAGCCTATGGAACCTATCAAGCCTCTTGGAGATTTATTTTTCAATCATATCAAAAATTCAAGGCAAAGAAAATCACATAATTATCCCTTCGCAATATACCTCATCCTATGATTGAACCAACTATACTTGATGAAAGAATGATTGAACCAAAAACACTTTTGAACATACAATTACAACCTATAGACAAACCTCCTATAATTTCTTACAAGAGACCATGAGATAACACAAACCATCCCATTGTCCCTCATAGAGTCAAACAATTTTACAAATTCAAAGAGAAAGTGATTGAGAAAACTAATGTTGTTCCTTCTATTCCTCCCAAGGAAGAGAAGGAACATATGATTGATACACCCACTCTTACAGAAACAAAAATTGCTAGCAAATTAAAAAGGAATCCAAGTGCTAGAAAACATAGACATAGATGTTGTGTTATTCCTCATAGATTGCAAACTCAAGAAAACAACAACATAGAAAATCAAAATCCAAATCTACTTGAAGCAATGCATGATGACTCTCAACCCTTGCCACAACATAAACAAGAACATTTCATGAACATTCTTATTCAACCTATTGTTGTGATCAACTTAGATGATAACATTGACATTGCAAATATTGATGAATAAGTGCATGATGAGTTGAATACATTATTTTCTCCTTCTATGAACTTAAATGACAAATCTCCTAAAAAGAGTGTTGAAATTGGTCTGTGTCCTAGTTTGGCACATGATTTCATCCCTTTGGCTAGTTTAACACCTTCCATTTATACCGACTGAGATTGGGAGGTAGACGACCTACTTTAGGTTGATTCACATGTGCCTTACTAGTATTTTGTCTTTTCCTTTTTTTCTTTATTTGATTGCATGTGTGTAATGTGATCCCCTGTGATGTTTTGTTTGATGTACCTCTCTCTTTTGTGCATTCCTCTATATGCACCTTCATTCTTCTCTATGTCATAAACATTCTTCATTTTGTCTTGTATTTTCCTTTAGTGGATGATGCAAGGAATTGAGACATTTAGGTCTCTTCCATGTTGACCCAAAAGGATTTTTCTTTGTTTTGGATCTCTTTGTGTTATTCTTCTAGTTCTATGAGTATTTAGGGAATGATGATAGTTCCATGCTCTATGACAACATTGTAGCACATACATATTGACCCAAATTCCATAGACCCCTTATGTATTTGTGGGGGAAACACTTCTTTCCTATTTCATGATGCAACTTACATCGGAAACATATGAATTTTCATAGGGTCTTCTGAGGAAAGCTCTCATGTATTAGGTTAAAAACATTGGATACTTTAAAGAAATTTCTCACAGTGATGGTGTAGCAATCACTTTAAATTTGGGGCATACATCAATGACATATTTTTGCAAAATTTCATGGAGTGATTTTTCTTTTTTCTTGTGATGTGTCCTCTTCTTAGTGGTGTCATTGGGTTTGATTTCATCCAAGAGTGTATGATATACTGACATGGCATGATGTCAATGAGGCATCCCATGGGTGATGATCTGACACTTTTGACTTGTCATCTCTTGGAGACATTAGGCACAATGTTCCCTAAGAAGAAGACCTTTACATGAACAAAACAAAATCCCCTGTAGCAAAATTTTTGCATGGCATTCAAAATTTTGACATAAAGCATTACATTGTGGTACCTTATCGAAGTTGTCAAGAGGATAACTTCAATATGGTATGGGAGGATAATATGATTCTCTGATTTTCCACTTATTTGGGACAAATCACCTCATGGACAGACTGATGTTCCACTACCCCAGAGTGAGCAGCATATGTTATGGACAAACAACCCCATTTCACATCGTGTTGAAATAGTTGTGATTCGTCCTTTGTTTTTGTTTATTTTTCTTGGCCTTTTGATAGGGTATGATTATGTATCTTTTTTATTGTTGCATAATTAAGTGTGTTAAATGTCTACTTTAGTGTGATTTTGACATGGGTTCATCCTCTCACTAAAGTGGGTACAAAATGTAGTGATGAAAAAAGTAATCCTTTTTCACACTCAATTTGGATAATTAACATAAAATGGACTTAAATACATCTTGGAGTGGTGTTGTAATGTGATGTACCCATTTACATCATTATAAGGCCATTATTTGATTAAAACATGCCATAATTGGTCCTTTTCAAAGGTGTTGTGAAGTGTTGTAACACAATTTCACACTATACTAGGATTTATTTACTTAATTAAATTTTTTAATGGGACCCTTCTTAGTAAATGTATTTAAAGTGGTACCTTAGTTAAGTGTTGTAAAGTGTTGTAAATAAATTTCAAATTTATTTGGGATGGTCTTAATTAATTATTGTTAATTGGAGTTAATTAATCCCTTTAATTCAAATTTAAGCCTTAATTTCTCGAAGATCTATCCCGACACCCATGATTTAAATAATATAAAATTTAATTGGGAAAAAATAGGTCCTAGAAAATGGTGTTGGGACCCATTCATGATTACTGGAAAATGGGTTCTCCCTAAATAGGACCCCCTTTTTTTGAGTTGATCTGAAATGGATTTTTAATGTACTTTCCACCCCCCAGGGTTAGGTCCTGGAAAAATTGAGCCAAGACCCATTCACCCTAGGTAGAAAATGGATCCTCCCTTAATGAGGATTCCATTTCCAAATTTAATTATGGTAGGATTTCAATAAATTTTCCTTCCAGATCTGATGTCGGCTTGAATTATTTGAATTTCGGGGTTAATCTCCTAATTTTGTAAATGTAAGGGGTTAATTCACATTGTTTCTCCTAGAAATTCTATCTAAGCAACTTGGAAATTTTATGAAGCATTCTACCAATTACAAGAGAGAATTGAAGAGCATTTTCAAGGCATTTCAAGGCAGATTTTAAGAGTTTATTGCAACAATTCAAGATCATTTCATCACAACAAGGGTTTGATGCATTCATGCATGTGGTTGAGCTAAGATAGTTAATGTTTCATTAGGATCTATTTACAAGAATCATTTCACATCCAAGATCTACATTCTTCATGGCCACTACATGTTAGATTGTAGATTTGCATTACAAGATGTCTTTCAAGGTATCAACACTTCATTATTCCATGCTCCATTTCATTCATTTCATCATTTGGTTTAATTACATACAAGGGGTTTGACCAAGGAAAACCCCTATCCACTAACAATAAACAAGTTTTTCTTCCTCTTGAATGTGTGATTGCAAATTTAGAGGTTGAAGATCAAGTGGAGCAAGTTTGGAGCAAAGTTGTCAAGTTGTAAAAGTTGTCATTCAAAGTGAAAAATAAAATATTTGAAGCTACAAGATCACCTACATACTTCTAGAAGCTGATAACTAGGACTTTAAGAGTGTAAAAATCAAGGAATAGAACCCTGATCTCACTTTCAAAAAACCTAAGAAGGACCCATTCGCCACTAAAGGCGAATGAGTCCTTTGTAGCTTAAAAATAAGTTTTTGACAAGGTACAAAACCTTTTACCCTCATAATTGCATGTTTCATAGTATTAAAAATCAGGGGCCCATTATCTTGATTGCCTCATTTTGAAGAACCTTTATAATTTTACATGAAAATATATATATTCAATTTCAATGTCAATTACAATATCCAAGTTGACTTGGCTCATAGCCCACAAAGTAAATACAATATACAAATTTTTACATCAAGTTTACATCATAGACCAATATAGTGTTGAAAATATCCAAGGTTTCATTTGGATGCTCACCTCCACTAGTTGATGAAAAACATGGTTGAACTGATTTATCACCAAACCACAAAGCTTATGCTTCCCTATAATTCTTCCAACTTGAAGAATACCTAACCCTACAAAAAAAAATTAGCAAGAGAACAATCTGCAAGGTGGAAAATGTTGTGTGCCCATACATCAACATTCATCTCTATCTATAAATTAGAAAAGTGCAAGATCTATGCTAGGAATGGTAGAGAGTGTTATCAAAAAGTCCATACATGCATAATGGGATAATTTCTTGGCCAAGCATAAAAATTAAGTTACAACAACAAATGATAGATTTTGGATAAAGAAAAAATGTATACTCTATGAACTCCATTTCGACACTTGTCCTATAAGGTAAATTTGAAAAACACAGTGATTCCATAACATCTATCTACCCTCTAACAACATCTAGCATAAGGTGATCTAGTCTACTTAGGTGTTTCTATTCTACTCAATAAAGAAAATATCGTTTTCATACATATCTATGGAAAATTAATTTAGTCTACTTATTTCCTCTTTAAAATGAAACTAATAAAATTTATTCAAATGGAATTGATTAATACATTATCCAAATAATTTTATACATATGACACATGATTACATTCAATGTGAATCATTATTCATTTATAAATGAATTTAATAAGTAACAAAAGAAGGTATGTCACAAGTATGTGTATGTCCAAAGACAAAGGTATATGTGCATGCACATATATGTGCCATCTTAAGTTAATTATTTGTGCATACATTCTAGAATAAAACCATTATATCAGGTTGCTTCCATACAATAATGTTACATATTTACATATCATTTGTCAAAAATACAAGAAGTAGAAGAACTACGAACTAGTCTACTTGAATAGTTTCCACATATTGATATGTTTTTTATAACAAAACAATGTTGTTTGTAGCTAATAAAGTACTATTTTCAATAAAATGATGTTGTTTGCAGCTAAACAAGTAGAGTTTATAACAAAATGATGTTTATAGTGAAATAGATGTTGCTTATAACAAAATAATACTATTTGCAAAAAAATAAATATTGTGTATAGCAAAACGATACTATTTATATTTAAACCAATGTTGTTCATTACAAAACTATATTATTTGTAGTAAATCAAATACTATTTTATAACCAAAACTATTTTGTTTATAGTAAATGAACACTTTTTGGCAATAACATAAAAAATTCTATGTCAATATGTCATGTGATCAGTTTCAAGCTAACTGGTTACTATGTGAACAATAAATTCTCTATCATTCTGATTAAACAAGAAATTAAACAACAATTAATGTCCTTTTGTGAAATCATTTCCATTCACCTATTCTTGTTCACAAAACAAGGATAGATAACTAAGAAGGGGGTGAATCAGTTGTTAGAGAATTTAAAGCTTATTTCGCCTTATTAATTTTTAATCTCAGATCTAATAATTAATAGTAAAAGCATGAATCAACAACACATCATAAACACACATAACACTAAGATTTTTGTGTAGAAACCCTATTAGGAGAAAAACCACGGTGGAGGTTAATCCACAAGTTATACCCTGTTAAAAGTATAAGAGAAATGAATAGGGAATGCACATGCATTCAGACACACTGCCTAAGGCTCACTGCTCAAAAGGGAAGGCACACTACCTTACATAATGTTTTTGGATTAAATCCATTTGATGTGGTTGAACTAAGAAATTAGCTTCTTCAAAAGCTTGATGATAGTTTCAGTTAGTGGTGCAAGAGCACCTACACCTTGTGGAGTCTAAGTTGGTATAAGTGTTTCTTGAGTTCATTTATGCTGAATAAGGTCTAAAAGACCAGTCATAATGTAAGTTGGAAGGGTTTGAGTCATTTAGTTGAATTTGACATTTTGGTTCATGGTGCATAGGCCATATGAAGTCATGAGTCTTAAGGGGTTAGAAAGTAGGGTCTTATTCCATGTTAAATAATGTCTCAATGACCATTTTATATTGTATTGAAAAGCTTAGTGGACTAGTTAACAGGGATTTATAAACTCAAATTGTAAAAGGGATGGTGTTTGGGAGAAAAATTAGCAAAATTGCCATTTTAGAGTCTAACTAAAGTTGGTTAAAATAGTTGGTCAGTTCTAGGAGGTAGTTGGATGTTGAAACCTTACAAAACAATGTAATTCCTCATGAGAAGGATGTTGAAGAAGTTTGCTATTTTTTGTGTTTTACATTAAGAAATTGCTGATCCCATGCATTGTACGACCTGTACGTATTGTTCCATACTCCAAGCATATAATGGTTGGATAGATAATTGAATAAAATTTCTTTTGGCATTGGAATGGTGTTATTTCATTGAGAATCGAGTGAGATATCCCCATTCTACTACCGGGTGGTCTCAAACCCCATGTTTTTCCTGTTTTCCTGAACTTTGCAAGCATTGTACGGATCTGTAACACAACCATATGTGCTGAGACTTACATAATATTGTAGGGGAATTAAATATATCTCATTTGAATCCAATTAGAGTTTCTAATATTGAGTTTTGAGGGAGATCTCTTCATTTTTCTGGGACTACTTGTTTCTAACTAATTTGAGGGTTTGATTGGTGTAAAAGTGATGTTATAGTCATTTCACCTACTATCCAGTCCTGTAACTCAGTGGAATGACTCATTTCATGGTATTTTAGATGTACCAATGGTTTGGGAGGTAGGAAATACAATTTATATGGTTTTAGGGTGATGCCCTAGGGTGTTTTCATGAGTTTTCCATGTGAAATTAAGGAACCAAAGTAAGGTTTTGGAAAAATATGATTGGAACTATATATGTGATAGTGTTTTGAGTTTGTGCAGGTCATTTTATGAAGGAATGAGGCACTGGAATGTTATGATAAGTCTTGGAACCCATATTTTCAATAAACCCTCATGAATTGTGCCTAAAACAAGGTTTTTTTAAGGTTTGGCAAGTGTTTGTCCGTACCAATGGAATATTTTTGTTATTTTTGAGGTTTGAAGGCATATTAATTTCTGCCCCAAGGTTTCATGGTCCTTTGATAGGTTTAAAGGAATGTTGCTTTGTAAAATAGGCCTAATCAGCATAATTGAGCCTCCTAGGTCTGCATCATAGTGGTATCAGAGCATCAAGAAGTAGATTTGTTTTCATTTTGTAGGTTGAAGAAGCAAGGTTGACAAGATGCCTCCAAAGAAGAATGATATGGCTAAAGAGATGAAGGAGATGAAAGATAGGCATGCAAGAGAACTCAGAGAGTTGGAAGAGAGAGTCATAGCCTTGGAGACAAATAAAAGAAGGGAACTAGAAGAGACTGAGATTGAAGAAGAGGAAGATGAGGAGTTTGAAGATGTGGAAGAAGAGCTTAATCCAGAGGATCAAAGAATTGCAAGGTTGCTGAAGGTAGTGAAGACTGACAAGCCTAAGGTAAAACTTTATGTTCCTAAGTATGGTGGTAGTTTAAATTATGAAGAACTATTGGATTGGATTGCTGAAATTGATAACCATTTTGAATGTGATGAGGTTCCTGAAGAACAAAGGGTCAAGATTGCAAAAACTAAGTTGTAGGGTCATGCTTTGGTATGGTGGGATTACCTTCAATCTAAGAGGAGGAAGCAGGGAAAGTCTAAGATCACATCATGGGATAAGATGATATCAAAAATCAAAGGTAAATTCTTACCCAAGGATCACCAAGTTCAATTGTTTAAGAGATTGTAAAACTTACGACAAAGGGAAATGGATATCAAGTCTCATACTAAGGAGTTTTATAAATTGAGTTTAAGATCTGGTCATCATGAGAATGAAGATGAAAAGATTGCTAGATATGTTGGTGGTTTAAGGCTTAATATACAGGATGAATTGGTTTTGGCTAACCCTAGGAATGTAGAGGATTGTTATCAAATGGCTATCAGGGTGGAGGAGAAAATGAAGAGAAGGAAAGACAAAGCAGTGAGAGGAAGAGGCAACACTTATTGAGGAAGAGGATTCAATCCTAATTTCAAGGCAAATAATGACAGTCAAGGAGATGATAAGAAGGACAAAGATCAATTTGATTCCAAAGGTGGATGGAGAGGTTCAAGAGGCAGATCTAGTGGAGGAAGAGGATCCTACTAGTTCTCAGGAAGATGCTACAATTGTAACCAGCCTAGACAGCTAGCCTTCAAGTGTCTTGAAAAGCAAGGCTCAAGCTCTTATGGCGGAGAAAGGAGGAATCAACTAGTGCATGAAGATGAAGAGAGTGGGACTCCACCTATAGTCCAACTTACATAAGAAGAAGGAGAGGCACTCATGATAAGGAGAACTGTGTTGCAAGCATCCAAGGAGGAAGATCCGAGTCAAAGAAGGAGCCTATTTAGAACTACATGCAAAAGCAAAGGTAAAGTGTGTGAAGTTGTCATTGATTCTAGTTCTCAAGATAATCTAGTGTCTAGGGAGATGGTGGATAAGTTGAGTTTAGAAAATTTACCTCATGAATCACCTTATAGAGTTTCTTGGGTCAATGATAATCAAAATTTGGTGGTAAAAGAGTAAGCATATGTTGATTTTCAGATTGGAGAGTATAAGGATAGGTTTTTATGTGATATTTTGCCAATGGATTGTTGTCATGTACTCTTAGGGAGGCCTTGGAAATTTGATAGGAGGTCTATATATGATGGCTGGGAGAACACATACACCATCAAGAAGGAGGAGAAAACTTTTAAGTTGCTTCCCTTGAAAACAAGTATGAGGGATAAAGGTAAGGCTAAGGTAGTTGTGTTTGGCCATAAGGAGCCTTTGAGGCCTGAGGACAGCAGGTCTGATGTGGTTGCAGGTATAGAGCAGGTTGGTGGAGTTATGAGAGTGGGGAGAACACCTATAAATGGTGTTAAGATAGCAGGAAGTGTGTTTTTACAAGAGACAGGGAAAACACTCATGCCTAGGTCTGATCTAGTCAAGGTAAATAGTGAGAAGACAATAGGGAGTTTGGTCTTGCAAGGAAACCATGATGGTCTTACACTAGGTCTGATACAGTCAACGAGAAGGTAGGAAGGATGATGCATAAGCATGACAAGCAAGGTGGAATGTTTCCAAAGGTGGATGAGATTACTATGGGGACCATTGTGTGTCCTATCAGCAGGAGTGATGGTGAAGGGTAGATGAATTTTGTAGGTACACGGACTGGTGGGTCTGATAAGGTAGTGATACTTGGCAGTGATAGTGCACAAGGTCTGATTTCAGTAAAGGAAGGGCTTAAAGAACCACAGAGTAAAGGTCTGATGATAGTGAGGGGAGGACAGTGTATGCAAACACAATTGGGTTGGTGCGAATATGGAGATGGAGTAAAGAAGAGAATAGGTTTATGTGATACTAATTTTTGTTTGTCTACAAGTCTAAGGCCTAGAACAACACCAAATTCTGATCCAGGACTAAAGAGATCAGTACAAAGTCTGAAGGTGCTTGAAACAACAATGAGGAGGCACATAACAAGTTTCCACTCTTGAGGCAAGAGTCCTTTTTATGGGGGGGTGTATGCTACAAGAGCACCTACACCTTGTGGATTCTAAGTTGGTATAAGTGTTTCTTGAGTTCATTTATGCTTAATAAGGTCTAAAAGACCAGTCATAATGTAAGTTGGAAGGGTTTGAGTCATTTAGTTGAATTTAACATTTTGGTTCATGGTGCATAGGCCATATGAAGTCACGAGTCTTAAGGGGTTTGGAAGTAGGGTCTTATTCCATGTTAAATAAGGTCTCAATGAACATTTTATATTGTATTTAAAAGCTTAGTGGATCAGTTAAGAGGGATTTATAAACTCAAATTGTAAAAGGGATGGTGTTTTGGAGGAAAATTGGCAAAATTGCCATTTTAGAGTCTAACTAAAGTTGGTTAAAGTAGTTGGTCGGTTCTAGGAGGTATTTGGATGTTGAAACCTTAAAAATCAATGTAATTCCTCGTGATAAGGATGTTGAAGAAGTTTGGAATGAGTTTCTAATAAGAAGTTTGTTGTTTTTTGTGTTTTCCATTAAGAAATTGTTGATCCCGTGCATTGTACGACCTATACGTATTGTTCCACACTCCAAGAATATAATGGTTGGATATCTAATTGAATAAAATTTATTTTGGTGTTGTAATGGTGTTATTTCATTTAGAATCGAGTGAGATATCCCCATTCTACTACCGGGTGGTCTCAAACCCCATGTTTTTCCTGTTTTCCTGAACTTTGCAAGCATTGTACAGATCTATACCACAACCATATGCTCTGAGAATTATATCATATTTTAGGGGAATTAAATATATTTCATTTTAATCCAATTAGAGGTTCTAATATTGAGTTTTGAGGGAGATCTCTTGATTTATCTAGGATTGCCTGTTTCTAACTAATTTGAGGGTTTGATTGGTGTAAAAGTGATGTTATAGTCATTCCACCTGCTTTCCAGCCCTATAACTCGGTGTAATGACTTGTTTCATGGTATTTTAGATGTACTAATGGTTTGGGAGGCAGGAAATACAATTTATATGGTTTTAGGGTGCTGCCCTAGGGTGTTTTCATGAGTTTTCCCTGTGAAATTGAGGAACCAAAGTAAGGTTTTTGAAAAATATGATTGGAAGTATATATGTGATAGTTTTTTGAGTTTTTTTAGGTCATTTTATGAAGGTTTGAGGCATTGGAATGTTATGATAAGTCTTGGAAACCATATTTTCAATAAACCCTCATGAATTGTGCCTAAAACAAGGTTTTCTTTAGGTTTGGCAAGTGTCTATTCGTACTAGTGGAATATTTTTGTTATTTTGGAGGTTTGAAGGAATATTAATTTCTCCCCCAAGGTTTCATGGTCCTATGATAGGTTTAAAGGAATGTTCCTTTGTAAAATAGGCATAATCAACATAATTGAGCCTCTTGGGTCTGCATCAGTTAGGCACAAAAACACTTCTTCACACTCTGATCTATAATCAAATGATCTGATCTTTATTCACACATATCTCACATACACTTTGCATACAAATTCTAAATTAAAGAAAAAAATCGCTCTTATATATCCGCTTCATGAAATTACATCAACAACTCTATTGACCAAAAATAAAAGAATAGATGAATACAAACTGTCGGCCCAATTCATGAATAAATCTCAATGTGCACCAATCAAAGTTAGTCACAACATAATGAAGACCTAAAAAAATATCCTTGAACACACCAAGCATTCAAAAATTAATCCATGAGGATCCACAACATGCTACAACCATCATGTCGGCCAAGAACATGAAAACTCAAACATGCAAAGGAAAAATTGATCACGAACACACCGATCAATGCAGATGTACAATAATGATCGAGCACAATCTAGAAACATCAACGAACATGAGAGGAGCATAAACAACAATTCAAATTGCCATAATTACATCTCTTCTTCTACAAATACCATCTACAGTGATATAATAACTATAGGAACACAAAAAATCATAACTTGCTTCAATCTTGATGCGCACCTCTAAAAATTTCGAAGGATAAAATAGATAGGCTAAAAAAAAACCTTTAATGCATGAATTTTGAATACCAACGTATTGAAATTTCCACCATACTAAACTTCATGGCTTCAGAGATTGCCTATAACATATTTATTATAATTTTCTCAGTATCCTCGACATATACAACCTTCAAGATATTAATGCTAATAGTGTTGACATCAATGAAAAACACATATCAACAACATAACCACAACATCCAACAATCCCCTCCTTTGGAATTGATGTCAACACATGATGTGAAAAAATACCATCAACACAACTAGCTCTTCTCCATCAGTCTCCTCCTTGGATATTGCACTCTTCTCCTCTTTTCTCTCATGACTTTTCTCCCCCTTTCTTCCTCAAAGGTTATTCACATTACTCTTCTCCCCCTTTTACATCAATGACAAATGTACATAGGCTCTGAACCACATATTTGAATCATCTAATTACTCCCACTGAGTGGCAGCCACCATAACATCAATCTGAAACAAGATATGACTATAAGTGCACAGATTGATGCAAATACTTGCATCCTACTTCAGATTAGGAGGGGAAATCACCCCTAACTTACCTTTGAGATACTCAAAAGTATCTTTAGGCAATGGATTAGTAAATATGTCTACAATTTGTTCCTTAGCAGGCACATACTCCAGTTTGACTTCTTTATCACTCAATTTGTCTCTCAAAAAGTGATATTTGATAGATATATGTTTTTTCTGTGAATGCAACACCAGATTCTTAGAAATGTTTATGACACTTGAGTTATCACAAAATATACCAATAGGCTCATCATACTCAATTTTGATATCTCCCAACATCTGCTTCATCCATATTACTTGAGTACAATTGTTTGCAACAACAATATATTCTTCCTTAGCAGTAGATAAGGAAATGGAGTTCTTTTTACTTAGCCAAGACACCAACTTCTTCCCCAAGAATAATGCACCACCACTAGTACTTTTCCTATCATCCACATCTCCTGCTGAATCTACATCTATAAAGGCATTCAATGTAAGATCATCATCCTTAGTATACCATAGGCCAAAATCAACTATCCCTTCCAAGTAGCTAAAAATTCTCTTTACTGTAGTCACATGTGATTCCTTTGGATCAGCTTGATATCTAGAAACCATGCATACAACATTCATGATTCTTGGTCTCTTCTGAGTCAAATAAAGCAATCCATTGATCATTGACCTATACCTTGTTTGATTAGCCTTAGGAGAATCATCATTCTATGTTAACTTGCATCCAGTTACCATGGGTGTACCTATAGGCTTTGAGTATTCCATGCCAAACTTTTCAGTAACTCTCTTACATACTTGGATCGAGATATAAAGATTCCATCATCTAACTAAGTAATTTACAATCCCAAAAAGAATTTAAGCTCTCCAATCATTGAAATTTCAAACCCACTTTTCATTTCATCAACAAAATTCATACATAAGTCATCATCACCTTCAAAAATGATGTCATGAACAAAGACTTCAATAATCAACTCTTTATCTTGATCCATCTTGAAATACAGATTACTGTCAGTAGTACCTTTATTGAATCCAAGCTTCAACAAGTATTTATCTATTCTAGCATACTAGGCTCTAGGGGCTTTCTTAAATCCATACAATGCTTTCTTCAATTGACAAACCATATCTCCTTCACCAATCAGTTGAAATCCATCTGGTTGCTCAACATATACTTCTTCTAACTCACCATTTATAAATGTTGAATTTACATCCATTTGAGAGACTTTGTAGTTGTTGAAAGAAGCATAAGCAAGAAACAACGTTACAACTTCAATTCTAGCAATAGGGGCAAAGGTTTCTTTAAAATAAATACCTTCCATCTATGAGTACCCTTTACATACCAGTCTTGCTTTATTCCTGACCACTTCACCTTGTTCATTCAGCTTATTTTGAAAGACCCATTTGGTTCCACATTTTTATCCTGAGGTTTGGGAACAAGAATACATGTATCATTTTTCTATATCTGCATTAGTTCTTCCTTCATTGCTTCCATCCAGTATTCATCTTTGCATGCTTCATTGACATTGTTGGGCTTAGTCTTGGAAATTAGACAATACTCTTTTGCAATTCTTCTTCTAATCTGCACACCTTTGTTCTTGTCACCTATAATCTGATCATTAGAATGATTTAGCTTTACATACCTTGGGACTTTGGGATTCTCTCAAACTTTTGGTTCCTCTATTCTTTCTTCTACACTTCCACTAGCTTCTCCTTCTAGACTCTCTTGATTCATCAAAAAAAATTGAGCTTAATTCTGTGTTTGATTAGTCTTTCCTTTCTCAGTACTATCATGTTGGTCATTTGAATCATATCCATAGTATCTAGATGATCTAGCAGTATCCTCATCAACTCTGACATTTTCACTTTCAACCATTTTCTTCAATCTTCTATTTTAGCATCGATAGGATTTTCTCTTAGTAGAGTAACCCAAAAGGATTCCTTCATCAATCCTAGCATAAAACTTATCTATATCTTCATCTCTCTTGATATAACATTTACTTCCAAATATTTTGAAATATTTAATAATAGGCTTATGACCAAACCACAACTCAAAAGGAGTCTTACCAGAATTACCATTGACATTTACCCAGTTAATAGTATATACAATAGTGCTTATTGCTTCTCTCTAGTAGATATGAGGAACATTACCTTCCAACATCATAGTTCTAGCATAATCATTTTTTTTTTTTGTTCTTTCTCTCAACAAATCCGTTCTGTTGAGGAGTCCGGGGAGTAGATAACTATATTTTTATTTCATGCTCTTCATAGAATGAATTGAACTCCCGAGAAGTGAACTCACCACCTCTATCTGACCTTAAGCATTTAATCTTTAAACCTGTCTCATTTTTCTACCATAGCTTTGAAACATTTGAACTTTTCTAATGCTTCATGTTTTTCTCTCAATAAAGCAACCTATATCATCCTAGATTAATCATCAATAAGCCATATAAAGTACCTTTCTCCTTGTAGACTTCTGATTTTGGAGAGACCACATAGATCAGTATGTACCAGCTCCAATACTCCATTAGAATGATGTTATTTTCTCTGAAAATAAACTCTAGTCTACTTTCCCATCTGACATTCCTTGCATATGGTGTTAGTAGGATTCACTAGCTTAGGAAGATCTTTGACTACTTGTGCATAGCTTACTTTGACAATGTTATCAAAATTAACATGACACAACCTCCTATGCCATAACCAACTTACATCAACTTGAGAAATTAAACAACTTTCACTAGCAACACTCAAGTGAAAAATGTTACCTCATCTTTGTACCTGAAGAAATTACATTTCCAGAGCTTCCTAATATCCTGAATTTTCCATCTTTGAACTAAAGATTGTATCACTTGTTGACTATCTATCAAATACTCAAGAAATTATACTTGAATCCTTCAACATAAAGGAAATCATTAGTATTGTATTTACCACCAAGAGAAATTGTGCCTCTGCCACAAATCACACCAGCATTATTATCTCCAAATCTTACAACACTGTCATATTTCTCCATCCTTACAAACTTTCTTTTGTCACTAGTCATATGATGTGAGCATCTACGATCAATCACCCACTCATCTTTTTCATCAATTCCGACTGCAAGAGCTTTCTCAATATTCTGATTACTAGCAGATTTAGTGGACACCAGACCATTTTCCTTGATAGCAATGAATACCCATCCATCTTCATTTCCATTTTCTTTATTATATTCATCATCAGTAACACCTTCTTTAGCATAATAACATTTCTTTTGAAATCTAGACTTATCAAGTTCGTACTTAGGAACTCTTTCAGGACACCTTGATATAAAATGACCTATCTTATTGTAAGAGAAAAATTTAATAGGTAGATTTCCTTTATACTTACCTTGTCCTCTCACTTCTCTTTTCACAATCAATGCTTCCAGCTCTTCTAACTCTCTTTCTTCATCTTCAATCTATTTCATCTCATCTTCATACTTGAATGTCTTTCTAGAACTTTCTCTTTTATCATATATCTGTTGGTTTCTTTTAGATATAGTAGCTTTAAATGCAAATTATTTCTTAGGCGTAGATTCATGAAATTCACTCAACTCAAAGGCAACAAGTTTTCCAATCAGCATATATCTTGTCACATTTGTTACTATCCTGAGCTCTTCAATAGCATGAGCTTTCGTTTTGTAAGAAGTAAGAAATGATTTGAGTATTTTAGTCACAATATCATCTTCTTCCAAGGTTCCACTGACACATATAATACCCAACACTAATTCATTTACTTTTAGCATGAAAGCAATAATGTTTTCATCTTCACTAATTTTCATGTTTTCCCACTTGCCTTTCAGACTTTCTAGCTTAGCAACTTTAACTTGTGCATCTCATTCATACAATGTTTATAGATTCTTCCAGATCTCATGTGTTTTTTTTAGACCCATTACATTTCTCATCTCTGAATCTATCAAAGCACTCAATAATGCTTCTATAGCCCTGATATTAGTTTCAACTTCTTTGATATCATTAGGTGTAGAGGGACCATTTTGAGGAATAACATATTTGTTCTTTGTAATCTTCTAGAAGGGTTCACCAATGCACTTCAAATGACACTCCATTCTAACCTTCCATAGAGAGTAGTTTGTACCATCAAATCTAGGATTTTCCTTCTTGTATGATGTCATCTCGGATGACCTCAAGCTATTAAGCTTCTTCAGAGGAACCTTCTTTGATACCAAATATTGGGAAAACAAGGATAGACAACTAAGAGGGGGAAAATGAATTAGTTGCTAGAGAATTTAAAGCTTATTTCACCTTATCAATTTTTAATCTCAAATTTGATAATTAACAATGAAATCATGAATCAAAATTACATCAGAAACACACATAACACCTCTTGTGCCTATAGAACACATGCCTCATTCAAAATGCGGACCCTATCTTTCTTTCTCTTAGCTAGGTTGTTTTGTCATCGGCTTGTTTTGCGTGCCCCTATTTTGGTGTCCTAGATGGTCAACATCCCTTTAAAGCATCATCTTAGGTTGACCATGTCTTGCCCCTAAAAATTTGCTAAGTCTTGGGTCCTTTCAGGGTTCCTTTGTCACTTTGACTTTGTTGGCATCCATGGGACCCCCTGGGCCCGGCTGGCCGGGTTTCCCTTTTCAGGTTTCCTTGCTTATTTTTCTCTTTTGGATAGCCTTTGGCCTGCATCCTTCTGACTTCTGGGTCCCAATTTCATCCTTTCTATTTTGGACTTGCATTGAAATTGGTGATCTCCTACACCCTCTGGGTCCGGTTCACCGGGATTGCCTTCTCGAGATTCCTATGATGGTTCGTCATTCCAAACGACCATCAACATGCATCCTTTCAGGCCTCAGACCTCAACACCCTTTTCACCGTTAGCTTTTCACTTGGAAATTTTTGGACGGTCATGCCCCAATGTCTTTCCGGCCACCGGGTTCTGGTCCTCCCACCATCGTCTTGTTTTTTGAATTCACCAACCTCACCGTTCGTCGTACCTACATTTATTAAGTGCATTAATTGCACTTAGGAGTATAAATATTAGTCCCAACATGTCATTTTCACATGTCAGGAAGATCAGAGAAGTGCAGTGCCTCCCCAACCTTCGCTGCCCTCACGCCCGAGCCTCCACTTCATTGTTTCTTGTGAATTCAACATCTTTCTTCAATGGGTCTTCGAGGTATGCTTGTCGTCTAAACTCCTTCCTTATCTTTTATAACTTCATGCTTAGGTAATGGGCAATAAGAAATAAAATAATATGAATCTAATAGAGGGGAGATTATGTTACAAAACCCATGAATTGAAATCTTCAAAATATCCCTTAAAAAAATTGGAATTTGAACATGGAACCTTGATTTCCCGTCATTGTTCTTTGAACTAGGTGTAGACATGGAAAATTGTCCGACACACTTGATCCTTATTACTAACATCATTTCATCCAGATTCATACTCTCATCTTATCATCACTTCTCATCCATTAATTAAATTAATGATTATTTATCTAATTAAGTCATTCTCCCCTGTTGATTAAATTAATCAATTTAATTTAATTAACCTTATATCTCTGTTCATTTAAATAATTTTTTTACTTAAACTAAAACTCTAAAGTCCTCCTAGTAAATTGAATAAATTAAACCTTATTTGATTTAATCTAACATTATCCCCTTTATTTAAATAAATCAAAAACATTTATTTAATTAAACCCTTCCTCTCAATTTGATTTAAATCAATGCATAAATTTAAGTCTAAATTGTCACATCTCCTAATTTCTCATTAAATTAATTAACCTATGATTAATTTAATCTTAAATCATGTCACATCCTCTAGCTTTTACCACTTACAAGTCCTTTTGCCTTGAGCCAAATGGCGATAACTCCATTTTCTTCCCTCTCCAACAAGTCATTTCACTAATTTCAAATTCCACCTAATATCATTTATTGGCACTTTCATCAAAATGTGCTGAACCTTCAACTATTTACATCTTCACAAGTGGTACTTGGCCATTGGATGTTGAATGATCCCACTTTTCTCAAATATTGCTCATTCTTCCAATTTGAAATCTATAAATGAGAGACTCTTCCTCTCATTCATCATTCACAATTTGAGTAAACTCACTATACTCAATTTCATCTTCAAGCATATCCATTTTCATCTATTTTTATCAAGATCTTAGCTAGGTTATGCAGGAATTCAACCAAAGTGGATCAAATCTTCATCAAAGCATCATCAAAGCTTACAAAGGAGTTGGGAAAGGGCTAATTTCTACACATGATTGGAACCAACTCCCCCATAAGATTGAGTGTTTGCATTGCTTAGATAGAATTTAACTTAGTTTCTTGTTTTGTTCTTCATTTTCTTTCTATTTGAGCATTGTAGATGAATTTCATGGGGAATCCTTTTCTTAGCTTGCATTTAAATCTAATAATGTGCTTGTTTGCCATGTTTGTGCAGGTATAGCATTGGAGTTCACATTTTGGCGCTAGAAGGAGGGCCCATCTCAAGATTCAATCATGTTTTTTAAAGAAATTTCATGCTTTTTTGTGCTTTTTTGCAGCTCACAGGAAATTGCACCGCTCACAATCCAGCAGTGCCAAACTGCACTGCTACCAGTTGAACGGTGCTAAATTGTACCACTCCAAAATCCAAACTCCACTGCTGGAGTCTTCCCACCCACAAAATTCAAATTTCCAAACACAACCGTGGGTTCCTAAATTCCAAAGTCCATCGCTGGGTCAAATAGTGTCGAAATCGCCCTCTTTGTCTTGCTGCAGAGTGCCACTCTCAGTCATTAGCGGTGCTATATTGTGCTGCTAGAGTTTCTAAACTCCATTGCATTTTCTATCTGCACTGCTGGGTTACAGTAAAAATTTCAAATTTGATTTTTGTTTTTTGACATGTGCCTTTTTGTTTTCACCTTTTTGAGCTTCTAACCTATTTGTTGTCTCTATATCTTCTGGTTTTAATCACTTTGCAAGTTAGGTGAAAGAGGAAGACAAAGAATAAGGTTACATTATGACATCATTCTCACCTTATACCAAGTGTTTTTAAACACTTTAGTGTTGTTTAACACTCTTAGAGAATTCTCAATCTCTCTTAAAGAATTTGTTATCTTTCATGCTTTAGGGAATACTATATTTCTTTTAGGCTCTAAAAAGAACACTATAAAAGCTTTCAATTTTACAAAGGGCTTAAAAATAACTTTAGAACAACTTACTAGATTTGGTTTAAGGATTAACAATTGAACAAGGAAAATCCCACATTTGATTGGGTGCTATAAAAAGAATTCGCTCTTGCTTTGTGGACTTAAAATGAACAAGTGTTATTTTGTTTTGTAATTACTTACTCAAAGTAATACCATCAAAAGGACATATGTGCTTTTCTCACTCCTCATGGCGATCTTGAGATTCAAAAGGTCTTTTGGTGATCTTAAATTGAGTAAAGTAATTACCCCCATATTTCATTTTGAGATTAAAATTGAATCAACCTTGTGAGTGTGAGTGGAACATATGGCGTGTGTTCTCTCTTTGTTTCTCAACAAAGATTGATCGAACTACGGATATGTTCTTTCACTTTTGTTTACTTTAGAGGGCCTACCTTGGTGGGAAAAATTACTCACCCCAAGGGAATGACTCGAGCGGTAAGGGGCAAAGCCAAGCTCTTCCAAACCACTATATAAATTTGTGTTCACGGTGAAAGCCATGGAAAATAGGAAGTGGTACATGATAACTCTCCCCCAATGTCTGTGTGATGCATAAAGCCCTTGTTCTAACGGTTGTGAGATCTCTCACAAGGATTTTATCATTGCACCCCCTAAACTAGATGCTTTACTACAAACTTTTATTTAGAAGCGAAAAATCCTTTTTTATTTGTTGGTGGAAAAGGTCATGTCCTTTGAAGCCGCCCCATGTATACATGTGGTTTTGTTGCAGATATGAAAAGTAACATGGGAGATTTAGGGTTACTAACACTTGGCTGACTTGAGAAGTGTGTGTCATGGAGGGGAGCCAATGTGGTCAAGCATCTAGTCATCCACACTGAATATGTGTAGCTGGATTTATCCAAGTGGGAATCTGAACAAATATTGTCTTCTCAGGATAGGATTGTGCATGTGATTGGAATCAAAAACACTTTTCTTAGGTTTCAAAACAATTGAAAAGAAAAATTCACAAAATCCTCAAAATTTCAAACCCTTTAAAGGGGCAAATACCTTTAACCGAATCTAAGTGTTGTTTCTTTTCCTAGGGATTCTATCCTTAGAGGTTTCTAAGCATTTGGATTTACATCATAATTTTATCATACTAAAGTCAACCTTGGAAACTATGCTCTTGAAACCTTGATTTTCACATAATGGACCTTGTGGAATGAAAAGGAATGGAGGCATAGACATTTAGTTTGAAATCATAATCAAGAAATTGTTTTTGATAAAAAGAACTCATTTAGCAAAGATAAGGAAAATTGGACCTCACACATGTGTTCTCTCAAATGATTTCCAATAAAATCAAAATCCAAAAACCAAGGTTCAAAAATATTAGCCCAAAAGCTCATGTGGAGCATCTTGAAAGGCTTCTCAAAGTTAGAAAAATATTGGTTTAGAACTTCTACAAGAAAGCTTCAAAGAACAACCATAACTTGTATGAGTTTATTGTCAACAACATCCCAATCTTTTTCAAAGTTTTTCTTTTCTCACTTAGGAAGTATTGAATGTTCTTCAAAACTGAGGTCCTGTAAGAAGGAGTTGTACCTAGGTCAAGTCTAGGATCAAAATCAATCACTCTCACCCATCTCTCAACCATCAAAATCAAATCCCATTTCACCAACAAACTCTTGAAAACTTTGAAAACATCATTCATGCTAAACTTATAGGCAAAATAAACATCACCTTGTTTGACTTAATACACTTAGTCAAATTATCAATCCTCTTGAGAAAATTTACCTCTAGGATAACAAAAATTCATAAGGTTTAAAATTTCAAAATCACTTTGATTGACTTAACATAATTATTCAAATCATTCTCTTGTACAAGTTTTCTCTAGGATAACACAACTTCCTAGGGTTTACAAGTTCATTATCATCTTGTTTGGCTTAACACACTTATTTAAACTATCCTTAAACCAAAACCAAATAAATTCAAGCCCTAAAACATTTAGCATCTCCCCCAAGGTTCTTCAAGATTTTCATTCATCCACATCATCCATCTTCCATTTATCTCATCCCCATCATCACTTTTGATTGTTAGACTTTCCTAGTTCTTCTCCTCTTTTTCCTATGATTAAGATCAAACGATATCTATTTTATGGTTCAAACAAGACCACAACACAAGAGGAACATGTAAATCACTAAGGAAACATCAAATTCAAGTGACCTAAGTCAAACGACTCCCAAAATAAACCCTACAGGATCAAGCAACCCTCGAAACAACTCCTCTCTACCATCGCAAAACCCTCAAGAGGAAGGCCATGTAGAGGACATCACCGATAATGACTTGGGAATGATGCAAGAGGAAATAAATGAAATGGTTCAAAATCTCAAGAATCATAGAATCGTCAATACCATGTTCAAATTTAATCCCTCTCTATATATACGTGTGTTAATGAAAGAAGGGGCCATAATCCCTTCTGACTTTGAGATGAGTACCAATATGGAAAGGCCTCTTGTGAGGATACCTCCAATATCACTTCCAAACGTCACTCAGAATATTCCCCAAATCATATCAACAATTTCTTCAACCCCACCAGTTGTTAACAAGGGAAGCACCATGCTTCACAAAATCCAAAAGCATCGCCTTGTAAACACTAGAGAAATAAATATCAACACCACACCAGATAACTTTGTCATGGTAAATTCATTACACCCATATGTTCCACTTACTTTCCATAATCACACTGACTCATCCTCATTTCATGCAACCCCAATCTATCTATTGCCTATACAAACTTCTCTCCCCATGATTTCGCAAGGAGAGGGTGGGTTATTCGGGATAAGGGGATTCATTGGTCCTTTCTCGTGATCACTTTTCCAAAGGAACACACTACCATTCCCTCCATTACCTCTGACATATGTATCACCTTTTGGGTTGGGCGTTCCCCCCCTACTCACCACCAATCTACCAAACCAAAGCAATCTAAGAATCACATCAAACCCCCTCATTTTTCCATCAGTATCGCAACAACAGATGGAAACCACTCAAGCAACCACAATGGTCAACACATCCACCATTCCCCAAATCTCTCAAAGCTTGGTTTCCCAAGGACCAAGCATCTCACCATCCACAACCCAAACCCCGATCACCAACATGACCCTTTCACTCATCACAATAGCTAGCACCATTCCCAATCTACCACCGATTCCACCAAAAGCTAACATGATGAACTCATTCATCACCATGCTTTAGGTAGTTCAAAAAACCACCCACCAAAGAGTACTTCAAAAAACAACAAGTTACACAAGCTGCACAAGCCCAACAAGCCACACAAGTTGTGCAAGAGGCACAAGCAACCCAACAAGCATAGGATCAATCTCAAGCCCAACACCAGGCTCAAGAGGTGCAAGCACAATACCACCCACAACCTGCAAGCAATCCATCAACATGCATACCAACAAGCCCTACAAAATTTCCAGGCACAACAGTAAGCTAAACAACAAGCTTTGTTGGCACAAAAACAACTAGACCAACAACAAGCTTTGTTGGCACAAAAACAACTAGACCAACAAAAATATTTGTTGATGCAACAACAGCTAGACCAAAAACAAGCTTTGTGGGAACAACAACAAAAAGACCAAAAACAAGCTTTGTTGGAACAACAACAGTAGGCCCAACAACAAGCCTTAAACGCACAACAAAACTTGTAGAAAATCCCCACGAATACCCCACTCATCAATCAAACACCAAAAATGCCTCAAAATAGATTCATCCCACCCCTTGATCCACAAAATGATGTAACAACACAAATCAAACTATTCTCACAGCAAGTGCTAGACCTCCAATCAGGAAAAACAACCAAAATGCCAAGAATTTTGTGTCCCTATCCTTTTGATAGGAGTCTTACAATGTTAACATTCCCGAAGGGATTTGAAATCCCCAAATTCGACAAATATAATGGGATGGGAAACCCTTAAAATCACGTCAGGGAGTTTCAAGTGCATTGCATGGAAGTTCCATATGATGACACATACCTAATGAAACTATTCCCTTAGAGCCTGATTGGTCCCACCATGGAATGGTTCTCTCATCTAACCACAGGCATCAGAACATTCCAGGAAATTGTGGACGCATTCCTCAAAAACTATGCATTCAACATGGGTATGAATGTTAGTTTGGAGGAACCATCAGCACTCAAATAGGGGAAAGGAGAGCTATTCACCTCATTCTTGCAAATATGGTGATCCAAGGCCAATCAAAGCAAGTTTGCACTATCATAGCCAATCTGGATGAAAACTTGGCATTCTATCTAAAAATGCAATGCATTACAACATATGATCAATTGATACCAAAGGTGCTCAACATTGAAAGAACCCTCACCTATGTGAGGGGGCACATCTACATTTCCTACACAATAGGATAACTGCCCATCCACCAGTTATAATGATAAACTTCACACATGGTCAAGGAACATAAATATCACAAGCGACAGAGTGGTCGATGCTAAGGTTGTCATCAGTGCACCCAAGAAAAATATTCAAACCCATCATCAACCACAAAATAACAACCATAACAATGTGCAAACCAATATGGTGGCACAACAACAACCACCTCTGAATAATCAAATCAATAACCTGAACAATCAAGGAGGACCACCTCCCCGAAACAAGTATCCTCCCAAGTGGAAGTTCACAACCCTTGGGGAGTCAATCGAATCTATAATGAAAAAGATGGTTAAAGAGAACCTCATCAAAATCTCCAGTTCTGAGTAGTATGCGGAACCCATGAAAAAACCACCTTGGTACAATGAAAATATCCTTTTTGATTTTCATAAAATCAAAGGGCATACTACCACAAATTGCATGATATTGAAAAACATCATCCAAGATCTCATTGAGGATAAAATCATAAATTTTGAGCAACCCGCTGGAAATCAACATCTCAAAATATGCTCGAATCTATTGCCCAATCACAATCAAGGAAATAATAAAGGGAAACAAAATTATGCCAATAATCAACATCAAAGGAGATAACGTTGATTGTGGAGTCACCACATGTGGTGAAAAGGTCACTATAGCCAGGGCATTATAACCATCTAAGACCTCCACCTCATAATCCATTCCTAATGGTTACAACATACTTGACTAGTTAAAGAGAACCCCTGCTCAGATCTCCATCATGGAGTTACTAAAAATCTCAGCTACCCATAGGGAAATACTTGAGCAAGCATTAGCTTCATCTACTATCTCTCCCAACCTTGATACAAATTAGTTTCAAGCTATGGTCAGTAATATCATCACTCCAAATTTGTTCACCTTCTCCAATCAAGATTTCCCAGCCCAACCATCTCATAATCGTGCATTACACCTTGAGATATTGGTTCACAAGAAAAAGGTGAAAAGGGTCTTGATAGATGGAGGTGTAGGCCTCAATATATGTTCACCAAAACTCATAAAAAATATGGGAATCTCCAAAGATTCCATTCACAAAGATAAAGGTATTACCATCAAAGCATATGATTACCAGGAAATAGTGTCTCAAGGTACTATCAAACTCCCAATCCAAGTAGGGCTAGCTACTATGGAAACCACTTGTCAGGTCCTCAATCTTGATTTACCCTACAATATCCTCCTAGGATGCCCATGGATCCATGGGTTGAAGGCGGTCGCCTCAACACTCCACCAATGCATAAAATTCTCATACCAAAATGAAGAGATTACAATTCAAGGTGATCCTGAACCTTTCACCTATTGCAAGAATCTAGAGGCCAAGTTCTACAATTTCCCCAAGTACCAAAAAAATGATGAAGGACCCTCCACTCCCAATATGGATCCATCTAGCCTCACCTCCACTTTTGCGACAAAGACACCCTCCATCCCCAACATATCTAACATCAAGCTCATGATCCAAGAAAATGGGTGTGGAGATTACAGAATGAAGAAGAATTCTTTTGTTGTAGGAGAGTTACCTCAATCTCCTAGATCACATGGGAAACCCCAACCAGTTGAAACACCTATCCACACTTTCAGAGAAGATCCCTCTAGATTCCAATGTTAGGGAGATCTAAGTCAGGAGACTGTGGATGAAAGAGACACTTCAAGCTCACTATACCAAGATGAAAGGCCCATGCCCAACCTTCCTATGGATGAAAGAAGCAAAGGACTAAAAATGATGCTTGGGATGGGCTATAACAGAAATTGAAGTCTCAAAAAGAATAGAAATGGTAGATTGGAACCAATTATTCTTGAAAGGCATATGAGGAATCTTGGCCTCGGATGTACCCCTTTGAGTATAACCATACGTGGTCAAGGTCCCCCAATTAATGTAGTTGGGACTCCCCCTTAGTTATTGACAACTGCCTTATGATTACCCGTATCTACAAGTCTTCCATTAGATAAATTCACCTTTGATATCACCAACTTCTGTACTAGTAGTGATGATGAGGAAACCATAACCAAACTACCCACACTTTTTGAAGAATCAACCTTACTCATGATTAGTGCCTCATTTGTTGAGTCAAACTGCCAAACTCATAAAATAAACCTAGTTTACCCACAACTCATTGATTACGACCAACGGGGACCATTGGTTCTAGACACATTCGAAAACATGAGGCACTCTCGGAATTCATGGGACTAAGGGATACAGTACCATGCAGAGATCATAAAGCTAGATTTGACATCACACTAAACACACAAGCATATTACGGGGAGACGATCGATTCCTTCAGTCACAAAACAAAAAGAATGAGAATAAGCTTAGGGTCATTGAGTGAAACCCACACTGTGGCACTCTCCAACTATAGAATAGTAAAAATAAAGGATGCATCCAATGGTGAAAACCTCTCTAAGGTGCTAGAGGATGAAGGATTCAATCTCCCCCTCACTGCACTTCATCAAGAGAAATCAGCAATCTTAGAAAAATGGTGCAATCTTGTCAACCTGAGCACGAAAGAGCTACCACACATCACTTTCTATGCGTAATCACTTCTCAGTACTCTTAGCAGCATTCCTAAGAGAAAGAAAGGTGAATTTTGTGTGGACCTATTCCGACATGCAGTGTCTCGATCCAAAAGTCATGGTTCATCACTTAGTTGTATACCTAGGGGCAAAGCCAGTGAGACAAAAGTTGAGAAAGATGCACCCTTAGATAGACTTGCTAGTCAAGGTGGAATTGTAGAAACTCCTGGATGTCAGTTTTATATGCCTAATTGATTATCCAAAATGGCTATCAAATCTTGTGCCAGTTTCAAAGCCAAATGGGGGCATTTGTATTTGCACCAATTTTAGAGACCTAAACAAAGTGTGTCCTAAGGATGAATTTCCAATAACCAACATTAATATGATAGTGGACATGATGGCTGAACACGAGATGCTATCACTGATGGATGGCTTCTTAGGGTACAACCAGATTATGATAGCAAAGGAAGATTAGCATAAGACAATGTTTATATGTCCATGGGGCACCTACTGCTGGAACATGATGCCATTTGGGCTATAGAATGTGGGAGAAACATATCAAAGGGCCATGACACTAATTTTTCACTACATGATTCAAAAAATTGTGGAAGATTATGTGGATGATATATTGTCCAAGTGAAGGAAAAGACAAGATCACATAGCAGCTCTAAGTGCCATCTTTGATAGGTTGGAGAAATATAAGGTTAGACTTAACCTCAAGAAATATGTCTTTGGGGTGCAATCAGGAAAAATCCTGGGATATGTAGTATCAATGAGCGGAATAGAAGTAGACCCGACCAAAGTCAAGGCGATCCTTGACATTGAAGCACCCAGGACACTAAAACAACTCAGAGGCCTACAGGGAAGGATCCAATCCATCTGTAGATTCATAGCACAACTGGTGGATAAACAGATCCCATAATCTCATCTACTCCACAAGGGAGTAACATACAAGTGGGATGATAAGTGTGATCAGGCGTTTAGTAAAATCAAAGAATATCTACTTACGTCACCAGTTTTAATGCCACCTACTCCAAGAAAACCATTGATTCTAAACATTTCAGCAACCATGGCAACTCTCAATGCTCTATTAGCTCAACATGATGAAAATGGAAGAGAGAGAGAAATATACTATATCAGAAAAACTATGGTGGGACACGAGCTAAAATATACTCCTATCAAAAAAAAAGTTCTAGTAGTTGTATTTGTAGCACAAAAATTTAGACACTACATGTTGGCTCACCAAATCAAGTTGATTGTGAAGATAGATCCTCTTAAGTACCCACTCTCTAAATCCACTCTCATAGGACAGAAAACCAAGTGGGTCATGATAATGACATAACACAACATTGAACATGTGGAGCACAAGGCTATCAAGGGACAAGTAATTAAAAATCAACTAGCAGAGGCTCCTATTTATGAAAAGAATCCACTCATTTCAGAATTCCCAGATCAATCAATATCCAGCCTAAGTGTTGTAGACCACTGGAAGATGTATTTTGATGAATCTTACATGCAACATGGATTAGGGGTAGGAATTTTCTTCATAAGTCCCAAAGGAGACTGCATACCCAAATCTTACAAACTGTCCTTTCCATGCAAGAATAAAATAGTAGAGTATGAGGCTCTTGTCATAGTCTTAAGGATTGCAGTACAATGGAAGATCATGGATTTAAAGGTATATGGGACTCTCAGCTCATAATCAATCATTTAAATGATGACTATCAAAGAAAGGATGATAAGCTAACTCCATAAAAGAAGTTAGTCGAGAGCCTCAAAGAGTCATTCATTGATATCACATTTGAATAGTTACCTAGAGCAAACAACAAAGCAGCAAATGAAATGGCGACAATTGGATCACTCTTGGAAATATCCCGCAACATCCCAAAATAAGAATTCCTAGTAGAGAAGCTTCTCATACTAGCATTCAAGGTACCAGAGTCTGAATTCATCTATGAACTCGTTGGTCCCGGTGATCCCTAGTATCATGATGTTTAAACCTACTTAAGAATAGGAGTCTTACTCGCCGATATAACCCCAAACCTTAAACGGGCCTTCATAAAAAAGTCTACCCGCTTTGTCATCCTAGGAGAAACCCTTTATTGTAGGAGGATTGAAGGAACCTTGTTGCATTGCATGAACACTGAGGAAGCCCTAACTACTTTAACTGAGGTACACAATGGCATTTGTGGATCGCACTCGAGTCGTATGACCTTGGCTAAGAAGTTGTTGAGAACTGGATACTACTGGCCAACAATGGAGTGAGACACACATGATTTCAAAAAACATTGTTTACAATGTTAGCAGCATGGGGACCTCATCCATACACCAACTCAAGAGCTTCATCCTATTGTTACACCTTGGCCCTTTTCACAAAAGGGGCTCAATCTCATCGGAAAAATCACCCCCACCTCATCTAATGGCCACAAATTCATCATCACCGCCATAGAGTACTTTACAAAGTAGGTCGAAGCCACTCCCATGACCTACATAATAGGAAATTAGATATCCAAGTTCATCCTGAACTACCTCATTTGTCGGTACGGTGTCCCTCAAGCTATTATCTCAAATACTGGGACACCTTTCAAAAAACAGGATGATCGTGACATGTGAAAAATTCAATATCCAACATCATTTTTCCACTTTGTACTATCCCCAAGGAAATGGCCAAGTAGAAGCCACCAATAAAGCCATCTTGAAAATCCTTAAGAAGATAGTCAATGATGTTGGTCATGACTGGCATCTATAGCTAAATCCTGCCTTATGGGCCTATCACACTAGTATCTGCACACCAACAAGTGCCACCCCATTCTCCCTAGTCTATGGATCAGAAGCCATCTTTCCCATTGAAATCGAGCTCCCATCCTTGAGAATATCATTGCAAAACCTCATCACAGATGAAGAATATCAGGTCTCATGACTAAATGGTGCATGGATTCTCTAAACCATCTATGGGTGTATCAAACCCGACTCAAGCGGAGTTATAACAGAAATATCCATAGGTGAACCTTCCAAGTCGGTGAACTTGTGCTAAAGGAGAACCAAAAGAATGTGCCAAACCCATAAAGCAAGGGTAAATTTGAGCCCAAATGGTTGGGACCTTTCATCATCATGGTGAGCTATAAATTAGGGGCATATCAGGTGTCAACACCCAAAGGGGAGCCTCTGCAGGAGCCCATGAACAACTCCCATCTCAACAAGCTTTATGCCTAAAATCTTGCAAGGTATAAAACCAAAAATCCAAAAAATCAGAAAATGTCTTGAAAAAATGGTCACCCTAATGAAATCCTAGCAAACAAGCATCTCGGTGACAAAAAAAATACAAAAATACAAAAAATCAGAAAAAGGATTGAAAATAGTAAAGAAAAAAATCATCATCTAGTGAAAACCACTTCGGTGCCACTTTGGGCAAGTACCTTGGTGAAAACCTGGAAAATAGGTGCCAAGCATAAATAAAGAACTCTCCATCCACTAGGATATTCATGACTCACTTATCCATTACATTCCATCTATCCTTCCACCATCCATTCGCATCTGTACCATAGCTTGATCTTGTTCTCGTATCATGTTCCACCCTATTACTACTTGGCATATTCCTAAGGTCAGTTTGTCCTACTTGTATTGAAGTAGTCTATCACATAACATTGGGGGAATGTTCCTATACCTGCATCAGATCAGATTCGTGTATATTCTTATGATCTTCCTAAATATCAAAAATCCAAAAACATTCAAAAAATCAAAAAATAAAAAAAAATTCAAAAAATCATATGAAAATCCAAAACACGTCAAAAATATGAAAAATAAAAAATAGAGTCATCCGTCCAAACTACGTCATCTATGAGCTTAAACGTAGGCAAGGTTTATCTTTGATCATCCCTCAAGATATTTTAGGTCAGTCCCTTAGGTGTTTGTCGCATTGACAATCCATTCACCCATCTCTCATCATAGAATCAAGTCTTTTGTCAGTCAAACTATGTGGTCTCTATGTATATAACGTAGGCAAGGCTAATCTATTGATGAGCTCCCAAGACCCCTAGGATAGGTCTTTAAGTTAGTCTCTTGGTCATAAATCTCAAAAATACCAAAAACATCCAAATATTTGGAAAAACCCAAAATGGTGCACCTGTCTCATCTTGCTTTCATTCGAAATAATCATCGTATTCATCCTTTGGTGAAGCAGTCAGAAGCAAGTCTAGTAGGTTCAAAAGTGAACACCTAATCCTCAAAATCTTAATTCTAGGTCAGTAAGCAAGCAAGTTGATCAACTCGGAGTATCAATAGCTTATCACCCAATCAATCTCATCAAAACCCTGATCACAACATGTCCTAGGATGTATCCTTCCCACGATGGACATTAGCATCAGGTATCCCACTATAGTTTAGTCTTGGCTAGCGTTATGAAGAACATTAGCTTGTTTGTTTACTTTATCCTTTCTTTGGATTTATCTTATTGTGCTCATTCCAAGGACCTCTTGATGATGCCTAATTAGAATAGGTTTAGAGAGAAAGGAATGGGGCAATGATCATTATCTTTTTGTCTATTATTCTTATTGGATACTCTTGTAAAATAACTTATTCATGTGTACTTTGTTTGGTTTGTAGGGAGTGTGTTTTAGATGTCTTGTTGACCACATCGTAAGGCTTTCTTTTCTATGTTTTGCTCTGAGATGTTTAGAAGATCTGAACTACATCCTAAATAAGGTCCTGTATGCTAAGTGTGAATAGGAATACTCCTATCTGATTGTCGAGTCAAAGTCCATCACACTAGGTACAATTCCATCCTAGTTCTTTATACCTTGATGCATCGTACCTATGTGTGTTATCAAACATAAAGTAATTGGCCCTTTTGAAAATCCCAACTCTGGGTAAGCAATTCATTGACATCGGCTTTAATGATAATGACTTGTTGGATCTTTTTTTCTTCTATCTTCTTTTCATACTAACATGGAACCATGGAAGATAATTAGAACATCGATAATGCATCCTCCCTGCATCCATTAAATCATTAGCATAAATACATATCATATCATATAGATCATACCACATCATATCATCCCACATTATCATCATCTTAAGTTATAAGGAATAATATAGATTTGTTATTCTAAGTATCTTAAGAAATCATTGCATTACATTCATCTCATATCATACATTACATGAATCATTAAAGGCATAATAGAAATCGTTACCTTCCATCATTATTACATAATCATTTGCATACATTGCATGCATACGATTGTCATCAAAATGCATAGAAAAATAGAAAAAGAAAGGCATCCATAATCATCATCACATCATGTAGAAACATAAATCATATTGCATGAACATAAAATAAAAAAATTTCATAACATCTCATAGAACATAGAAAATTAAAATGCATCCATATATCATACATCATAGGAAATAAAAGGTTGGATTTGGACAATAGATCTAATCAACTTGCTCACCATGGTCCTCAGGAGGCCACATCCCTATTTGCTGAGAAAATTCTAGCACCCGACTAGCTGGTGGCACTGCTTGCCTGTAATGTTGTCGATAGTACTCAACCTCCCTCACCACCTCTCGATATGCCCTCAAAGACACTATCTGGCCCTGGGATGATGAGGCTATACTCTCTAGCTATCTCCTCCACCCAATCTCTTGATCTCTCTCACATCAGGCCTAGTCCCTCTCGACAGTAATGGTCAAAACCTATTGTCTAGCCTGATCTTGTTCAACCGTCAATATATGTATCTACCCCTAAAGCTACTGGATCAAGGCATACCTATGGTCTAGCTATGTGGGTGGTTGCTTCTACGGCACCTGATCTTAGTGGGGGCTTGACTATGTTTGGTCCAGCGGTGGTTTCGATACCTGCGATGGTGTCAGTGCCCACAGGGGTGCTTTGTCCCACGGTGGTATCTTATGTGGAGGTGTTCCATCCCCTCCCCTGTCTCTATCCCCTCTGCCTGCTGACCCTCTGTCCTTGTCAGCTAATTTGCCTCTTAGCCTCAGTCGTGGAAGAACTGTACCCAGAATTGCCAATCTCAAAGGAGGCTTGAACCAATCCCAATAGGCCTAAGTAACACCTGCATTTGCTGGTCCTTGATCATATGCCCACGGCCTGGCCACTAACTATCTAAATGAAGCTATTGCCTCCTGTGCCAGAATCGGCTGGCCCCATGCTGTCTCTCATGTGGATGGGCAAAGATTTCCACGTACTGATCATCCGACCTATCCTGAACATCACTGAACTCCTGGGCCACCCTATCTAGAAGATACCACTCTATCATGGTGTTCTCTTAGCCTTGCATCCATCTATCCTACCGAGCAAATAATAGTTGCTCATGATCATCATACCATGGGACTATACCCATCCAGGGCCTCAAATCAAACTCTTGCATCTCATTAAGAACTTGTCACCAATGGGTGATGCCTCCTATACCTGTATGAGTAAAATGAATATAGGCTTCCCCATACTACCAAACAATAGGATCATCAATATCCAGAACAATCGAAGTAACCTACGGACAAAGCATTGGAATCTGCTCCCATGCCTAGATGTGTAGTAGAGTGACCCCGACCCCAATGGCCTTGCTATCAAGATATGCAAACTCATGGAGATCCTTGTATAGTGAGGCCAACATCATTGACCCCCAAGCAAAACACTCCCTACAAACGACCATCCACTCCCAAGCTAGCCCCTAGCCCGAACTGAAGTATCGGCCCCACCGATCTAGCACCACAAGATTTAATATAATGGTGGAAACAATCAATCTATAGGTGGGATCTATGCCCTAGTACATCTCCAAGTCTATCTGTCCCTCGAAAAAGTAAATCTCATCGAGACCCATCACATCGTAACAGGAATCCCTACTGACATCCAGATCATAAATGACTCTCACTCCATGGATAGGCAGTCGTAGGATGCACCATACATTCTCAAGTGTAACAATAGCCTCATCGATAGGAAGATGGAAAGAGGAGGTCTCATAGTGCCATCTCTCTGCCAAAGCTATCATCATCCCCAAGTGGGTACGAACAGGATGAATGTACGCAATGAACCAAATGTTGAGAATACCAAGATACTCCTAAAGGAATATGTGTATACCATATAATCTGTTGAGCACCAGCCATCTATGCTCCCTCAAGTGAAGTATATCGAGGTCCTCCTGCATAAGGGAAACCATCACATCAAGTCTCGTAAAAAATCTACCTCACACGTCAGCTTTTTGAATTTGAAACAACAAATGCAACATTGTTTTTGAATGTGACGCAATTTGTAAAGTTCTAAACTGCACCACCATGACAAAGTTTGGAAAATATTAAATTCCTAAATGCGTCGCATGGTTTGATTTGCAAGTGCGGTTGACTTTGTATGCAAACCCTAATTTCAAACTACGCCATGTGGTCTGATTTGCATATGCGACTGAGTTTGATAGAAAACCCTAATCTCCTAACTAGACCATGGCGGTGCTACTCTCATATGTGATGTAATTTGAGGCAGTGCAACATTGATTGAGCATTTGCAGTGGTGCTATACAGTGCTACTTGACCTAAAGTTGACTTGGACCGTATTAAATGCACATAAAATGAAAAAAAATAAAAGTTGAGATAGGGGTACATACCATGGGTCCTGTGTCAACTGGCCACCGGTGCACTCATACCCTCTTTGACACATGCTTGGAAAGATGTCAGTTTTCCATCTTGATCAAGACTCAGAGCTTAGGACATAGAAATTTCTAAAGGCTAAGTGTGCAAATGAATTCAAAGTGACCCCTCAGGGTCTATTTAAGCCTGCAAATTAGGGTTTTTTGACTTAATTTGACCATCCAACTAGGGTTTTTGTCCCTTGATCCTATTTTTACCCAACAAGGGCCATGTTGCATATTTTGTAGCATTTTAACTCATTTTTTGGCATCCTGGGGCACTTTTTCGACCTATCGGTCACCTTATCCTCTTTTTTCATGAGATCATCCAAAAATTAAAAAAAGTGTATGATCTCTCAAGGGGGCAACATGTCAGGATAATCCTTCCGCTAGGGCAACCGTGGGGCATTCAAAAAAATAAAAAAAAATTGACTTTTGATCACAACATTTTATTCTTTGAACCAATGCAACAAGTGCATTGCTTCAAAAAGGGGCAAAATGTAGACATGGAAAATTGACCGACACAATTGATCCTAATTACTATCATCATTTGATCCTGAATCATACTCTCATCTTATCATAACTTCTCATCCATTAATTAAATAAATTATTATTTATCTAATTAAGTCATTCTCCCTTGTTGATTAAATTAATCAATTTAATTTAATTAACCTTATATATCTGCACATTTAAATAATTTTGTTTATTTAAATTAAAACTCTAAAGTCTTCCTATTAAATTGAATAAATTAAACCTTATTTGATTTAATCTAACATTATCCCTTTTAGTTAAATAAATCAAAAATATTTATTTAATTAAACCCTTCCTCTCAATTTGATTTAAATCAATGCATAAATTTAAGTCTAAATTGTCACATCTCCTAATTACTCATTAAATTAATTAACCTATGATTAATTTAATCTTAAATCATGTCAAATTCTCTAGCTTTTACCACTTGCATATGAAAATAGATTTAATTCATTTATTAAATCTATATTTTCTCTCAACATGGCATAAAAGGGGAATATTCCCTCAAATTCGAATTCAAATCCAAGTGGACTTAGTCCTTCCAACAAGGCATTTATTTCACCTTACAAGTCCTTTTACCTTGAGACAAGTGGCCATAAGTCCATTTTTTTCCTTCTCCAACAAGTCATTTCACTAATTTCAAATCCCACATAATATCATTTATTGGCACTTTCATCAAAATATGCTCAACCTTCAACCATTTACATCTTGACAAGTGGCACTTGGCCATTGGATGTTGAATGATCCTACTTTCCTCAAATCTTGCTCATTCTTCCAATTTGAAATCTATAAATGAGAGACTCTTCCTCTCATTCATCAGCCACAATTTGAGTAAACTCACTTTACTCAATTTCATCTTCAAGCATATCCATTTTCATCTATTTTTATCAAGCTCTTAGCTAGGTTATGTAGGAATTCAACCAAAGTGGATCAAATGTTCATCAAATCATTATCAAAGCTTACAAAGGAGTTGGGAAAGGGCCAATTTCTACACATAATTGCTCCCCCATGGGATTGAGTGTTTGCATTGCTTAGATAGAATTTAACTTAGTTTCTTGTTTTGTTGTTCATTTTCTTTCTATTTGAGCATGCAGATTAATTTCATGGGGAATCCTTGTCTTAACTTGCATTTCAATCTAATAATGCGCTTGTTTGTCATGTTTGTGTAGGTGTAGGATTGGGGTTCACATTTTGGTGCTAGAAGGAGGGCCCATCTCAAGATTCAATCACATTTTTTCATGAAATGTCATGTTTTTTTGTTCTTTTTTGCAGCTCATAGGAAACTGCACCGCTCAGTCTAGTGGCACCAAAATGCACCGCTACTAGTTCAGCAGTGCTATATTGCACCGCTTCAAACTCAAAACTCCACTTTTGGAGTCTTCCCACCCACAAAATTCAAATTTCCAATGTCAACTGTGGGTTCCTAAATTCCAAACTACACGGCTAGGTCAAATAGTGCCACAATCGCGCTCTTTATCTTGTCGCAGAGCACAACTCTCAGTCATCAGTGGCAATATATTGTGCCATTGGAGTTTCTAAACTCTACCACATTTTCTAACTATAGTTTTAGGTGAGGGTAAAAATTTCTAATTTGATTTTTATTTTTTTTGACATGTGCCTTTAATTTTCAGATTTTTGAGCTTCTAACCTATTTGTTGTCTCTGTATCTTCTGGTTTTAATCACTTTGCAAGTTATGGAAAAAAGGAAGATGGAGAGGAAGGTTACATTATGAAATCATTCTCACCTTATACCAAGTGTTTTTAAACACTTTAGTTTTGTTTAACACTCTTAGATAATTCTCAATCTCTCTTAAAGAATTTGTTATGTTTCATCCTTTAGAGAATACTATATTTCTTTTGTACTCTAAAAAGAACACTACAAAAGCTTTCAATTTTACAAAGGGCTTAAAAATAACTTTAGAACAAATTACTAGATTTGGTTTAAGGATTAACAATTGAACAAGGAAAATCCCACATTTGATTTGGTGCTATAAAAAGAATTTACTCTTGCTTTGTGGACTTAAAATGAACAAGTGTTATTTGTTTTGTAATTACTTATTCAAAGTTATACCATCAAAAAGACGTATGCGCTTCTCTCATGCCTCACGGTGATCTTGAGAATCAAAATTACTTTTGGTGATCTTAAGTTGAGTAAAGTAATTACCTCCATATTCCATATGTTCAGTCACTTTTTTTACTTTAGAGGGCCTACCTTGGTGGGAAAAAGTACTCACCCCAAGGGAATGACTCAAGCGATAAGGGGTAAAGCCAAGATCTTCCAAACCGTGATATAAATTTGTGTTCATGGTGAAAGCCATGGACAATAGGAAGTGGTACATGATAACTCTCCCCCAGTTTCTATGTGATCTGTAAATCCCTTGTTCTAAGGGTTGGGAGATCTCTCAAAAGGAGTTTATCATTGCACCCCCTAAACTAGATGCCCTTACTACAAACATTTGTTTAGAAGCCAAAAATCCTTTTCTATTTGTTGATGCAAAAGGTCATGTCCTTTGAAGCCACCCCATGTATACATGCGGTTTTGTTGTAGAGATGAAAAGTATGTCATCGAAGATTCATGGTTATTGGTGCTTGGATGACCTAAGAAGTGTGTGTCACAAAGGGGAGCCTATGTGGTCAAGCATCTACTCATCCGCACTAAATATGCGTAGATGGATTTTTCCAAGTGGGAATCCGAAAAAATATTGTCTTCTCAGCCTAGGATTGTGAATGTGATTGGAATAAAAAACACTTTGCTTAGGTTTCAAAACAATTGAAAACAAAAATTCACAAAATCTTCAAAATTTCAAACCCTCTAGAGGGGAAAATACCTTTGACCAAATCTAAGTGTTATTTTTTTCCATAGGGATTCTATCCTTAGAGGTTTCTAAGCATTTGAATTTACGTCATAATTTTCTAATACTAAAGTTAGCCTAGGAAACTATGCTCTTGAAATCTTCATTTTCACATAATGGACCTTGTGGAATGAAAAAGAATGGAGGCATAGACATTTATTTTGAAATCATAATCAAGAAATTAATTTTGATAAAAAAAACCCATTAAGCAAAGATAAGGAAATTGGACCTCACACATGTGTTCTCTCAAATGATTTCCTATAAAATCAAAATCCAAAAACCAAAGTTCAAAAATATTATCCCAAAAGCTCATGTGGAGCGTCTTGAAAGGCTTCTCAAAGTTAGAGAAAGATTGCTTTACAAGTTCTACAAGAAAGCTTCAGAGAACAACCATAGCTTGTATGAGTTTTATTGTCAACAACATCCAAATATTTTTCAAAGGTTTTCTTTTCTCACTTAGGAAGTATGGAATTTTCTTCAAAACCGAGGTCCTGTAAGAAGGAATTTTACCTAGGTCAAGTCTAGGATCAAATTCAATCACTCTCACCCATCTCTTAACCATAAAAATCAAATCCCATTTCACCAACAAACTCTCAAAAATTTTGAGAACCTCATTCATGCTAAACTTATAGGCAAAATAAACATCACCTTGTTTGACTTAATTCACTTAGTCAAATTATCAATCCTCTTGAGAAAAGTTACCTCTAGGATAACACAACTTCCTAAGGTTTACAAGTTCAAAATCACTTTGATTGACTTAACAAACTTATTCAAATCATTCTCTTGTACAAGTTTTCTCTAGGATAACACAACTTCCTAGGGTTTACAAGTTCATTATCATCTTTTTTGCCTTAACACACTTAGTCAAACTATCCTTAAATCAAAACCAAATCAATTCAATCCCTAAAAATTTTAGCATCTCCCCCAAGGTTCTTCAAGAGTTTCATTCATCTGCATCATCCATCTTCCATTTATCTCATCCCCATCATCACTTTTGATCCTTAGACTTTCCTATTTATTTTCATTTTGTGCCTAGGATTAAGATCAAATGATATCTATTTTATGGTTCAAAAAAGATCACAACACAAGAGGAACATGAAAATCACTAAGGAAACATCAAATTTAAGTGACCTAAGTCAAACGGCTTCCGAAATAAACCCTGCAGGATGAACCAATCCTCCAAACAACTCCTCTCTGCCATCGCAAAACCCTCAAGAGGAGGGCCATGTATAGGAAATCCCATTAAATTAATTACACCCATATGTTCCATTTAATTTCCATAATCATGCAGACTCATCCTCATTTCATGCAATTCCAATCTATCTACTAAATATACAAACTTCTCTACCCATGATTTCGCAAGGAGAGGGTGAGTTATTCGGGACAAGAGGAGTCATTGGTCCTTCCTCGTCATCACTTTTTCAAACCTCCCTTTGGGTTTGGGTCCGGTCTGCTAGGTTGAAGGTTCCGGACCTCTGTCCCTACTTCGCTGTTTTACACGGCTATCCTTCAACAACATCCCGACATTCACGGCCCGAGCATCCAAATGACTGAAAAAAATTGCTAAGTTCCATCGCATGTCTTTCTGCCTCCCATGTTTCTGACTTCGAAACTCCACCTCTGGAATGTCCTTTCTCCAAAGCTATTTCAAATGGGTAACCCTTGATAGCCTTCCCTTCAGTTTAATTCTAGATGCCATAATGATGACCCAAATGACTTCCGATTTGAAAACAAATGATGACCCACGTGGTGAAATTTGACCTTCTCCCACATGAACACTTAAAATCACTCAAATCAAAAGTTGGGAGAAATCATCTAGGTCTCCCTTCTCTGTTCGCTCTTCAAAACAACATTCTGACTAGGGTAATTCGGCCTCTAGGGCTTGGATCATCCAAATTCCCTCCACTAAACTACCAATGGTAATTTTGATTAAGTGTTAGATTCCTTGAATGATTAATTATTCAATCTAACAATATTTTACATGGATTTTGGTTAATATTTGTGCCTTCATGCTTGATTGTGCTCACCTTTCCTCCATGTGCAGAATATATGGAATCAGCTGTAGGAACCTTTGGGGCAATTGCACAAAATGACAAAGGAAAGAAAACTACCAAGGCTCCTCAGGACAAAGATGATAGGGATCAAATGAAATATCAGTTCCAAGGGGCATTGTTGCACTCCAGAATCACAACTAAGTGGAATGATATTTTTGACACAACATCAAACATGTCAACATTGATGATTTCATATAGATGGTCAGGGTAAACCCCAAGACAGACAATGTAGAATTGATCAGAAGTAGTGGAACAGCTAAAGCCATAGGTTTCCCTCCCGCTTTGATTGCCTTCGAGTTGGTAATGGCTTACAGAGAGGAATATTAACCAGAAGCAAGAACTATTGTTGACAGAGATGGGAACATTCTGGTCGACATGTCACCATCAGGAATAACAAAAACCTTCCATATTCTTGTCTTCGGAAAGATGGAGCTACCTATTATCAAGGAAGGCAAACAAATGTGGGATGAAGAACCCATAAAGTGCAAGAAACAAATAAACAAGTATTGGCTACAAATGGGGTAGTGTTACAAAGGTTCCTTAGGAACTCTTTCATAGCAACTTCTTCAAAGACTACCAAGATTTAGTCACCCTGCTAAGAAGAGTAATGGGACTCCCTGGTGCAGCATATTTTCAAGAATGGATGGTATGCTTTGTCGAGAAAATTCTTCATGGAAAGGACACCACATTTTATTGGGGAGGAATAATCAGTGACTACTTTCATGAAAAATTCATGAATGTCACAAAGACCTCCAAGTTCTATATGATCTCTTACCTAGTATATTCATTAGCCGATCAGAGGCACTACAATGGGTTATTTAGTGCTCCAAATGAAGAGTCTGGCAGAGAACTCAAGGCTTATGATAGGTACCCCCAACTACAGTTCAGGAACTTCGAGGACTACTGTAGGGTGAATGATGCATTCATCACTTATATCATCAGGCTGCTTGGGGGTGACTTTGAAAGAAGATTTTCCCATAGTGCTTGAGATTTTCTCAAGCAGTATGCCTTCATGTTTATCCAATATCCAAAGTTCACCTACATTTGAGCCCAAGGATTCTTAAAAAATCCAAACATGTTGCCCTGGTACCCTAATGATCGGATAATATTGTTATAACTCTCTTGGTAGCTATGACACATTCACGTTGTCCTAAGGAATAAACATCTAGTGGGGACCCCTTATCCCCTTACACTTGGCCAAGGGATGTATGAGCTTAATACTTCCCAGTGTGCAGGAAATTCAGAGAAAGAATTGGCAGAATACCATCTCAAATCCCACATGGCCAGACCATAGATGGATCCATATGGCCATCTCAGAAAATAAATTGGACAAGAGTACATCCACCTCCATAGTGTCAAAGATTTCTGGGTAGATTTTAAAGATGATCTCGAGGTGCTAATAAGGCACTATATGTGGATGACCACATACTTCATTAAAAGAGTGAACTTGTTCCCAATACCAAATTAGCTAGAGGAAGAGGAAAGCACTGTAATTGACCCTAGGTATAACACCATCACCAATCTATCACTACCAATGATTGATTGGGATGAGCAAGAGGTTGATGACCTTGACACTCTCACCAAGCCTATTGAGGCTCAAACAAAATCATGGATTGATGGGCAGATTGCTCGATTGAAACAATAGGGGGTCGTCTTGACCTTTAAGAGGCTCGAAAGTGAGCCAAGTGGTTCTGATGGTGGGGCAGTTGCTACATCAATTGAAGAAACATCAGGGTCCCCTCCACCCAACTATTCAAGAAAGAGAAAAGAGATTGATGAACAACAGTCTGATCCTAAGGTGTATGCTAGAAAGGCCTTAGAAGGTGAATCTTCCAAGAAACACAAGAAATCAAGCAGCATCACTGAAATTCCCATGATTCAAGAAGATCCACTCTATGAGGGAGAAGATGTGGAGATGGATCAGCCATTATATCCCCCTATTTCATCCACTACTACTGCTATCGTTACCACCACCCCATCGATCCCACAAATAGTAGTTTCTACTTCTCCGTTAGTGGTGGATATCTTTGTCCACCTTGTTTCTACGTCTCCCACGATGAGGGTCATATCAGTGGATTCATCCTTGGCCACCACCTCACCAATATCCTCATCTTCCATGTCCCCTTCATTCTCTCTTCTAGCTGCCATCGCAACAACTACCATGCCTGTGCACATGCTCCTCGAGTCCTTCACTAAATATTTGTAGAATGTGTCATCCGAGCTCTCAAGGATGTTTACAAACCTAGAAGTGCAAGATTTCATGGCCCAAGTAATGAACATTATCCCAATTCCTCCTCCTCCTACTCAGCCACCTAGAATGGAGGCCATGATGCAAATTTATGAGGAGTTGGAAAGACAATAATTGGAGGCAGCCAAAAGGTTAGAGGAAGACGCAAATGACTACCATGAGCATCCAATATACGAGCATAGAATAATTGATGAAGTTGTCTATGAATCCTTTAGTGATGATGGTGAGGGTCTTGATACGAAGATGATTGAAGAAACATCTAATCCTGAGATTGACATAGAGCTAGCTAAGAAAATTAGGGAGATTGAAGATAAAGAGGCGGAGAAGAAACCTATTATTGAAGAAAGGGTCACTTCTAGAAAAGTAGAAGGTGATGAGTCTCCAATGGAGGAACATGGTCGTGCCCCTAGGCATACTGAAGAAGTATTCCCTCATGATAAGCTAGAAAATAAGCAAGACAAGTAAGAAGATAATCTTGAGGAAGAGGCTGAAACATATAAGAATCTAGAGATTGAGCAACCCGAGGAACACGAGCCTTGTGAAGAAAAAGAAGAAAAGGATGTTGAAAGGAAAGACAACCCTAATGAATGCTTTCCCATTAAATCCCCTATCAAACACATAGTTTTCATACAAGAATCCAATGAGGAGAAGGAGAATGCAAGGATAGAACAGGAAGCTCTAAATGATAAGGCTATTGAAATCAGAAAGGATGACAAGGAAGGTGACCAAGAATCACCTAAGGAAAATTTCTCGATGCCCGAGTGGCTGGGAAAGCAGCTATATAAGAAAGATCCTACTCCTAAGGACCTGAAAGAAAGATTGGAGGCTATATTGGCCTGAGCTCATATCAACACCAAGAAGGAGAAAAAATTGAAAATGAAATCAAAGGTGACAATGGATGTCTCAAGATCTAGAGTAGTGCAGGTAGCAACACTGGTGGTGGGAGAACAAGGAATAAGTTACAACATCTCCACCATCAACTTGGGAGTCGCCACTAGGGAGAAAAAAGTAGATCACCTTCAAGAATCTGTCACTACAGTGGTGCATCTCTTTCAATAGGATAAGGTTTCCAAAGAAGAGCTTAAGGTGCAGGTGGCTGATTTGATAGCCTACATCCAACAGTGGTCATCCATAGAGGAACAACCTACAACGTCCTCAACTCTGTTTCAGTTGCTATCAAAAGAGCAGATTGATAAGATGGAAAAGAGAAAGAACTTGGACAAGACTATAGAGAGTTGGTTCTGATGGGTCTTGGACATGGGAAATATGAGCATCAATCACACTGTTTGGACAACGAACAAGATCCTAAATGCACATAAGTCTCTTGAGGGTACAAAGAAAATCTGCACTAACTTCCTAGAAAAATATGAGGCTTCCTACCCAAAGATCGAGGCTATCCTCAAGCTGCCGAGCAAGATCTGGGAGAAGGAGTTTGCATTTAAAGAAGATGATCACTGGCTAATGGATATCTGGAAGTGAGACTTTGAGAACCGAAAAGAAAGGTTGGAGCAAGTGCCTGAAAAGGTAACATTAGATATCAACTAGGCCAAGGAGGTTTGGTCGGATTGCATTCAGTATTTAAAACTAGTGACAGGGTATGATATACCTATTGTCCAGATCGATGCAAAGAAGGTAAAGCCTCACTTCTAGAAGAGGATGGAAGATGGAATGTTAGGTGAGACAACCACTGATTTCATGGGTTTTGCTGCTCAAGCCTTCACCCAGTCAGATTTTTTCAAGGATCTTGCCACCAAGTATGACGAAGACTGGGAGAAGCTCGTTGAAAATTCCAAGGAGTGGAGCTACCAAGTGCTGAGATCTGACATCATAGAGGTCAATAAGCTCTAGCCGATGATCCTAAAATTCATGGAATATGCAGCCTTGAAAAAGAAATAAGGTAACCCTATTGTTGGTGAAGAGCTACTTACAGAATAGCTATAGAAAAGAGAAATCAGCAAAAGATGAAACACTACAGTATTGTCACTAAAGGCCAAAATAGGGAGGAGGACAAAGTTGTATTTTAAAATTTAATATATTTTGGGGGTAGGTGAAACCCTAATGTAAGTGAATATTGGCCACATGTTTTACCTTTTGGATACTATAAATAGGGGTCTCCTCCTCTCATTTTCTGAGGGTTGAGTTGTTGTAAAAACATGTTGCAGAAATTGCAATAGAAATACATTGACTTTGGTGCATTTTTGAGTTTCTTCTCATGTTTCATGATTCTTCTCTCATAGTTAGCTGATTTAGTTGGATTTAATTTTATATTTTAGTTTACTTTCAGTTAACTTTGGTAGATTTAGTAATGTTATTCCATGGTTATGAAGATTTATGTTGTGTAGATTCCTTTCTTGTCCATACTTTTGAACAGTAAATGGCTATGTAAAGTTAGTCTAGACTCAAATTCAAAGTTGCCTTTAAATATTTACCTTTGTTCATGCATGGATGTGGTGAATGAGTGGTAAAAATTTGCAGTCCTTAGAAGATAGCACAAATTTCATGGCACTGTGAAATTTTTGGTTAATTGAGATTCTAAATTTAGGAAGTTGTCCACAGTAGAGACCTCCATGGTCACTATTCATTAGTAGTTGCAAGTCCAGGAACTATCTCTCTTCCTTGCCCTTCTTCCTTTTTTTTATAAGTAACTTGTGCTAAGGTTCATTGCACATTGTAAAGCCAAATCTTAAGTAAAAAATGGAGTTTAAGAATGTTGTTTGAACCTGCAGCAAACGTACAACAACTTTCCATCTTTAAAACTCTATTTGTAGATTGACCTTCCTTCTAGCTTAACTTCTATAAGTTTGCCCTGTGATTACCAAAAAAATCACATCAACATCAACTGAGATACTACATGGAAATCAATACTTGACACCTGAGAGACCTTGGGGTAGTGATTTATAACTTGTTTGCATACTTTTACCTTTCAAGAGAGTTAGTGCACTTATGCATTGCCTATGTTCAGACATGCATAAAAAGACCATCAACAACATGAAGATTTTTTTGTGGAAACCATGTTAGGGGAAAAACCAAAATGAAGGTTAATCCACAAGTTATAACCTGTTAAGAGTATAAGAGAAATGAATAAAGAATGCACATGCATTCATGCACATTTCCTAGAGATCACTTCTCAAAAGGGAAGGCTCATTTCCTTACATAATTTTTTTAGATTAAATCCATTTGATGAGGTTGAACTGAGAAATTAGTTTCTTTAAAAGCTTGATGACAGTTCTGGTTAGGCACAAAAACACTTGTTCACACTCTGCTCTGTAATTGAATGATCTTATCTTTATTCACACATATCTGACATACACATCACATAAACATTCTGAAATGAATAAAACAATCGCTCTTAAATATCTGCTTCATGAAATTACATCAACAACTCTGTCAACCAAAAATAAAAGAATAGATGAATACAAACTGTCAGCCCAATTCATGAATAAATCTCAATGTACACCAATTGAAGTTGGTCACAATATAATGAAGACATAAAAAAAAATCCTCAAATGCACCAAGCATGCAAAATTTAATCCATGAGGATCCACAACATGTTACAACCACCATGTCGACCAAGAACATGAAAACTCAAACATGCAAAGGAAAAATCTTTGATCATGAACACATTGATCAATGCATACGTACAACAATGATAGAGAACAATCTAGAAACATCAACAAACATCATAGGCGCATACACAACAATTCAAATTTCCGTAATTACATTCTCTTCTTCCCTAAATACCATCTATAGTGATAGAATAACTATAGGAACACATAAACTCATTACTTGCTCCAATCTTGATGGACACCTCTGAAACTTTTGGAGGATAAACTAGATAGGCTCAACAACAAGCCCTTTAATGTGCAACTTCTAAATACCAACATACTGAACTTTCCACAATACTGAACTTCATACCTTCACAGACTGCCTGCAATGTATTTATTATAATTTTCTCAATATCCTCGACATATACAACCTTCAATACATTAATGCTAATAGTGTTAACATCAATGAAAACCACATATCAGCAACACAACCACAACATCCAACAATTCTTTGCAACAATTTTATCACTAAATCGGCTTAGAAGGTACCCGAGTTTATAAGAGTGACTATCATTGATTTAAATTTAGTTTATAGTCACTCTAAGAACGACTAATAGTCAAATGATTGCTAGATTTTTATTACCATAGAAATTATCACCTGTATCCTGAATACAAGTTGATCGATGACTTACAATATTGATATCCAATTGATGAATCATACTCTTAATATCATTCTAAGAATGATAGGTGCATGTAACCAAACTTGTATAGTCATCTAATGTGAGCACCACATGTATGCGAGGAGAATAGAAATCATTCTATAGAATGAATAATTTCAGGGACAACAATAAATTACATTCGATCTTAAGGATCAACACCTATATAAATAAATGGAAGTGGGTATTTGTTCCTCCATAACTTGAGGAGAACAAGGAAATGACCAACATTAACAGGGACATAAAAAATGTATGTTCATCATTCTATGAACTATGGGAACAACTTTTGCACCCGTTAGAGTGATTAGCCTAGCTAATAGGGGAAAAATATAAAAAAATAAGAATATAACAACATAAATTGATCTCCCTTTAATAGAGACAATGATGATTCCAAAGCGTCCAATGCAAATCATAATTTTGGTTATTGGGTATATATCCGATTAACCATGGGAAGGTTAATATATTACATACAAAACATTAGGTTTGTGGTGATATCAAATTTAATTAAGGCATAACCAAGTTCGATTAATGATGTTGATAAAAGAAAATGAAAGCTACGGTGTATGCCCTGGTAGGTCGATGAGGCCTTTCACCACAGAGAAGAAATAATTGATTCAAAACTCAAAGCCCTAGCATGAAACACAAATGTGACTTGTAGATAATGGTTATCATATGTTTTCCAACTAGAAAAAATAAAATTGAAATCCACGAATAAAAATTGATGGTTTCAAATAACTGGCACTAAAAAATCATTTATATTCAGAGAAAAGCAAGATATTTACCTTTGTTCGTAGCTTTTCTTGGCTCATCCTTTCTTTTTCCTAGTGAGTTGATGCCACTGCTTGCCTTTTTTATTAATTTTCTTGATGCCACTTCAATCCCCGTCCCAATTTCTTCCTTGTATTCTTGTGTTACCAAATTAGGAAATGCATGTTTCCCTTTACCTTTTCACAACATCATTGGTCATTTCACTCATAAATCTCATTAATTCACCCACCCCACTATTTCAAATTTAAATATTTCCTTAAAGTTGGGTACATTCCATGACCTCATGATATTTTCTCATTATTTTTTTTGAATTCTATCATTACGATAGTGATAATATTGGTTTCAATTTGATTCCTAAGGAATGTAAATATATATATTTATTTGCACACATTGTACGTTCTTTTATATAATCTATACATATATGTGTGTGTGTATATGTATATGTATATATGTGAGTATATATATTCATATGTATTTGAATATATTTTGTACCTTTATCAATATTAAAATAATAATGAAATCTTACTTTATTTTGAACAATAATGTTTGAAAGGAAGGTTTTCTTATTATTTAAATAAGTCTTTTTTTTAATACATACATTCATTTATGTAACACATCATATTATCATTTTTTTTCAAATTTGAACATGCACAAAAGATCAAGATAGATTATTTGAACATGAAATCATAGGTTTTTAACTTTCCACAAGCCTTTTGTTTTCAATCATTGGATCAATTCAAATCAAGTAAATAAGTTCTTATATATGAAAACTTGAATGCAAATCATCATGCCATTTATGATGTGTGCACCCAAATTCTATCAAGTTTATTGTTTGATCCAACTAAACAATCCTACTTCAAATGTGTTCTTATCCTTCATCCTATTATCCTACAATTTCAAACACTAGCACTTACACAGTTCATTAGTAACGTTCAATCTTGATAAAATATAAGATAATTCAAAATATCACATAGTTAATGATGGTCAACTTATTTCAATATTTTTCAAAAATATCAAAATTTCCATTCAAGATATTGAATTTCCTCGGTAATTCAATTTATGGTATTATAATTTAAATGCAATAAAAATTGGGTTATGACAAAATATGGTCTATAGATTGAAGAAAATATTATATGGATTAAAGCAAGCTCCCAAAGCTTGGTATGCAAGGTTAGATAAATACTTGTTGAAACAAGGATTTAGAAAAGGTACTGTAGATATAAATCTATATTTCAAAGTTTAAGGTGAACAAATATTAATTGTAGTAGTATATGTTGATGAAAAAATCTTGAGAGGAAATGAAGGTATGCAAAAAAGGTTTGTAGAGGAAATGAAAACATAATCTAAGATATCAATGTGTGGGTAGATGAATTTCTTCCTTGGTTTGTAGTCCAATCAATCAAAGAAAGGTATATTCAAATCACGATCTAAGTATGTTAAGGAATTGTTGAAGAAAATTGGAATGGATGACTCTAAATTGGTATGTACTCCTATGGTTACTAGTTGTAAGTTGAGAAAGAATGATGAATCTCCTAAGACATATCAGAGAAATTATAGATCAATTATTGGTGGACTATTATACCATACTACTACTAGACTGAATATCATCCATTCAGTTTGTCTTGTGGCTAGATTTTAAGAAGATCCCAAAGAACCTCATGTTGCAGCAGTGAAGAGGATATTCAAATATTTGAAGGGCATTCTAGATTATGGTTTGTGGTATCCTATTTAGATACTAACTTCTCTTTGAGTGCATATAAAGATGCAGATTGGGTTGGATGTGCAAAAGATAGGAAAAGTACAAGTTTGTTAGGAAAAATTCAATTGTGGAACAAATTTTCCTAATGTCAAGACTCAAAGGAGAAGATAGATATGTCTTTTAATATTTACAATTACAGTTCATTAAGAAACACATGAAATAAATAACAAAATTGAGAAACAAACACATAACACAATTGATACCATATTTATGTGGGAAAACCCTTACGAGAGAAAAACCCACCCTACCAAAGAAAGATCACTTGTATTATAGTAATCAAATTACATACAAGTTATAGATTCTTCTTTCCAAATGATAATTTTATATCTGCAACATTTTCGTGATCAACCTTGTATTGAATTACACTACACTGTTACAATACTTTTGTTCAGCATACAATGAAGTTCACCGAAAATTCTAATCACTCATCTATCGAACTCTCTAACCAAACCCACGACTGAACTATTCATCCATCACTCAAGCTATTTGTTCATTTCCCACAAGAAAATGGTCACAATAGTTCAACTACCCAATTGGTTCACATTTTGTGTCGCTCATTGGTCCAAGATAGAACACATAGGACAAATGCTTAGTCAACCAATTTCAACTTTATCGCTCATCGATGAGACAAAATATTTTGTCAAACCGATGTCCGACTATCCACAAGCTATCACACATGGCACTAGCTCCTATTGCTCAGACTTCGATGAAGTCACCCCGATCTTTAGGACTATCAACAAGACAATCCCTATTGCCAACACATTGGGAAGTCTCACTGAACACTCATGTCTCCCCGATGACCCAACGAACACTAAGGTTGCACATGTCAGCAAGAGTCATGTCAATCGTTCACCAGGAGCAAATCCATCAGTGAGAGAAACACCATCGGTAGGAGATCAAGATGTTACACCGACAACACAAGTCTCCCTAATGTGCTCATCGCCAAGACTCTCCCTGATGAACCTCATTGCCCAGACATCTTCCATAAGAGTGAGTAAGGAATGTCACCTCAACTGTTCTAATCACAACGATATCATTGATACTTCTATAGGGTCAGAACAATAGTTCTCATTGCCAAGACATACCAAGGTCACAATGATATGATCAACTGCTCATCGGCAAGACATTGTAAATGTCTCACTGATATTGCTCTTTCAAGAGTTTAATGTCAGTAAGCATTGAGGCACTTTTTCCAACAATCTCCCACTTCACGAAGATCTTTCTAACACCTCCAAAGCACAAAAAATCTACTGTATTTTATGGGTACCAAGGCCCATCGATCTGGTACACCACATGTACTTGTATGTGCTCACTAGTTTCATCAATGCATCTGTAACATTTTCTAGAGTACACACCTTTTCTAAAGAGACCTTTCCATCCTCCACCATATCTCATACAAAGTGATATTGCACATCAATATGTTTCATCCTGGCATGGAAAGTAGGATTCTTTGCCAGAAAAATAACACTCTAACTGTCATAGTAAATTGTAATTTTCCCTACATCAAACCCAATGTTAGAACACAAACGTTTTAACCAAATTACTTCTTTACAAGCATGAGTTGCTGCCATGTACTCAACTTTCATAGTGGACAAAGCGACTACAAATTGTCACTTTCTCATCCAACTAAATGCACCACCATTCAACATGAAAGTATATCCACTGGTGGACCTTCTACTGTCAATGTCCCCTACCCAATCAGAATCCACATATCCATGAATGTTGAGAGTCCTATGTGATCCAACCAAATCTCCATGGTAACACAGAGCATAGTCTGAAGTTCCCCTCAGATATCTAAACACTCTTTTCACAACATCCCAATGTGTCCTTCCTGGATTTGCCATAAATCAAATAAGAACTCCCACTGCTTGGGCAATGTTTGGCCTTATACATACCATTGCATACATTAAACTGCCAACTGCACTAGAATAAGGCACTTTGGCCATGTCCTCCATCTTAGTAGGATATTTAAGACAATCTTCAACAAATAGCTTTGTTCCCTGCAAAACTAGAACAACTAGCTGCTTGCAATCATTCATACCAAACCTCTCCAGAGCATTATTAATATACATACTTTGGATAAGACAAAGCTTTTTACCCTTTTTGTCCCTAGTTATTTCCATCCCCAGAATATACCTAGCTGCACCAAGATCTTTCATTTCAAACTTTGCAGACAACCGAGGTTTTAGATTAGAAATCATTAACTTACTATTTCCTATGAACAACATATCATCAACATAAAGGGTAATAATAAGAATCTGATCATTTTTAGTCTTGTAGTACACATAATGATCTGATTTTGATCTTACAAATCCCAATGACAAAAAAAATGTTTCAAATTTATGGTACCACATCCTAGGTGATTGCTTCAAACCACAGATATTTTTTCAACTTGCAAACTCGATTTTATTTACCTTTTCTCACAAAGTGCTCACATTGGGACATATAGATTTCTTCTTCAAGATCACCATAAAGAAACATTGTCTTCACATCCATTTGCTCAATCTCCAAATCATATGTTGCAGCAAGTGATAAAAGAAATCAGATAGATTTCAGCTTTGCTATAGGAGAAAAAATTTCCCCGTAATCAATTCCCTCTAATTGCGAATAACCCTTCACAACCAATTTTTCCTTATATTTTTCAACACAGCCATTGAGACCAATTTTTATTTTAAACACCCACTTGCAGCCCATGAGATTTCTACCTTTAGGCAATGGGACTAGATCCCAAATATTATTTTCCCTTAATGATGCAATTTCTTCATTCATGTCCTCCAACCAAGAATCTGAATCAGACATTTTTGTTGCCTCTTTTGCAATCCTAGGCTCATCCATGTTAGTAATCAAAGCATAGGCACAAATATAATCTAACATAGATAATCCATACCTATTTGGTTGTTTCTTCTCATGTCTAGACCTCCTCACAAGCTGAGGCTGAGGTTGTGGTTCTTCTTCTTATTCTTAACTCTCAGAGCTACTCAAACTATCCTTAGTTTCAGGTACACTTTCAATGTGTTGTTCCTCTTTTTCTAGAGTTAGAGGTATGTCAACAACATTATTCTTAATTTCCTCTTCTTTCATCTCTGATTGTAGATCCACTGAAGAAGGTTTTAGTTCCCAAAATATTACACTTTTGTTGTACAATACCTTCTTAGTCATAGGATTCCAAAGCTTGTATCCTTTCACACCAAGGCCATACCCAATGAGAATACATGTCTCATCTTTGTTGTCCAATTTGGATCTTTGCACATCTGGCACATGAACATATGCTTCACAACCAAAGACATGAATATGTCTAAGAGAGGGATTCTTACCAGACCAAGCTTCCATAGGTGTTATATCAACAAGTGTTGAAAAAGGTGATCGATTCAATAAGTAACATGCTATTTCCACAGCCTCAGCCTAGAACATCTGCTCCAGATCAGCATTGCTCAACATACTTCTTGCCTTCTCCATCAACATCTTGTTCAAACTTTTAGCAACTCCATTTTGTTGCGGAGTGTAAGGTGTTGTTCTATGCCTCTTAATCCCATGGTCTTTGCAATACATTTCAAACTCATCAGAACAAAAATCACTGCCATTGTCAGTCCTTGGACACTTTATTTTTCTTCTAGTCTGATTTTCCACAAGGTTTTTAAATTCCTTAAAATGACTGAACACTTCTGATTTACTTTTCAAAAAATAAACAAATGCCCTTCTCAAATAATCATCAATAAAAGAAACATGATATTTAGAATTTGATAATGAAGGTACATCCACTGGACCACACACATCAGAATGAATATAATCCAGAACACTAGAATATTTATGAGGAATACAGTAGAATGAAACATGGTGTTGTTTTCCATATATAAAATGTTCACAAAATTCAAAATCAAGATTACAATCATCAAGCCCCTCAACTAGGTTTTTATTCTTCAAGGCTTTCAAACCTTTTTCACCAATGTGACCAAGCCTTTAATGCCAGCGCATAGTATTTTCTGTTGGAAGTTTCACTTCCAATGAATTTTCTCCAATAGGAACATTTTCATTCTTCTCTTTATGAACAAACTTTTGCGACTTTGCAGAGATACTATTGCATTGAATAGCTAGTGCATCCAACTTGAACAGAGTACCAATTCGGGCACCCCTATCCAACACCATCGAGCCTCTAGTCATTTTACAACCATTGCTAGAGAATGAGACTTGCACTCCAACATCATTCAACTTGCTTACAAAAAGTAAATTTTGAGCCAAACCTAGTATATGCATTATGCCACCAATTCCCTTAATTCTACCATTAGGAAATTGAATTTTGACTCTTCCATGACCAACTATATCCAGAGATGAATCGCTTGTCAGATACACCTTACCACCATCACATTCTTCATAATTAGTAAAATAGTCTCTATGAGATGTCATGTGAAAAGATGCTCTAGAATCAATAAGCCAAGCATCATCTAATGCTTGAGTTGCCAAGGCTGCAATAAAGGTATCTGCATCACTCTAAGAAGAATCATTGTCAGAAGAATTCTTCTTCCACTTTGTTTTCTCCTCTTTGCAATCCTTTCATACATGACTAGGCTACCAATAGTTCCATCCTTCACCTTGGACTTCTTACCAAGACACTTTGATCTCCCTTCTTATTTCAATTTGGATTTTTTTTCCTTTTTCCTTTGATCTGCCTCAAACAACAAGAGCCTCATTCACCATCTAAGAATATTTCCTTATCATCTCTTCTGATAACAAAGAAGAAACTACATCCTTCATTTTGAAAGTGGTTGTCGTGCTCCCAATCACCATCACCAACTAATCCCAAGAATCTGGCAAAGAACATAACAAGAGCATACAACAATCTTCTTCTTCAATCTTCACTCCTACAAATGTTAACTAAGCAATCAACATGTTAAAGTTGTTTAAGTGATCAGCAACAGATTTTCCCCCTCCATATTCAAAGAGTACAACTTCTTCCTCAAGAACAACTTATTTACCAAGGACTTTCCCTGATAAATACGTCCCAGTCTTTTCCATAAGGTAGAGGTAGCCTTCTCTTCATGAACATTTAGGAGAACAAAGTTTGCCAAGCAGAGTCTTATCAGCCCTTTTTCTTTTCGATCTAAGAGACCCCAATCTTCTTGATTCATGGTTGTAGATTTCATTTTAGACACAACAATCCAAAGATCACGATCCACCAACAGATCTTCCATTTTAAGTTTCCACAACTCAAAATTGTTGCTGTTGAATTTCTCAATTTAAATCCTTCCAGACGTACTTTTCATTGACATCTTAATCTGTAATTAGACAAATTCAAGACTTCTACAAAAATCCCACTAAACAAAAATTGACACAAAAAACCAATCTACCCACAAGGATAACACAACTGGCTAGGCTTTGATACCACTTGTTAGGAAAAATTCAATTGCAGTTTTATTTTTTCTAATGTCAAGACTCAGAGGAGAAGAGAGATATGTCTTTTAATATTTACAATTATAGTTCATTATGACACACATGAAATAAATAACAAAAATGAAAAACAAACACATAACACAATTGACACCATATTTACGTGGGAAAACCCTTACGGGAGAAAAACCCACCACACCAAAGAAAGATCACTTGTATTACAATAATCAAACTACATACAAGTTACAAATTCTTCTTTCCAGATGACAATTCTATATCAACAACATTTCCCTGATCAACCTTGTATTGAATTACACTACACTATTACAATGCTTTTTTTAGCATACAATGAAGCTCACCAAAAATTATGATCACTCATTTGTCAAACTCTCTAACCAGACACATGACCGAACTATTCATCCATTGCTCAAGTTGTTTGTTCATTTCCTTCAAGAAAATGGTCACAAAAATTCAACTGCCCAATCGGTTTTCATTTTGTATTGCTCATTGGTCCAAGACAAAACATGTAGGATAAATGCTTGATCAATCGATTTTAGCTTTATCGCTCATCGGTGAGACAATAGAATGTGTTAAACTGATGTCAGACTATCCATAGACTATCACACATGACACTAGCTCCTATTGCTCAAGCTCTAGTGAAGTCACCCCGATCTTCAGGGCTATCAACAAGACAATCCCTATCGCCAGCACACTGGGAAGTCTCACCGAACACTCATGTCCGCCGATGACCCAATGAACACTAAGATCGCACATGTCAGAAATATTCACACTGATCATTCACTAGGAGTAGATCTATTGGCAAGAGAAACACCATCGGTAGGAGATCAGGAGGTTACACTGACAACACAAGTCTCCCCAATGTGACCATTGCCAAGACTCTCCCCGATGAACCTCGTCGCCTAGACATTTGCCATCAGAGCGAGTAAGGAATGTCACCCTGACTGTTCTGGTCACACTGATATCATTAAGACTTCTGAAGGGTCACAATGATTCTTCTCATCGCCAAGATAGACCCAAGGTGACATCGATCTGATCAGTTGCTCATCGTCAAGACATTCCAAAGGTCTCACCGATATTGCTCTTTCAGGAGTTTAATGTCAATAAGCATTGAGGCACTTTTTCCAACAAAGTGGTGGTGCTTTCTTTCTTTGAAGTAGGTTAGTTGCATGGCTAAGTAAGAAGTGGGATTTAGTTTCATTATCAACTATAGAAGAAAAATATATTGCAACAACATCATGTTGTATACAACTATTGTGGATGAAGAAAATATTGAAGGATATCAAAGTTTCATATGATGAACCTATTTATGTCATAACTATGAGTACAAGTGCAATCGATATTTCAAAGAATCTAGTAATGTATTCAAGAACAAAAAATATCTCAATCCAATATCACTTCTTGAGAGATAAATTTGTAGAGAATGAAGTTAAGTTGGGGTATGTTCCTACTAAGGACCAAGTTGTTGATATTTCTCCAAAGGCTCTTCCAAAATATACTTTTGGGTATTTTTGGGAGAAGTTAGGGGTTATTGCCCCTCCTTTCAACTAGATGCATATGTGTGTGAATATCTCTAAGAAGAATTTAAGACACATTCTTGGTCCTAGAATGATGCTAAAGGCTACCTCTTAGGTGGAGTAGGTAGGAGTCATTGATGGATGCTGCAATCAGATGGATCATATTGTGTGCCCCTAAGGGGGAGTGTGTAGGAAAGTGAATATAGAGGAAAGAAAAAGAGTTCAATATAGAAAAGAGAGTGAAAAAGAATGATTACATTTTTTTTTTGGTGTTGCAAGTGGTATATCCATGTGTTTCCCTTTGAATGATTTTCAAAGTGGGGGAGCAAGAGAGTTGGAAGAGTTTATGGCCCTCTAACATTGATTTCAAAAGGGGAGAGAATTGGTTGAAGAAACATAGTGCAGAAGTAAATATGGTCTTAATACCATATGAGGATATTGTTGGGAAAATATGTCTCAACCTTGCAATTATATAAGTGACTGTTGATACATAAGGTACTGTTCATATGACAACGATTGAAGTGTGCAGGGGGTCCCCAAAATCCAAATTTTATGTACAATTTATTATTGTAAATATGGACCATTCATCATTGTCTCATATCTGATGGTTGATATTTTTGTTGGATTGAATTTTCCTAGAAGGAAACCCATTTATTATGAGGGCATTGTATTACATCTATGTATTGTGATTATTTTGAGATTTTGATAGAGCTTGTGCTACCTCTATATATTTGGCTACTGATACTCCTATGAGAAGCTTTCTCTACAAGTATATTGTAATCTTTGTGATAATTGAATAATATATTGGGTTGCTTTTAGAGTGTGGGGTTCTCTCCCGAAAGTGTTTTCCCCATGTAAACCATTGTGTTGTGGTATGCATGATATTTGTGTTCATTATTGTTTAGGTTTTTGTAACTATTAAAGGCATAATTTTTTATTATTATTATCCTCTTAAGATTAGTGTACGAAATTGTTTCACTACCTTAGCTTCCTTACAAGTGGTATTAGAGCTTGATCACCTTTGGTTTAAGTTGTGGGTTATTGGGTTTTTTGAAATAATCTAGATTTGAGTGGGAGCTTGTGTAGAAGACACTTTGTGAAATTGATGTTGGAATTTTTAGATGACAAGTTCATCAGGGAGAGTAGAGGTGTATAATTCTTTTGGAAATAATTTTGAAAGGTGGAAGCTGAAGACAAAGGATTTTTTTATAGATTAAGATCTGCGGGATGTTGTTGATGAGAATGTTTCAAGGCCTGCAGATCCTACTCAAGCTATTTAGTATGACGTTATGGACCATAAATCCAAGGGTCTAATTACATTATGCTTGGAAGACTCTATTTTAATCAATTTCCATGAAGATAACTCTACACAAAAACTATGTAAGAAGCTTGATGAGATGTATCAAGCCAAATATTTAGTGAACAAGATTTTCTTGAGGAAGAAATTATATTAGTTGAGAATGGAAGAGGGTGGATGAATTATAGATCACCTGGAAGCATTCATTATGTTTGTGTCTTAGTTGGCATTAGTTGGTGTCAAAATGGATGAGGAAGAGAAATGTCAAATCCTGCTTTGTTCTTTTCTTGATTCATGGGATTCTCTTATTATGGCTAGTGGGAGTAGTTCTATTATATCAAATACTAAAGATGTGGTGGCATTTTACTTTCTAAAGAGATGGGGAGGAAGGTATCCATTGGTGTCAAGGAGGCCCTAAATTTTTATGGAAGACCTAAGGAAAAAGGAAAGGAGAATGAGAAGCGTGATAAATCTAAGTCCAAGGGGAGATCCAAATCTCTTGGAAAGTCCAAAGTTGTTTGTTGGAAATTAGGCAAGCCTAGGCATATTCATAGGGACTACAAAGAAGACAAGAAGAAGAAAAAGAAGAAATTTTGTTTTTATTCTGAGTTTCAGAAGGAAGATGTCGATGCATTCGTTGCAACTTTGGAAACTCAAGCAGGTAATACATGGTTAATTGAATCAAGTGCATCTTTTCATATGATCTTTAGTAGAGATTGGTTTTCTGAATATGAAGAATTTGATGGAGATAAGGTGGAATTGTCTCTAGGTAAAAATTCTTATTTAAATATTTTTATTCATGGTATAGTTAGAATTAGGTTTTTTGATGGTAGAATACCAAAAATTAATGGTGTATTTCACATCCCTAGATTAGCATGAAATTTTTTATTTGTGAGAAAACTAATAGATGCAGGTGTACATGTAGTATTTTCTAAAGCAAGATGCAAGATGGTCAGAGGTGTTATGGTGATTGATAGAGGTGTTAGATATGGAAAATTTTATAAGATTTATGCATGCACCATTGAGTGCAATAGTACTTATGTGAAAATAAAGTCTGTGGAAGAAGTAAGGGTTTCACCTTGAGTAGATAGTCATGGTTTTTGGGTACCCAAGGGTTCTCTTTCTTCTAAATCAAATTACCTATAGAGAAAACTATGTTATGGCACCAGAGACTTGGCCACAATGGAGAAAAGGGTATAAATACCTTAAAAAATAAAAACCTTGTTGAAGGGTTAGCTGATTGTAATCTTAAATTTGATTTCTATGAGTATTGATTTATGGAGTTTAATTTTACTCGAATTCTCATAAATCTTGTGGTGTATTGGATCTTATTCATTCTGATGTGTGTGGTCTTGTAGATGTTCCTTCAATTGGTAAATCTATGTACTATGTTTCATTTATTGATGATTATAGTAGGACATGGGTATACATTTTAAAGATTAAATCTGAAATTTTCAATTGATTTAAAGAATTTAAAGCAATGGTTGAGTTGTAGACTAGAAAGAAAATAAAATGTTTGAGGACTAATAATGGTGGTGATTTTTTCTCTAATAATTTTGATAGATTCTATAAAGATTTTTGTTTTCATAGGCAAAAGACAACTCCATATTCTCCATAGTAGAATGGAGTTACAAAAAGAATGAATAAGACACTAATGGTGAAGGATAGGATTATGTTGAGTGGTGCTAGTCTAGAACAAAGGTTTTAGGATGAATTTGTTTCCATTTCTTGTTACATGATTAATAGGTCTCCTACATTAGCTCTTATTAATAAGAAACCTATAGAGGCATGGTCAGACCATAAGCCTTCATTCATAAATCTTAGAGCTTTTAGTTTCGAGGCACATGCACATGTTCCAAAGGAGAATTGAACAAATTTGGAGAAAAAGGTTGTGAAATGTAGATTCATCGGATATAGTTATGGTGTGAAAGGATACAAGCTTCAGGATCCTATTGCACAAAAGGTAATACATAGTAGAAGTGTTATTTTTAGAGAAGCTAAGCCTTCTTCTATTACATTGTGACCATAACAAAGTAAATAGGAAGATGTGATTCAATTTCCTTCTACACCTAATGAAGTTGAATCAAGGCCCATGTATAGACAATAAGTCGATGAGAGCTCATATAGCTCTGAATCTTCCTAAGTGGAGGAATAACCTTAAACTCAACTTGTTTGTAGGTCTACAAGGCATATAAAACCACCTAAAAGGTATTCATGTGATGATTGGAGATGTATTTTTACTTTGAATACTAACATGGATGAACCTAGATCAATAGAAGAGGCATTAGGTATGAATGATGTAGAATCCTCAAAGATTGATATAGATGAAGAAATGGCATCCTTGAAAAAGAATGATACATCAGATCATGTACCATTGACTAAAGAAAGAAAACTTGTTGGTTACAAATGGGCGTTCAAGAAAAAGATTGGTCCAGATGGAAGTATTGAGAAGTACAAAGAAAGGTTGGTTGCAAAAGGTTACTCTCAAGTTGAGGGTGTTGATTATGGTGAGATATTTTCTCTAGTTGAGGAAATGAAATCTGTTAGATTTTTTATTTCTATTACTACTTATGATTTAGAGGTTGAGAAATTAGATGTGAAAATTGCTTTCTTTCATGGTGACTTGGAGGAGGATATTTATATGACACAGTGAGAGCAATACATGGTGAAAGGTAAATGTAAATTGGTGTTCAAATTGAAGAAATGTTTGTATGGCCTAAAATAGAGTCCTAGGATGTGGTACCAAAAAGTTGATACATGTGTTGAGATTTGGAGTTCAGTGTTCTGAATCATATCATTGTGTTTATTATAATATTTATGGTGATTGTTTCCTGTTTATTGCATTATATGTTGATGATATGTTATTTATTGGTAGAGGGAAAGGCATGATTTTAAAACTAAAACCTCAACTTGCTACTAAATTTATAATGAAAGATCTTGGTGTAGCTAAACACATTCTTGTGATGAAAATTAGAAGATATAGAGTAAATATAAAGCTATGGCTTGGCCAAAGTAAGTATGTTAATTCAATTGTACAAAATTTTGATATGTAGGATTGTAGACCATTGTGTGTTCATATTTTAGCTAGAACAAAGTTATCTATTTCAAATTATCCAACATCCCCATCAAAGATGGAAGACATGAGCATAGTGCCTTACCAAAGTGTAGTTGGAAGTTTCATGTATTATATGGTTTGTACTAGACCAAAATTTTCCCAAGTAGTAGGATTGCTTTCCAGATATATGTCTAATCATCGTAGAGTTCATTGGTATGCAATTAAAAGAGTCTTAAAATATTTGCATGACCTATCACAAATTATTCCTTGTGTTATCATAGTAATATGATTGAAGATGATATTTCCCTTGATATTCATGGTTATGTGGATGTAGACTGGACATGTGATGCTAATAGTAGAATATCCACTAGTGCTCATGTGTTTACTTTATTTGGTGGTATGATTAGTTAGATGATTAAGTGATAGGCTATGGTTGCTTTGTCCACTACTAAAGTATAGTATATGGCAGAAAATCATGCTTGTAAAGAAGCCATTTGGCTTAAGAGACTAGGTTCATATATTGGAACAAAACAAGGTGTGGTGATAATTTATTATGATAGTTAGAGTGTGATATGTCTAGCCAAGAACCCAACATTTCATACTAGAACACAACACATTGATGTATAGTATCATTTTGTTAGATATATGATTGAATATGGTAGGGTAAAGTTGGTTAAGATCAAGAATTTTATGATTTTTTTTAATTATTTAACTAAACCTATGAGCACAAAGGAGTTCAAATGGTGTTCAAAGACTATGGGCCTTTCAACCCCTAACAATTAAGAGATGATGTTTAAACCCTCTTGTTGCTTTTGCAAGGTGTTCCACAAGTGGGAGATTTATTGGAAAAATGTGTCTCAACCTTGCAATTAAATAAGTTATTATTGATACATAAGGTATTGTTCATATGATGATGATGGGGGGCATAGGGGTCCTCGAAAGCCAAATTTTATGTACACTTTATTATTGTAAATCTAGACCATTCATCATGATGTCTCATATCTGATGGTAGATATTTTTGTTGGCTTGAAGTTTTCCCTAGAAGACAACCCTATTTTATGAGGGCATTGTATTATTACTATGTGTTGTGATGTATCTTAAGATTTTGATAGTGGTTGTGTTAGCTTTGGATCTTTGGTTGGTGATACTCTTACGAGAACCATTCTCTTCAAGTATATTGTAATATTTGTGATTTCTAAATAATATATTGGGTAGCTTTTCAAGTGTTGGGTTTTTCTCTCAAAAGGGTTTTCCCCTTGTAAATTACTATGTTGGGGTATGCATGATATTTTTTCTTATTCTTGTTTAATTTTCTATAATTTTTGAAGATTTGTAAAAAATTTCTATTATTCTCCTCTTAAGATTAGTGTATGAAGGTGTTTCGCTACCTTAGCTTCCTTATAGAGATAGTATGGAAAATTATTGTTTGAGGATCAAAGGAGGAGAATGATCTAGAATGCAAGTGTTGCTGGTGTTGTAGGAAAATAAGTCTGTGAAGAGAGAGGATGAAGAGTAAAGAGTTTCCCTAGTCAGGGGGAGTACTGATTATTGTAGTATTATTGTTGGTTTCTTTTGTTGTTGATGGTTTTTCAGAAAGCAGGTGTTGCCATCAATGATAAAGGGGGAGAATTTTGGAATTTTGGAGATGTTGGAAGCTTGATTTGTTTTTTATTTTCTTGGGTGTTTTCATTGATGTCAACCCCTTGTGTAAAGATAATTTTGAATGGTTGGTATTGATGTCAACACATGTTGGTGTTGTCATTGATGTCCTGATTTAGTATAATTGTAGAGGTTGTTGGCATGACTTGTGTTTAGGGAGATTGCTATAGTTGCAAAGTTTTGCATGTTGCATATGTTGTATATTTTTTGCAAAGATGTTAGTAATATTATTGATGAAGTTAGTTCACCTGGTTTCCAAGTGATTTTGATAAAATTTGAATAAAAAGAGAGTTCAATGTGAGATAGTGGTGTTTAGTGTTGTGCATTGTATTTCTTCATGATTGAAGATATTCTAATGTGGTTTGGATGTGATGATCAGAGGTTTTCAAAACCATCATATATAGAGTTTTAGGTTATGGATTTTACTATATTTTTAGGTCATGGATTGTACTACAGTGAAACAAGGTGTCTAAGAGAAATGAAGTTACTTCGCATTTCTTCACAATGAAGGTTCTAGTGTTGTAGATCTGGGAAAATCCTTATATCATTTGTATCTACCTTCTCTTGAAGTTTTAGGTGTTGAGTTGTTCTACAAAACTATATGGTGTGTTAGATGTTTGTTCTAGTATGTCTGGTTGCACAAAATGAATGTTTTCTTGAGTTTCAAGTGGTTGTAGTAATTGTGTAGAGTATTTTAATGATGCTAGAAAATTCTAATATGTTGTATGGATATTGTGGAATTTTTATGTGTGTTATGCGAGATGTTTTCAAACATTGAGAGGTGTGTTTGGAGTCTCTTGTTTTTGTTAGTGTAGGTTTGAATGACCTAGCATGCTAACACTAATTATGGAGGATAATTATTGTTTGATGAAGTGTTGAGACTCATGTCAGTGTAGATTTGGGTCCTATTTGGGTTCACTTCTTTATATTGTAGAAGAGTTTGGTGCCAACCTATTTGATGTTGCTAATTGAGATTGTTTTAGGTCGCGAAGGGTATAAATACAAGGAGAATTGTTGTGTGGATTAAGTGTTGAGTGTGTGATGCAAAATAAATAAATGTGATCAAGTGTAATAATCTATTTAGTCCTTAATGTTTTTGACTTCCATATGTAGTGAGCAAAAGGTGTCTACATTTTAGTCTGTTTGATGAATTTTTTTTGCTTTAGTAGAGTTGTACCTTTGACATATGAGAGATGCATTGTTAGCAATTTAAATTGGAAAAGAACCACCCCTTCTTCTATTCCTATTTCTTCTAGATAGTCATTCCTTTGGTAGTGAGCCATCGATAGTAAGCCTTTCTTTACCTTTATAGGCAGTGAGACTTATTGTATTCGATGTTGCAATTGATATATTAGTGAGCTAATCCCCACCGTGGTTTTTCCCCTCTTGGGTTTTCGACATAAATTTGGTGTTCTTATGTGTGTGATGTGTTTGCATTAATTCTTTACATGTTTACATTCTGCTAATGGATGTTAAGGATTTAATGATGATAAGGGTTTAAGGGCTAATGCAAATCTAAATGTTAAAGAGGATTTTTGTTTTTTTAAAGTATACAACTAATTCATTCCTCCTCTTAGTTGTCTTGTGAATCTAACAAGGAGCTTACTAGAAAATTGGACCTTCAGTAAGTTGGCATTCTTCTTCTTTCTTCCTTGTCATTTGATCATTAAAATATTTTATAGGGTAAGTACAAAAAGATTGGGGCCAAAAATTGGCCAAATTACTTTTTCATCCTAAAATATTTTAAAAAAAAGAGCACGTTATAGTAAAATGTGCTTGTGTTATGAGCTGGTAGTGACCAAGCCTAGGCTTGGTCATTACCAAGCCATAATGAGAGCACATTATAATGCTCTTGCATTATGGTTTAAATTTCAAAAAATGTGTGTATATTGAGTTTAAAAAATGTGCATTTTTTGAAATAAAAAAACATTTCCAATAAATGAGCACATTATAATGCGCTCACGTTTCGGTTTACAATGAAATTTTTTTTTTCCCTTTTTCTTGTCTCTTTCTTCTTGTAATATTCTAGGGAAACTATATGCATGAAATAAAAATTTAAGTATAAGTTTTCATTTACATATGGACATTTTCTTTCTTATAATTTAAGTTATATTTCATGTATATAGTTTCAGGATGTTTGAGAGTGGTTTTAGATCTCTAGGAGTTATAATTCAAATTCTAGTTTTTGGAAGATCTTAAAATTTTTTAGACAACCAAATTTTAGTAATAAACATGTCAAATATCAATAATCAAGAGGTCAAATTTTAGTAATCATCAGGTTGTGTCATCTTTCTCTCACTCTATCTCAATCATTGTTTATCCCTTATTCTCTAGACCTCTCTCTCACACTCTATCCTTCCCTCTATACTTCTATGTACCTCACTCTCTCTCTCTCTCTCTCTCTCTCTCTCTCTCTCTCTCCATCCCTCCCTCCATTCCTCCCTCCCTCCTTACCTATCTATTTTTCTCTATCTCCCTCTCTTTCTATCTTCCCCCTCTCTCTCTTCCTTCCTCCCACCCACCTTCTCTCTCTACTTCTCTCTATCTAACATATCTCTCTACCTCTCTCCATCTCTCATTCTCGCTCTCTCTCAATCTCTCCACATTCCTCATTCCCTCTCTCTCTTCCTTCATTCCACCCAACTTCCCTCTCTACTCTCTTTATCTAACCTATCCCTCTTTGCTTATTTCTCACCCTCCCTCTCTCTATCAATCTTCCATCCTTCCTCCTTCCCCCCCTCTCTCGCATTCACTATATCAAACTTCTCTCTCTATCTATCCCTCCCTCCTTCCCTTTCTACTTCTCTCCATCTCTTTCCATCCCTCTCTCTCCCTCCCTGCCTCTCGCTCTCTATACTCCTCCCTCCCTCCTCCCCCTCTCAATCTCTCTCCATTTCTACCTCTTGCTCCCATGTTCCCTCTATCTCTCCCTCCCTCCCTCTCTCTCTCTCAATATTCCAACCTTCTATTGGATGTTGAGGTTATGTTTCTGATATGTGGTTGTCATTGATGTCAACACTATTAGCATTAATGGATTGAAGGTTGTATATGTCGAGGATATTGAGAAAATTGTAATAAATATATTGCAAGCATTCTGTGAAGTTGAGAAGGTCAAAGTGACGAAAAGTTATTTACATTGATATCAGAAGGCACACATTAAATGGATTGTTTTTGAGCCTATCTAGTATGTTTTCTGAAAGTTTCAGAGGTGTGCATCAAGAATTGAGAAAGTTATGACGTTATGTGTTCCTACAGTTATTCAGTCACTATAGTAGGTGCTTCTGGAAGATGTGATTTTAATTCCAATGAATTGAGTTGTTGCGTATATTCTTGAGATGTTGAGTGATGTTTCTAGATCACAATCTATTAGTGTGGTACATTCATAATGATTAGTGTGTTCATAATCGAATATTTTTCCTTTCTGTGTTTGAGTTTTCATGTTCTTGGACGGCATGTTGGTGGTAGCGTGTTGCGGATTCTTATGGATTAATCTTGTATTGTTTTGCGTGTTCATAGATGATGATTTAGGTCCTCAATATGTTGTGACCAACTTAGGTTGGTGTGCATTGAGATTTGTTCATGTATTGAGGTCGACAGTTGTAATTTATTCTTTATTTGTGGATGATAGAGTTGTTGATGTAAATTTGTGTAGCAGATATATAAGAATGATTTTTTCTTCATTTTGAAGTGTGTGTATGGTGTGCGAGCATGAAGTGTGTATGAAAAATGTGTGAATAAAGATCAAATCATCTGAATGTAGAGTAGAGTGTGAAGAAGATTGAGTGAAGTGTGAAGAAGTGTTTATGTGCCTAACCGAAACTATCATCGAGCTTTGTAGAAGCTAATTTCTTAGTTCAACCTCATCATATGGATTTAATATTATTTTTTTATGTAAGGTAGTGAGCCTTCCCTTTGAGCAGTGAGCTCTAGGTAGTGTGCCTGAATGCATGTGCATTCCCTATTTATTTCTTTCATTATACTTCTAGCAGGGTATAATCTTGTGGACAAACACCGTGGTTTTTCCCCTAATAGGGTTTCCATGTATAAAATCTTGGTGTTCATGTGTCTCTCATGTGTTGTTGATTTATGCTTGCACTGCTAATTATCAAATCTGAGATTAAAGGTTGTTTAAGGTTGAATAATTTTAATATTTGTAACAACTGATTCACCCCCCTCTTAGTTGTCTATCCTTGTTTTTCCAACAATTGGTATCAGAGCTAGTTCCTTTGAAGAAGTTTAATAGCTTGAGGTGATCCGAGATGGAATCATACATGAAGGATAGTACTAGATTCGATGGTACACACTACTCTCTATGGAAAGTCAAAATGGAGTGTCATTTGAAGTGCATTGGTGAGCCTTTCTAGAAGATTACAAAGAATTTGTATACTATTTCTCAAAATGGTCCCTCTACTATTGATCAGATCAAAGACGCATAAACTAATACCAAGGATATAGAATCATTGCTAAGTGCTTTGACAAATTCAAAGATGATAAATGTGATAGGTCTGAAGACCTCACATGAGATTTGGAAAAAGTTGGAAACATTGTATGAAGCAGATACACTAGTGAAAGTTGCTAAGCTACAAAGTCTGAAAGGCAAGTGGGAGAACATGAATATAAAAACATTTTTTCTTTCACACAAGAGGTAAATGAGCTAGTGATGGGAATTAGATGTGCTGGTGGAATCTTGGAAGAAGATGAGATTGTGGGTAAAATACTTAGATCTGTGCCTACTTCTTACAAAACAAAAGCTCATGCTATTGAAGAGCTCAGGATAGTAACAAATGTGACAAGAGAAATTCTGATTGGAAAATTTGTTGCCTTTGAGTTGAGTGAATTTGGTGAATCTTCTCCTAAGACAGAGTCTGCAGTCAAATCTACTGTATCTAGAAAAATCCAACAAAGATATGATCCGGGAGAGAGTTTCAGGAAGACATTCAAGTATGAAGATGAAGAAAGAGAGCTAGAAGATCTGGACGCACTGATTGTGAAAAGAGATGTGAGAGGAAAAGGTAAGTACAAAGGAAAGTTGCATATTAAGTGTTTCTCTTGTAGTAAGATAGGTCATTTTTCATCAAGGTGTCCTGAAATAGTTTCTTAGTATAAACTTGACAAGTCTAGATTTTAAAAATAAATGTTATTATGTTGAAGAGGGAATTACTGATGATGAATCTAATAAAGAAACTCGATATGAATATGAATGGGTATTCATTGCTACCAAGGAAAATGGTTTGGTGTGCACTAAATGAGTTAGTAATCAAAATATTGAGAAAGCTCTTGTAGCCAAGATTGATGAGAAGGATGAGTGGGTGATTGACAACGGATGCTCACATCATATGACTAGAGACAAAAACAATTTTCTAAGCTTAGAAAAATATGATGGTGGTATTGTAAGATTTGGAGATAACAATATTGGTGTGATTTGTGGCAAAGGCACTATTTCTCTTGGTGGAAAATTTAATAATGATGATGTCCTATATGTTGAAGGTTTGAAGCAAATCTATTGAGTGTTTGACAAATGTTTGACAAAGGTTACAATATTCAGTTCAAAGATGGTAAATGCAGGATACTGGGAAGCTCGGGAAATGTGATTGCTTTAGGTACTGAGACAAGAGGTAATATTTTTCACTTAAATGATGCTAGTGATTTTTTTTTATTACTCAATTTAATGTAAGATGGTTATGGAATAGAAGGCTATGTCATGTGAATTTTGATAACATTGTCAAAATAAGCTCTACACAAGCAATCAGAGATCTACCTAAGTTAGTGAAGCCTACTAACATTATATGGAAGGAATGTTAGATGGGAAAGCAGACAAGATTTGATTTTCGAGCAAACAACATCATTCCAATGGAATACTGGATTTGGTACATACTGATCTATGTGGTCCATCCAAAATTATAAGTCTAAAAGGAGAAATATAATTTATGTTGCTTATTGATGATTATTCTAGAATGGTATTGGTTTCCTTATTAAGATAAAAACATGAGGCATTATAGAAATTCAAAAGATTCAAAGCTTTGGTAGAAAATGAGATAGGCTTGAAGGTCAAATGTTTGAGAACAGACAGAGGTGGTGAATTCACTTCTTGGGAGTTCAATTCATTTTGTGAAGAGCATGGAATAAAAAGACAATTATATGCTCCCTAGACCCCTCAACAGAATGGAATTGTTGAGAGAAAGAATCAAAAAAATTTAGATGTTGCCAGAACTATGATGTTGGAAGGAAATGTTCCTCATATCTATTGGAGAGAAGTTGTATGCACTGTTGTGTATACTATCAATCAGGTGAATGTCAATAGTAATTCTAGTAAGACTCCTTTTCAACTATAGTTTGGTTATAAGCCCACTGTTAAATATTTCAAAATCTTTGGAAGTAGATGTTATATCAAAAGAGATGAAGATATAGGTAATTTTGAAGCTAGAAGTGTTGAAGGAATATTTCTATGTTACTCTACTAAGACTAAAGCCTAACAGTGTTACAATAAAAGATTGAAGAAAATGGTTGAAAGTGCAAATGTCTAAGTTGATGAAGACACTGTCAGATCATACAAGTATTGTGGATATGATTCAGATGACCAAAATGATAGTATTGATAATGGAAAGAATGTGCAGACACATAATCCAATTCAAAGTGTTCTGGAGGATCAAGAAAATCATGATAGAGAATTCAGTGGAAATGCAAAAGAAATAACAAAAGAACCCAAAATTCCAAGGTATGTAAAACGAAGTCATTCTGAAAGTCGGATCAGAGGAGACAAGAACAAAGGTGTGCAAACAAGAAGAATAATTTCAAAAGAATATTTTATGATATCCAAGACTGAGCCTAACAATTTCAATGAAGCATGTAAAGATGAATATTGGATGGAAGCTATGAAGGAAGAACTGATGCAGATAGAGAAAAATGATACATGGATTCTTGTTCCTAGACCTCAAGGAAAAAATGTGATTGGAACCAAATGGATCTTTTAGAATAAGGTGAATGAGTAAGGTGAAGTAGTTAGAAATAAAGAAAGATTGGTATGTAAATGATACTCACATATGGAAGGTATTGATTTTGAAGAAACCTTTTCTCCTATTGCTATAATTGAAGTTGTAAGGTTATTTCTTGCTTATGCTACTTTCAAGAATTATAAAGTATATCAAATGGATGTAAAGTCAACATTTTTGAATGGTGAATTAGAAGAAGAAGTTTAAGTTTAGAAACCAGATGGATTTCAACTAAGTGATGAAAAATATATGGTTTTTTGATTGAAGAAAGCACTATATGAACTCAAGCAAGCCCCTAAAGAATGACATGTAGACTGGATAAATACTTGTTGAAGCTTGGATTCAATAAGGGTATTGTTGATAGTAATCATCTAACTATAGCAGGTGTTTCTAGAAGATGTGATTGTAATTTCGATGAATTGAGTTATTGTGTATGTTCATGAGATGTTCAATGACATTTCTATATCATGATCTATCTGTTTGGTACATCTGTGTTGATTGGTGTGCTCGTAATCAAAGATTTTTTATTTGTGTGTTCAAGTTTTCATGTTCTTGGTCAAGATGTTGGTGGTAGCATGTTGTGGATCCTTATGAATTAATCTTGTATTGTTTGGCATGTTCAAGGATTCTTATTTAGGTCCTCACTATGTTGTGACCAACTTAGGTTGGTGCGCATTGAGATTTTTTCATGTATTGAGGCCGACAATTGTAATTTATTCTTTATTTTTGGCTGACAACATTGTTGATGCAAATTTATGTAGCGGATATATAAGAATGATTGTTTCTTCATTTTGAAGTGTGTATGGTGTGGCAGCATCAAGTGTGTATGCAAAATGTATGAATAAAGATTAGATCATCCAAATGCAGAGTAGAGTGTGAAGAAGATTGAGCGAAGTGTGAAGAAGTGTTTATGTGCCTAACCGAAACTGTCATCAAGCTTTTGTAGAAGCTAGTTTCTAAATTCAACCTCATCAGATGGATTAAATCTATTTTTTTATGTAAGTCAGTGAGCCTTCCCTTTGAGCAGTGAGCTCTAGGTAGTGTGCTTGAATGCATGTGCATTCCCTATTCATTTCTTTCATTATACCTCTAATAGGGTATAATCTTGTGGACTAACAACCACCATGGTTTTTCCCCTAACAGGGCTTCCACATATAAAATCTTAGTGTTCATGTGTCTCTGATGTGTTGTTGATTTATGCTTGCATTGTTAATTATCAGATCTGAGATTAAAGGTTGTTTAAGGTTGAATAAGTTTAATTTTTGTAACAACTAATTCACCCCCCTCTTAGTTGTCTATCCTTTTTTTTCCAACACCTTCCTCCTTCTCTTTGTGTTTCTTTCACACAAACTCTCCCCTCATCTTTATCTCTCTCTCCTTCCCTCTCTGCTCTCTATCTCATCATTCTCTCTCTCAATATCTCTCTCCCTCTCTCTACTTCTTCTTTATCTCTCCTTCCCTATAAAATTATCTCTATATCCCTCTCTCCATCTCTCCCTCTCCCTCCCTTCTTCCCTCTTCCCTCTCTTCCTCTCTCTCTCATATATTTTTCTCTCTCTCTCTCCTTCCCTTGCTACTCTCTATTAAGCACTAGTCTCTCTCCCTCCCTCCCTCCCTCCTCTCTCTATCTCACCTCTCTCTCCATCCCTCCCTCCTTCCCTCTCTAATATTATCTATCTCCCCCTCTCCCTCTCTTCCTTCCTCCCATGCACCTCCCCTCTCTACTTCTCTCTATCTAACCTATCCCTATCTACCTCTCTCCCTCCCTCCTTCCTCCCTCTCTCAATATATCCACCTTCCTCCTTCACTCTCTACTTCTCTCTCTATCACCTCTCTCTCTCTCTCCTTCCCTCTTTACTTCTCCCTCTCTCTCTCCCTCTTAGCCTCTCTCTCAATCTCCAAAGGCCTATATCAAATATCATAAATCCTAATCCCTATACCCTAAACCCTACACCCTCAACACTCATCCTCATACCCTCAAACTTATAACCTATACCCTAAAAATAATCCCTCAACCATAAGAATAAAACCTAAAACCTGCATTCAATATTGTACCCTAAACCCTCTTTGTATGAAAAAATGTCTTAAAGAAATGGGGTCTCACAATGATGTATCACTATGAGACCCCATTTCTTTCAAACATTTTTTCATACAATGAGCACTTCATTGTTAATGTACCAATTTGGTAGCATTGAAAAGGTAGTGCTCATTGTATGAAAAAATGCCTCAAAGAAAGGGGTCTCACGGTGATTACAATCATCGTGAGACCCCATTTATTTGAGGAATTATTCATACAATGAGAACTACCTTGTCAATGTGATAGAATAGAAAAGGTATTTCTTGTTGTATGAAAAAACATCACCATGAGACCTTATTTCTTTTAGTCATTTTTTCATAAAATGAGCACTACCTTGTCAATGCATCAATACGTAGAATTGACAAGCTAGTTCTTGTTGTATGAAGAATGCCTCAAATAAATGGGGTCTAACAATGATGTACATCACTATGAGACCCCATTTCTTTGAGGAATTTCATTGTATGAAAAATGCCTCAAAGAAATGGGGTCTAATAGTGATGTAAATCACTGTGAGATCCCATTTCCTTGAAGCATTTTGTTGTATGAAAAAAGTGCCTCAAAAAAATGGGGTCTCATGGTGATGTACATCACCATGAGACCCCATTTTTTTGATGCATTTTTCATATAATGAGAACTTCATTATCAATGCTACTTCATTGATGCATTGACAAGGTAGTGCTCATTGTATGAAAAAATGCCTCGATGGGGTCTCACATGAGACTCCATTTCTTTGAGACATTTTTCATACAATGAGCACTACCTTTTCAATGCATCAATTTAGTATCATTGATACAAAAGTGATCATTGTATGAAAACATGCCTCAAAGAAATGGGGTCTCATGATCACTATGAGACCCCATTTCTTTGAGGCACTTTTTCATACAACCAAAAATACCTTCTCAATGCATCAATGCAATAGTATTGACAAGGTAGTGCATGTTGTATGAAAAATTCTTCAAAGAAATGGGGTCTCACGGTGATATACATCACCGTGAGACCCCATTTATTTGAGGCATTTTTTCTTACAATGAGCACTAATCTCACTACCTTGTCAATGTGATAGAATTGACATGGTAGTGCTCGTTGTATGAAAAAATGCCTCAAATAAATGGGGTCTCATAGTGATGTACATCACCATGAGACCCCATTTATTTGAGGCATATTTTCATACAACGAGATCCATTTCTTTGAGGCATTTTTCCATACAATGAGCACTACCTTGTTAATGCACAAATGTAGATCCATTGACAAGGTAGTGCTCATTGTCTAAAAAACATGCCTCACAATAATTGGGTCTCACAGTAATGTACATCACCATGAGACCCCTTTTCTTTGAGGCATTTTTTCATACAATGAGCACTACCTTGTCAATGCGTTAATGTAGTAGCATTGACAAGGAAGTGCTCATTGTATGAAAAAAATCCTCAAAGAAATAATGTCTCATGGTGATGTACATCACTGTGAGATCCCATTTCTTTGAGGCATTTTTTCATACAATGGTCACTAAGCTCACTACCTTGTCAGTGTTGTAGAATTGACAATGAATTTTTTTTTGTATGAAAAAGTGAGCACTAAGCTCACTACCTTGTCAAAGTGATAGCATTGACAAGGTAGTTCTCATTGTATGATAAATGCCTCAAAGAAATGGGGTCTCATGGTGATATGAAAAAATTCCTCAAAGAAATGGTTGAGGCATTTTTTCATATCACCATGAGACCCCATTTCTTTGAGGCATTTTTTCATACAACAAGCACTACCTTGTCAATGTGTCAATGCAAATTCATTGACAAGGTAGTGCTAATTGTATAAAAAAATGCCTCAAAGAAATGGGGTGTAATGGTGATGCACATCACTATCATACACCATTTATTTGAGGAATTTTTTATACAATGGGCACTACCTTACCAATATTTCAATGTTGTAGCATTGACAGGGAAGTGCTCATTGTATAAAAAAACCCTCAAAGAAATGGGGTCTCACTTTAATGTACATTACCGTGAGACCCCATTTCTTTGAGCACTAAGCTCAATACCTTGTTAATGTGGTAGAATTGACAAGGTACCACATTAAAAAGGTACTGAGCTTAGTGATCATTATGTGAAAAAATGCCTCAAAGAAATAGGCTCACGATGATGTACATCACTGTGAGACCTCATTTATTTGAGGCATTTTTTCATACAATGAGAACTACATTATCAATGTGATAGCACTACCTTGTCAATACTACCACTTTGATGTATTGACAAGTTAGTGCTCATTGAATGAAGAAATTCCTCAAAGAAATGGTGTCTCACAATGATTTACATTGACGTATTGACAAGGTAGTGCTCATTGTCAATACATCAATGTACACACCATGAGACCCAATTTCTTTGAGGATTTTTTTCATACAATGAGCACTATCTTGGAAATGCGCCAATGTACATCACTATGAGACCCCATTTCTTTGAGTCATTTTTCATTCAATGAGTACTACCTTGTTAATATTTCAATGTGGTAGCATTGAAAAGGTAGTGCAGTTGTATGAAAAAATTCCTCAAAGAAATGGTGTCTCACGGTGATGTACATCACCGTGAGACCTCATTTATTTGAGTTATTTTCATACAACATGCACTACCTTGTTAATGTGTATGCCTCAAAGAAATAGGATCTCACCTCTATCTCTTTATACCTCCCTTCCTCCTTCCCTCTCTAATATTCTCTATCTCCCCCTTTCTCTCACTTCCTTCCTCCCACCCACATTCCATCTCTACTTCTCTCTATCTAAACTATCCATCTCTACCTCTCTCCCTCCCTCCTCTCTCAATCTCTCCACCTTCTCCTTCACTCTCTACTTCTCTCTCTATTACCTCTCTCTCCTTCCCTCTCTACTTCCCCCTCTCTCTCTCTCTCTCCCTTTCACCCTCTCTCTCAATATCCTAAGCCACATACCACATATCATAAACCATAATATCTATAACCTAAATCCTACTCCCTCAACCCTCATCCCTATACCCTATACCCTCAACCTTATAAGCTAAACCCTAAAATTTATCCCTCAACCATAAATTTAAAACCTAAACCCTACATTCAATATTGTACCCTAAAACCTCAATCCTAAACCCAATATCCTCAACCCTATACACTTAATCTTATACCCTCAACCCTACACCCTCAATCCTCATGCCTATACCCTATATCCTCAAACTTATAACCTAAACCCTAAAAATTATCCAACAACTCCTATACCCTCAACCTTATACTTAAACAATAAACTCTACACTTTCAACCCTTAACCCTATACATTATACCCTCAACCCTCTACCTTATAACATATACCCAATATCCAAAACCTTAATCCCTATACCCTGTAGACTTAACCTTGACCCTCAACCCTAAACATTATCCCTAAACTATAAACCCACAAGCCTGAACCCTATACTTTAACTCTAAAACCTAAATTCAACATTGTGCTCTCAACCCTCAACCCTAAACCCTCAACTCTCAACCATATAACCAATATCCTAAACCATAACCCTATACCCAATACCTTGAATACTAAACACTATGCCTCAATCCTCAAACCTATACCTTAAACCCTAAACCCTACACCCTCAACCCTCATCCCTATATATCTCTCTCTCTTCCTTCCTCTCACACACCTTCCCTCTCTACTATCTAACCTATCCCTATCTACCTTTCTCTCTACCTCCCTCCTATCTCCCAATCTCTCCACATTCCTCTCTCTCCCCTTTCCTCTCTACTTTTCTCTATATCACCTTTCTCTCTATATCTCACCTCTCTCTCTCTCCCTCCCTAGCTCTCCCCCTCTCTCTCCCTCCCTCTCTCTCACTCTCTCTCTTCCTTCCTCCCACCCACCTTCTCTCTATATCTCTCTATCTACCATATCTTACTTCTCTCTCCCTCCTTCCATTCTTCTCTCCTTTCCCTCCCTCATTATCTCTATATATCTATCATCTCTCTCTACTTCTCCCTCCCTCCTCACCCTCTCTATCTCTCCTTCCCTATATACTTCTCTCTATCTCTCTCAATCTCTACCTCTCCCTCCCTCCTTCCCTCTCTCTCCCTCTCTCCACCCATCTTTCTCTACTAGATAATTCTCTCTCTCTCTCTCTCTCTCTCTCTCTCTCTCTCTCTCTCTTTGTGTGTATATATATATCCCTCTCTCTCTCTCTCCCACTCCCTCACTCTCCCTCTCTCTCAAGTCTCTCCCTCTCACCCCCTCTCCCTCTCTCTCTCTCTCTCTCTCTCTCTCTCTCTCTCTCTCTCTCTCTCTCTCTCTCTCCTAAACCCTAATCCCTATACCCCATAAAGTTAACCTTAAACCTTAAACCATATACTTAATATCCTAAACTCCAATCCATATACCCTATAAACTTAACCTTATACCTTCACCCCTATACCTTAAAACTTAAACCCCACACCCTCAACCCTCATCCCTATACCCTATACACTTAACCCTCATCACTCTTCCTCCCTCTCTTCTCTCTCTCTATCTCACCTATCTCTCTCCCTCCATCCCTCTTTCTCTCTCTAATGCCTATACCTAATATACTTAACCTTATACCCTCAAACCTACATTCAACCTTGTAACCTAAACCCTCAACCCTATACCCAATACACTTAACCCTATCCAAAATATCCTAAAACCCAATCCCTATACCCTCTACCCAATATCTTAAGCCCTAATTCCTATACCCTATATACTTAACCCTATACCCTCAATCCTGAACACTATCATTCAAACCTCAAACCTATACCTTAAACCCTTGATCCTACACCTTCAACCCTCATCCCTATACGATATACCATTAACATTATACCCTAAACCCTAAACATTATCCCTTAACCCTATACTTAAACCCTAAACTCTACACTCTCATCCCTTAATCCTATACCCTATACCCCAAATGCTACACCTTAAATCCTATACCCAATATCCTAAACCCTAATCCCTATACCCTATACACTTTAACCTTATACCCTCAACCCTACATTCCACCTTGTAACCTAAACCCTCAACCCTCAACCCTATACTAAATATCCTAAACCCTAATCCCTATACCTTATACACTTAACCCTATACCCTCAACCCTATACCTTAAACCCTCAACACTAAACCATCATCCCTCATCCCTATAACCTATAACCTCAACCTTATACCCTAAACCTTAAACATTATCCCCCAACCCTATACTTAAACCCTAAACCCTCCATTCAACCTTGTACCCTCAACCCTATAACCAATATTCTAAACCCTAATACCTATACCTTATTTACTTAAACTTACACCCTTGAAACCCTAAAAACTATCCCTCAACCCTCAATCCTATACCTTAAACCCGACAACATCCTTATAGTCTATACTGAAATATTATACCCTAAACCCTAAACATTATCCCTCAACCCTTAACCCTATAATTAAACCTTTACCCTAAACCTTGAACCCTAGAACCTCAACCCTAAATCCAATACATTAACCCTAAACCTAATATACTAAACCCTAAGCCTATATCCTATACACTTAACCCTATACCCTCAACCCTAAACACTATACCTCAGCCCTCAACCCTATACCTTAAACCCTAAACCCTACACCTTCAACTCTCATCCCTATACCCTATACCCTCAATAACCTAAACCCTGAACAACATCCCTCAACCCTATACTTAAAACCTAAACCCTACATTTAACCTTTTACCCTAAAACCTCAATCTTAAACCCAACACCATCAACCCTATACCCAATATTCTAAACTGTAATCCTTATACCCTATACACTTAGCCCTATATCCTCAACCCTATACCTTAAACCATAAACCCTACACCCTCAACCCTCATCCCTGCACCCTATACCCTCAACCTTATACCCTAAACCCTAAACATTATCCCTAAATCCTGTACATAAAATACAAACCCTAAACTCTCAAGCATTAACCCTATACCTTATACCCTAAACCCTACACCTTAAACCCTATGCATAATATCGTAAACCCTAATCCATGTACCCTATAAAATTAACCTTATACCCTCAACCCCTCAAACTTATACATAAATCCTAAACCCTAAACCCTCAACCCTAAACCTAATATCCTCAACCCAATACCCTCGACCATATACCCAATATCCTATAGCCTAATCCATATACCCTATACACTTAACCTTCTACCCTCAACCCTGAACACTTTCCCTCAACCCTCAATCCTATACCTTAAACCCTCATTGCTCATCCCTATACCCGATACCATCAAATTTATACCTAATATCCTAAACCATAATCCCTATACCCTATACACTTAACCTTATAACTTAAACACTAAACCTTACACCCTCAACCCTCATAGGGGGAGAGAGAAAGATGGGGAGGGAGGGATTGGGGAGAGAGAGAGAGGTTGGGAGGGAAAGGGGAGATAAATATAAGTAGAGAGGGAAGGAGAGGTAGAGAGACATGAGATATAAAGTGTAGATAAGGAAGGAAAGATGGAGGGAGAGATAGGGAGGTGAGAGAGGTGAGATAAAGTGCAATAGAGAGAGTGTGGTAGGGAGTGATGGAGGGAGATGCAGGTAGAGAGGGATAGGTGAGATAGAGAGAAGTAGAGATAGATAAAGATAGAGGGAAGGAGAGAGGGTGGGTGAGAGAGGGGAGGAAGGGAGAGGTAAAGAGGGATAGGTGAGATAAAGATAAGTAGAGAGATAATGGTGATATATAGAGGAGAGATATATGGAGAGGGTAAGAGAGAGTGGTGAGATAGAGAGGAGAGAGTGAGAGAGAAAGAGGGTGAGGGTAGAGAGAAGAGGGGGAGAGAGTGAGAGAGAGGTATAGGGAGGGAAAGGAGAGATAAAGAGTAGATAGGGGAAAAGTTAGGTAGAGAGAGTGGGGGGTGATGGGAGATAAATATAATTAGAGATGGAAGGAGAGGTAGAGAGAGAAGTAGAGAGGGAATGAGGGAGGGAGGGAGATAAATGAGATAGAGAGGTTTAGAGAGAGTGGTAGGGAGTGATGGATGGAGAGGTAGGTAGAGAGGGAAGGAGAGGGAGAGGTATGGATGGAGAGAAAGGGAGGTGAGTTAGAGAGTAATAGAGAGAGAGAGAGAAGGGTAGTTCACTCCCTTTAGGCTATCTGGTCTCCTAGAGACTTGGGAGTAGCAAATCCCCCTTCACTATTGTTAATGGTGTTTTCATGCACTTCACAACATAGGTAATGCGTAGGTGCATCACCTCTCTTGAAAGATAATTTTCCACAATCAGATTACAGAACACTATCCCAAGGTCTCTCAAATGTCAAGTATTGATGATGCTTGAAATATATCAGTTGTTTGTGTGATTTTTTGGAATCACAAGGCGACCTTACGTGGTCTAAGCTGTAGGAGAATTGAGTCGATAAATTGAGTTCTAGAGGTCTAGAATTGATATGCTTTGTTGTAGGCTCAGGCAGCAGTCTTAGACTCCATTATTTCGTTGGGTTTGGCTTTACAATGTGCAATGAACCTTGGCACAAGTTGTTTCTAGAAAAAAGGAAAAAAGAAAGGGTGAGGAAGAAAGATGTTTTCTTGACCTGCAACTACTGATGAACAGTGATCATGGAGGTTCATACTATGGACAGTTTCCTTAAACTGGATTTCATTTAATCAAAATTCTCACAATATCATGAAATCTGTGCTATCTTCTAGGGACTATAGATGTTCATCATTCATTCATTATGGGAACATGAATAAAGATAAAGTTTAATGAGTAGCAATGGAATTAAATTCCAAACTAACTTTGCACAGTCATCTACCTTCAGCAAATGACCAAAAGTATGGACAAGGAAAGCATACACACAACAACTATCTCCAAAACCAAAAATAACATAATAAATCCACCAAGTCTAAACTGAAGATGCTAGAACAGCAAAGTAATTTAAAGAAAAACTATAACTAAAGGGAGAGGAATCATGAAAAATATTGAGAAACCCAAAAAATACACCAGAAAATGACCGTATTTGCTATTTATAATTTCTGCAGCATGCCTTTACAACAACTCAACTCTCTTAAAATGAGAGGAGGAGAGCCCTATTTATAGTTTTCAAATAACAAAATGAGTGGCCAAGATTTGATTCTATTATGTGGCCAAGATTCATTTTACATTAGGGTTTCACCTACCCCCAAATATATTACATTTATTAAATAGTTTCTTGTCTCTTCCCTATTCTGTCATCTAGTGATAACACTATAGCAAATTTGTCTTTTAGCTATTTGCCCTCTGCTGTAGCTATTCTTCAAAGAACTGTTCATCAATGACTGGATTGCCCTCTTGCTTTTTTAATGTGGCATACTCCATGAAACTTAGGATCAGGGACTGGAGCTTATCTACCTCCATAATGTCGGATTTCAAGATTTGGTAACTCCATTCCTAAGAATTGCTGCCAAGCTTCTTCTAGTTTGCCTCATACTTAGCATCATTCTCTTTGCAAGCTTCTGATTGTGCGAAGGCTCAGGCCACAAAACATAGGAACTTAGTGGTGATTTCGGTGGACATCCCCTCTTCCATAATCTTCAAGAAGTGGGGCTTGATGTTCTCGGGATTGATCTCGACTGCGGGCACCTCATACCCCGTCATCAGTTTGAGGTACTGAGTACACTCCTCCCTAGACTCCCTTGCCCATTCAACGTCAGGCGCTATCCATTCCAAAATCTACTCCAGCCTTCTCTTTCGGTGATTATAGTCTCGCTTCCAGGTATCCACCAGCCAGTGGTCGTCATCTTTGAAGGCTAAGTCCTTCTCCCAGATATCACTTGGCAACGTGAGAATGGCCTCAATCTTCGGGTAGGCTATGTCGTATTTCCTTGGGAACTGCTCATAGATCTGCCTTGTGTCTTCGAGAGTTTTATGAACTTCTAGGAACCTATTTGCTGCCCGGGCAGCCACATTGATACCTATGTTCCCTATGTCCAAAACCTGCCGGAACCAATTTTCTATAGTTTTATCTAAGTTTCGTCTCTTTTCGAGCTTGTCAATCTATTTTCTGGACAACAACTGAGGTGGGGCCGATGATGTTGTAGGCTACTCATCTAGGGATGACCACTACTGAATATAAGTTGTTAGATCAGCCACCTGCTCCTTTAATTCCTCTTTGGAGATCTTATCCTGCTAGATAAGGTGCACCATTATGGCGACTGACTCCTGGAGATGCTCAACCTTCTACTCCCTTGTGGCCACTCCCAAGTCGATGGTGGAGATGTTGTAAGTTATGCCATGTTCCCCAACCATCGGCATTGCTATTTGCACTGCTCTTGATCCCGAGGCATCCATGGTTATCTTCGATCTAACCCTTGGCTTCTTGACCTTTCTGGTGCTTATTCGTGCTCAGGCCATGATGGCTTCTAGCCTTGCCTTGGGATCCTTCAAGGTGGGAGTCTTTTGCTTGAGTTGCCTTTGCAGCCAATCAGGTGCTTGGGGTTCTTCCCTTGGCAGTTCACTTTGAGTCATATTGTCCTCCTTTTCGAGTTTGACAATTTTGACAACAAGAGCCTTCTCATTTATTTCTGCATCTCCCTTTCCTTTATCAGAATCTTGTTCGAATGTTTCATGCCCAGTGGGGGACTCACTATGTAGTTGCTCCTTGGTTGAATCCTTCTTTCATCATCCTCCTCCTTGTTTAAAGTATCTTGATGCTCCTCGAGGCTCTCTGCTTGTTCACTCTCATGGAGGAAAGTTTCCTTATCATGCTCTAGAGTCTAGCCATGTTCCTCGATTGGAGACCTATTACCTTCCATCTTTGGAGCAGCAATCTCCTCATCCTGTGCAAGCTGGTCCTCGGCCTCCTTGTTCTCAATTTCCTTGAGCTATTTCCCGCACTCTACATTGAGCTCGAGATCATTTGATTCTAAAATCAATTCAGCATCAAGGTCCTCACTACCCTCACTAGAAGACTCATAGACCACCTTATCAATCTTCTGATGCACGAACAAGGGATGTTCGTGATATTCAAATTCTTCATACTCTGGCGCCCTCTCAGCCTCCAACTACTGTCATTCACGCTCATCTAATATCTGCATGGTCGCTTCCATCTTTGGTGATTCAGTAGAAGGGGATGTCGTTGGAGTGGAGAACATAGCCTGAGCTATCGCAGCCTAGACTATTGGATTGGTGAGCATCTTGGAAAGCTCAGACGGCACATTCTGCATATACCTTACAAAAGATTCTAGAAGGCTTGGGGCTGGCATTGTGGTAGTGGAAATGGAAGCAAGGGAAGGGGACATGGAGGAAGAGGTCATTGGTGAGGTGGCGGCGAATGATGAATCTATGGGAATGACCTGCGATACTGGAGGAGTAGGAGCAAGGTGGATGGAGATATCCACTACAAGCGGGGAGGAAGTAGACATTGGAATTGAGGCAAGCGGGGTGGCGGCAGTGATTATAATGGGTGGAGATCCAAATGAGCTAGATCCTTTGCTTACGAACCCTTGGGCATCACCATTGTCTCCGTGCCTCCTGATGTTTTTCTTTTCTTCTTAGAGGGCTCCGGCTCAGAAGACTTATGAGCATAGACTTTTGGTTTGGGTAGTTTTTGGCTAGCCTCCTTTCTTTTCCTGGTCCTCAGAGGTGGTGGGGCCTTAGATGTCTCCCTAGTTGCAATGGCGGCTTCCCCACCTTCAGAGCCACTTGATTCACTCACATGCTTGCTTGCAAGCTTGGTGAATGTCAGGACAACCCCCTATTGTTTCAATTGGGCCACCTTCTCATCAATCCATGCTATCATTTGGGCTTCAATGGACCTGGTGAGCACACTAATATCATTAAGCTCCGGTGCATTCCAGTTGATAGCGGGCAGCGGTAGGTTGGAAACTGCATCGTAACCTCGATCCATAATTGCATCGTCATCCTCCTCTAGCTGATCAGGGACCGGGCATAATTTCACCCTTCATACATGGATGATGGTCATGCGCATATAATTCCACAACCGTACCTCAAGATCATCCTTGCAATTGGCCCAAAAGTCCTCGATGTTGTGGAGGTGGGCATATCCATTCCCGAGTTCCTTTCTGACATGGCCATAGGGATCCATTCATGGCCTCGCCATGTATTGCTCAAAATTATACTTTGCCAGCTCCCTTTTCGAATATCCTACGCACTACAAAGTATGGACCTTGTACATCCCCTAACCAAGGTTCATGGGGTAGATGGGGCCCGCCAGATGTTTTTCACTCAAGACACTGTGAATGTGTCAGAGCTATCGAGTAAGTTCCAAGAGAATGATCCTATCATTTGGGTACCGGGGCAGCTTGTTTGGCTTGTCTGAGAAGCCTTCAACACAGATGTAGGTGAACCTTGGGAACTGAATGTACCAGAAGGCGTACTGTCTAAGGAGGACCCTATAATTGTGGGACATCCTTCTATGAAAATCTCCTCCCACTGACCGGATGACATGGGCGATGAATGCGTCATTCACCCTGTAGTAGTTCCTTTTGAAATTCCTAAACTGCAACTGAGGGTACTTGTCATAAGGTTTGAGCTCTGGCCCCGAGGGATCACTAGGCATCATTTCAACCCTTGATAATGCCACTGATTAGCAAGGGAATACACCAAGTAAGAGGTCATGAAGAATTTGTTAGTTTTCTTCAGAGTGGTAAACTGCTCGTGGAAGCAGTCATTGATGATCTCGCCCCAATAGAAGGTAGTGCCCTTACCTCAAAGAATCTATTCTACGAAATAGAACATCCACTCTTGAAAGAAAACCATGCTAGGAAGGCCCATGATTCGGTTGAGTAGAGTTACAAGGTCATGGTAGTCTTCATGGAAATCGCTACGGTAGAGCTCCTGAGGGAGCTTCCCAGCACTAGCCCATTTTTCCTTCAACCAACACTGGTTGATGAGCCTTTTACAATCTAATGGGTCCTATTCCCACACCTCTTTACAGTCTTCCATGGTGGGGACCTCCATGCTCTCGAAGGCGGGAACGTGGAAGGTCTCAGTTATACCCGATGGAGACATATCTGCAAGGATATTCCCCTCATGATCCATAATTGTTCTGGTATCAGACTGGTATGCCTCTACGCATGCCATCACTAGCTCTGAAGCCACTAGTGTTGGTAGGAAACCTACAGCTTTAGCAAGTCCACTGCTCTTTATCAATTTTGCATTTGCTTTTTTCGGGTTCATTCTGACCCTCTGCGTGAATTCATCAACATCGACTTGCCTGATGTTCGTATCTGAGACATCCCCCCAAAGGGTAGTGATCCTGGATTGAATAGGGACCCTTTGGAACTTCTACTTCATTAGGTCTTTATCTTCCTTGCCCCTTGGTGGCTTAGCTGTTCCTTTTCCTTTCCTGGAAGCATCGGAAATCTCTAGACTAGATTCCATAGATCTTGCACAACAGACGTGAATTAGTAATGATGAATTTGAAAAAAGGGCCACCAACAAATCCCTGCATGTCAAGATTAGTCCAGCAATCACAATTCATATTTAATAATCATGAAAGCTAGATACTTCACCATTTAGAGGGCAATCCAGACATTCCGGAGTTCTTGGGCTGGAAATCCCTCGGCAGAATGTCGTTTAAAAGGGAAAAATGAGAATGGAATTCCCATATACATTTCTCGAAGTTGGATTTGAATATTTGAGGTTGGAAATGGAAGAAAACCAAATTCTCGCAAGTGGGTCGAAATCCATTTTGGATTTGGAGGTCATTTGATGCCCCATTCGGAGGTTTGGGCATCATCTGCAGGGAAGCCGTCTGAAACGGCGTAGAGGGAATGAAATTTCGGGCGATAGAATCTGGGTCTCGAATTGCCATCGTCGAGAAGCGGCTATGGGTCGGCCGTGTGGAATGGTAGAACGAAAGAGGAAGTCCAGGGGAGGAAACCCGAGAGGAAGTTTTCGGAAGCAGCTAGAGGGTTCGGGAGCATCGGGCAGCGAACGGAGAACTGGGACCCAGAGGTCGGGAGGACGTCCCGAGCTCGCTGTTAGAACGGTGCAGGTGGAGCGGAATCTCGAGGGGGGAATTATGGCATCCAGAATCTGGATGGAGCTCGGAGGAAAAATAAAACCAAGGTTTCGGGTTTCGACGGATAGCGGACCAAGGTCCGGGATCCGGGAAGACGCTCGGATGGGGCCATGCAGAAAGACGAAAACACAACGGAATCCCGAAAAGGGAATTCTAGAGGCGAAAGTCCAAGAGGAAGAAAATGTGTTGAGAGTTTTGACAAGATGGAAGGTTTTCGGCTGGGAAACGAAGTCCGAAAAGGCACAAGGTGAAAGCCATTTGAAATGGCAAAGTAGGGACGGAGTTCCGGTAAGGGAATCCTGAGGACCGAAAGTGTAGGGAAGGTTGAATTGGTAAGAGCAATGAGTTTGAACTTTGGCAAATGAGGCACCGGGACCCGGAGGTTGGGAAGACGCTCGGGCAGGGCCATTTGAAATAGTGGAGACACAACGAAATCTTGGGACAGTGATTCTAGAGGTTCGAATCCGAAGAAGGAAAATTCTCAAGGATTCTGACTAGAAGACAACCTTACAGCTGGGAAACGATGTCCGGAAAGCCGCTTGGGGAAGGCTGTTTGAAATGGTGAAATAGGGACAGAATTCTGGGAATGGAGTTCTGGAAACCGAATTCCGAGGGCAGATTTGAAGAGGATCAAAGCTTAGAATTTGAACGGACTTAGATGGTCCGGGGTCCGAGGGTTGGGAGGATGCTCGGGCGGGCCGTTTGAAACGGTGGAGACACAACAAAATCCTGAAAAGGGAATTCCAGAGATGGAAATCCAAAGAAGGGGAAAAAGGGGACGGACAGCCGTGGGAAGACCCGGGCCCAAATGGCCTCAGTGCTATTCCGAAGAACAACTGTGACGTGGGAAGGTTCTGGATTGAATTTTAGACGATTTAACGATTGATTTTCAGATTTTCAAAACATGGGTTATGTGCCAAGGGTGCAGATTTACCTAATTTGGGTTTCATTTTACATTTTACCCTTAGCAAAATCAAAAAATTTGCAAAAAAAAAAGCTAGGGCATGCGGACGGAAAACCTACCTCGAAATCCCCAAGAACAAGCTGTCGAATGCGTGGACGTCATTGGGAAAACACTTTGAAATCTGAGACAGGAGGAAAACCTAAGCGTCGGGAGTTCTTCAACTTTCAATCGTTCGAGCCTTTGATAATGATAGCTGGAAAATTCATTTTTATAGCAGAACCTCCATTAATGCGGTATTAACTCTTCTGTACGGTTGCAGGTTTGGTTGGTGGATTTGAAAAAGTAGGGACGGCAAGAGGTCCAGAGTTCGAGGTCCGGAAAGCTATCCCAGGGCTGCCGCTCGAAAACAGCAAAGATCGACAGGAAAGCCGGTAGAGGAAACCTGGCAGAGGCAATCTAGTAGAGGAATTCCGAAAGGGGAAATCAAGCAGAGGAAACCCAGATGAGGAATTCCGAAAGGGGAAATCCGGCAGAGGAATTCTAAAAGGGGAAACTCAAAAATTGCCATAGATGCTAGAATTTCGGCAAGGAATACCCGGATAACCCGAGACTTGAAATATGGCATTGGTAAATGTGCTACCCCCTACAGGGGCACAAAAATGGGTATGCAAAATGAGGCAAAATGAAAGAGGACCAAAAAAAAAAGAAGGAAAGAGGGTCCCTATTCCGAATAGGGCATGTGTGCAACAGGCACAACAACTATAATTACACATCTTAAACCATGCATCATGTTCACTAGTGGTCCAAGAGAAAGAAAAATTTTCATCCTTTTCATAAGCCTTCTCAACCATATTAAATTATTTCCATAAAGCCCAAGTTACAACAATAATTGAATTCACAATCCACTACCATAAAAGAGATAGCTCAATAACATCATTTGAAGAATACAAATTAATGATATCAAAATAATGATTATCAACATTCATGACAATCCAAATTAGATGATGAGTTAAATCATATCCATAGTCTACAACAAAATAATACCACCTTGGAGAGAGAAAGTTGAATATCCTTCCATGACCAACTTCATGATTAGTGAAAATCATCATACCATTTGACCAAATAACATAACATAGTATAGAAATAATGAAACCTAAAACATTAACTTCTTGTAAAACCATAACATCTAAACTAGATTTTTTTTGAAAAGTATCCCACATGAAATACTTCTTGATGAGGTCACTAAGACCTCATACATTCCAATAAATAAAATTTATGAATGGGAGTCAAAAATATCATTATTATCCGAATCCTCAAGTGTGGAGAGGTAATTCTACAAGAACTATGAGGAGAAATAACCCAACTAGATATTGGGTGAAGAAATTCTTCATTCCTTAGCAAAAAATTCACCTTCTTCTAGATGCCTACGAGGACTGTGTGACCATATACAATAAAAGAATACCACCTTGGAGACAGAAAGTTGAAAATCCTTCCATGACCAACTTTGTGATTGGTGCAAATCATCATACCATTTGACCAAATAACACAACATAGTATAAAAAGCATGAAACCTAAAACATTAACTTCTCATAAATACATAACATCTAAACTAGAATGTTTTTGAAAAGTATCAGGCACATGAAATACTTCTTGATGAGGTCAATAAGACCTCGAACATTCCAATAAAGAAAATTTGTGAATGGGAGTCAAAATATCATTATTATTTGACTCATCAAGTGTGGAGAAGTAATTCTACAAGAACTATGAGAAGAAAGAACCCAAATAGATATTGGGTGAAGAAATTCTTCATTTTTCAACAACAAATTCACCTTCTTTTAGATGCCTACGAGGACTGTGTGACCATCACAAATCTTTAGGTCATGAGGGAGAATGAAGCAACACATCTAACTACAAAGGAAGCATTGGTGCTAGTTGTGGAGTTTGGGAAAATCTTGGTATGAAAATAACATTTCTTGTTGGATCAAGAACTTATTTCCCCTTTTTAAAAAAGGTTTGGAACACCATTTGGCTACTCCTTCAAATAGTTGAGGAATCTTTCTTTTTAACTTAGGCCTTGATAGAACTAAAAATTTTACTTTTTAGTGTGAAACTATAGTCCATTGATCATGCATTTTCTTGGTAGCCTCTAAAGGCCATGAGGCCTCAACTACCTAGGGAGGAGACTTAACCCTATGGGTGGATAGAGGAAAATCCCTAATTTTATGCTCAAAGGATCATCACCAAAAGCATGTGTTTGGGAAAATTAAGGTAAAGCACTCACTGGGTATGATGATGGTTTCTTATTTGAATATTAATTAACTCTGAAAATATCGGGTCCTAAAATTCCAAATTTTGTGTTTTTCTTTCATGGATGTGTTAACCTCCTAAAGGAGGTTGTGATACCATTGTAGAGTTACACCTCTCAACATAATTATTAATGTTAAAATTATGTTTGATTATTTTTTATTAGTTAATTATGTGAATTCGATGGCATCATTTGTGGGAGTGTCACTTTGAGTTATATTCTTACATGTGAAGTGGCATGGGTGAAAAAGTTCTAATTTTTAGGATATATGCATCCCACTTGTATGAGTTGACTGGAGTCATCATTGATAGTTAGCTTATGTGAGATTTCCAATTAATAATGATAAGAACTATAGAAAAGGATGATTCAATTTTGGAAATTTCTAAGATACGTGGAGTTGTGCATGTAGCTTCATTTCACATAAAGTTTGAGTTTGCATGAATGCATGTGCCTTGCATGTTAAGCACATACACCTTGCTTGTGTTTTTTATAGTTGGCAAGTTTTGTCTTGCATGTGTAGGATAAAATAGGCACCTTGCATTTTCATCTTCAATATTGCATCCATGTAGTGAAGAGGATGATGACATGTGGGATTCTCGAGCATATAATTTATCCATTGTAAAACTCCTACATATTTTTTGTATTATAATTTATTCACATGTATTTTTATGTTGTTGAAATTATTACAAAATTAACACTTGTATTCTCTTGTAATAAACTTTCTCTACTAGTGCATGTAACCAAATTATTTATCGTAATACATTGAGTAAGATTTCAGAGTGTGGGGTTTTTCACCCCCTTATAATTTTTTTTTTAGTTTTTGCAAGTACTTGTAATGATGTTCATTTTGTTTCTTCATATATGCATCTTCTTCACAATAATTTTTAAAGGTGTTAAAGTTGAAAATTTTGCAGATTCTATCCTCTTTAGATTGGTGTGGGAAGTGTTTCCACACACCTTTCTTTCTTTCAATTGGTCTCATAGAGTCATCAAATTTTATTCTAGTTGTGGGTAGAAGGTTTTTTTGCACTGATATTTTTGAGTGGGAGTTTGTTGCAAAGGATTTTTGTGCGATCTTGTTGTAGGAAGGAGATCACTAGCACATTTGAAAGAATTAAGATTAAAAATTTTTAATGGAGGCAACTTTGAGCTATGGAAGGTCAAGATTGAATACATGCTAGTAGAGTAGACTTATGGTTGGATGTATCTAAAAATATTTCATCAGACATGAAAGAAGAAGATTGGGATCTAATGGATCAAAAGGCTAAGGGTCAAATAAATATCTATTTGGTTGACTACGTGCTTTTGAATATTAATGAAGAGAAGACTATAGAATCTCTGTGGAGAAAACTTGCCAAAAACTGTCAGGCTAAATTCATGATAAATTAGTTGTTCCTATGAAAGAAAATGTATTCTCTGAAGATAGAAGGAGTATCCATAATAGATCACCTAAATGCATTCAACATGCTTGTTGCCTAGTTGAGTTTCAATGGTGTGAAGATGGAAGACAAGGATCATTGCATTACTTTGTTTTGTTCATCATCAGACTAATGGGACCACCTTGTTGTTAGAAACCAAGATCACCTGCATGCAAATGGATACTTGTCACATGCAAAAGACATTCGAAACAAACAAGAAGTTCTGTAAACCTCAGAGTGTAAAATGCATTATTGAGAATCTCAAATTATTACAAAGAGATCAATCCTTATGAAGGAGATCAAGAAACCCTAAAAGGGAAACCCTAAATGAAACCCTAGTGTGCACACTTAATAATTAATAAATAATTTTTAATGCGCCTAAGTTTAGCTTAAGCAACTAAAGGTATAAGTGACTTAATTAATTAACCAGTATGATATAATTAATTAAGCATAATAACTTATTACTCTAATACCCCCCCTTAAGATGAACTTAGGAAGAAGCTAAAACACTAGAAGAAGATGCATGCAAGAAAAGATGGGTCCCGACAACTAGGCCTGATCAGGGACCCATTTAAAAATGCAAGAAAGAGGTAGAGAAGGAAAACCCGGTGGGAAAAACCCCCCTACAATGATATGAAATGCTACAAGAAGCACTGGAAGAACACTGTAGAGTAACACTGGAACCAAAATCTGGCAAGCAAGGAAAGATACTTATGTCTACTACTGAAACTAGATGAGAGTCACTGATTGACTCAAGGAATCATGATAAAATCAGTAGTAGACCCGATGCCTCAAAACACTCGACAAACTCTAAACGGGAACAACCCTAGAGTCTATGAAGTAGCAGTTGATTATTGAATGATGTATAACTGAAAATGAAGTGCAAAGATGCAAGTTGCACTCTCCCAACTGTCAAAACATCCAAGTAATCTCCAAGACACCCATCAGGACAAATCTGGAATAATGATAAACTTGGGAAAGATATAGAAAAAAATACATGGAAAGCAACATAAATCTCCTCAATACCTTTCCAACGCCACAAAGATAGCGAAAATCAAAGATCGTGGCAAAGAGTTATGAGCTCAGAAGCATAAAATAAACATCTAAATTAAACAGAAATAAAAGAAATAAAATAGGAAAATACTATAAAATAAACTATACCACAGGATAATTCTTGGAACCAGCTTTCCGGCGATATCTCGTTTGCCTAATTTTGATACCATATGCCCAAGTTATGCCAAAAACAAAAAAACTACTCTTTTAGGAAAATCAGGGTTAAGAGGGGACAAATAGGGTCGTACGACTTCTGACATCAGCAAGTCATGAGCATAAATTTGACGGCCATTTGGTCATTGCCACAAAAAATCGACCCCCTGCAGAAAAAAATTTTGGGCCCTGGTCACGCATGTGACCATGGGCGTAGGACAAGGAGCTGGGGCGGAGCCCTTGGTCCTCCATAGGACGGCGGTAGCAGTGTATAAGCCTGCAGGGGCTGGCAGAGGGCCCCCGGTCAGCCATGTGACCAGGGCAGACCCAAAAGAAGCCCACGGGGGTTGGCTACAAAGCTAGCGGAGCCACCGGCGGCGGTGGTGGGTAGGTGGCCACTGGGTGAAGGGAGCCATCTGAACTTGAGGTGCTAGCGCGGATCCCGAAAAATGGCTTTTTTTTTTAATTTTATTTTTATTTTTGTGCATCAAGAAGCATACCATGGAGGCCATACGACCTCCCTCACAATTTTTTTTGCCTTTCATACCAACTTCACCAAAATTGACGATTTGACAAGCATTTCTAGGGTTTTGGGGTGCTGCAAACGCGATGGCAACATCCGTTTGAGCCCATAGTGTCCCGAAAAATTGGCTACCCCCAGATCTTGCATAAAAGATGCCTATGGAAACCCTTGCACTTTAAACTCACTAAGAAGCCATATCTTCATATCACAAACAGGCAGTTGTAGGTCTGGAGCTTTGATACCATGTTAGAAACCAAGATCACCTGCATGCAAATGGATACCTGTCACATGCAAAAGACATTTAGAATAAACAAGAAGTTTTGTAAACCTCAAATTGTAAAATGCATTATTGAGAATCTCAAATTATTATAAAGAGATCAATCCTTATGAAGGAGATCAAGAAACCCTAAAAGGGAAACCCTAAATGAAACCCTAGTGTGCACACTTAATAATTAATAAATAATTATTAATGCGCCTAAGTTTAGCTTAAGCAATTAAAGGAATAAGTAACTTAATTAATTAACAAGTATGATATAATTAATTAAGCATAATAACTTATTACTCTAACACTTGTTATGGACATTAGGAGTATTGATACCACCTTCAAGATGGATGAAGTAGTTGCATGATTGCTTTTTAAAGAGACGTGGAGAAACTATTATGGAGAAACTAAGGAGGCCATTTTTGTTTGAGGTAGAATGAAAGAAAAAAGGCAAGAAGAAGAACACAGTAAAAGGGAATTCAAAATCCAAATACCATGGTAAATCTAAGTCTCCAAATAATTCCAAGGTGAAATTTCATAATTATGGAAAATTTGGTGATTTCTGCAAAGAATGTAAGGAGGAGAAGATAAAGAAAAATAACTTGTCCAATTTTAACTCTAAAAATTCCTCTCAATATGATGTTTATTCTTTTTTTTCTACCTTGACAATGCATGCATCACAAGATATGTGGTTGATTGAATCTAGTGCTTCCTTCCACATGACCTCACATCTAGATTGTTTCTTGAATTATGAAGAATATGATGGTGGAAATGTGTACCTATTTGATTAATCTCACCTAAAGATAGCTGGCCATGGAAGAATCAAGATCTAATTCCAAGATGGTAGAGTGAGGGGGATTGATGGTGTCTTGCATACCCTAGGTTTGACGTGGAACCTATTTTTTTTAAGTAAACTAAATGATGTGGGTGTGTAGGTTGTTTTCTTGAATGTAGGATGAAAGATGATTAGATTAGCTCTATGGTGCTTACTAAGGTGTTTATATATGCACTATGTTTTAGTTGGATGCATTTGGGTATGTGCAGGATCATGATGGGCCAAAAAGTGGCGATATGTAAGTGATATGATGGCCCATGTGGCTGATGAATTTTTTTTACCCAAAATTGATGAAACAAAAAGGGTTTTTAAAGGAAATTCTTAGCTTTCCACCAATATAAATTATTCTATACTTTGAATTTAATAACTAATTATTATTCATTTTCTATTTCAAATACAACTAAAGTCTTGATTGATAGGCTAATTGAAAAATATCTATAGCTTTCAAAGGGTATCACATTTTTTTAATTTTCTACATGCATCACATTATATGCTTCACATAATATAGGATTAAAAAAAAAATTGAATTTCATGAAGTTTTGACCAAGTTAAGGTGGTCAGATGTATGAGTTTTTATATTTTTTAAAGTTGTAATAAAAAAAATCATAATTAATTATTTACTTCGAAAAAAATTACAAAAAAATATGTATCACATTGGGACATGATTCTTCTACTTATATCTAAAATCTTATAAAAAAATATTATCATTTCATTGTGGTTAGGGTGGTCAAACATACACCTACTTATTTTTTCCCTAAAATTTAAGTACTACTGCATTCAAATTTCAAATTTTCACCAAATAGATTTTTTTTAAACAAAAATAAAACTAGTAGTTTAGAAACTAAATTCAATTTGAAACATATTCTATTCTTACATATTTTTGAAATAATATAGTTAACTTATTCAAATTTTTACGTCAAGTTGCCTATCTCCGATTTTTCTAAATTTTATTGCCACTTAAGGGCCTGTTTTTTCCATGATGATCCTACATATGCCCATTTATGGTATAGTATAATAGTTTTTCAAAAAATTCAAAGAAAAGGATTAAAAATTCTTCATACTCACCATTGGAACCAACAACAAAGAAAAGTGTTGCATCTACTTCTAGTGGTTGTGATTTTTGGGTACCTAAGGGTGCTCATTCTTTGGAGATGAAGCTTCCTACTATGAAAACAATTCTTTGGAACAAATTACTTGGTCATATTAGTGAAAAAGATCTTAGGTCCTTAAAAATTAAATGCCTCATTGAGGGGCTTGATGATCTTGCAATCTTGATTTTTATTTTTGTCAATAATGTGTATATGAAAAATAAAACCACATTCAAATTTATTTTAGTTCTCATAAGTCTTATGGAGTATTAGATATGATTCACTTTGATGTGTTTGGTCATGTGAATGTTCCTTTGTTGTCCAGATATTTTTATTTTGTATCTTTTATAGATGATTATAGTAGAAGGGCATGAGTATATTTAATTAGAGTAAATATGAATTCTTTAGTCAGTTGAAAGAGTTTAAGGATTTTTATGAGAATTATAATGGTAAAAGGATTAAGTGCTTGAGGTTTGAAAAAGGCAATGAGTACTATTTTTTAGATTTTGATAGGTTCTGTAAAGAAAATGGGATGGAGAGGAATAAGAAAAATCCATATACCCATTAGCAAAATAAAGTTATGGAGTGGATGAGTAGGAGATTGGTGAAGATGGCTAGGAGTGTGTTTAAGGGATTTAGGCTTGAAAAAAGTTGTGGGTTGTAGTTGTTTCCATTGCTTTCTATCTAGTTAACACCTCTCTTACATCAAAAATTGTTGAGAAGACACATACAAAGGTTTGGTCTGGAGGGCATCCCTCATTGAAATATTTCATGGGCTTGGTTATGAGGCATGCATATGATCATGTGTTGAGGAAGAAGAGGCCTAAGTTGGAGATCAAGGTAGTTAAGTGTAGATTTGTTAGCTATGGTGTTGGTGTTAAAGAGTACAAGCTTTGGGATCCAATGGTTAAGAAAATTATCTCTATTATAATATTTTTTTATAGAGATGAGTCCTTCCACTATTCTACAACTTGAAGAGGTAAAAAGGAAAGAAGATGTGATTCGATTTCCTCTTGAATCTAAGAAAGTGGAACTAAAATTATAGAATGGATCAGATGATGAGGTGAGCTCTAGTAGCTATAAAAGTTCAAAAGAAGAAGATCCTTAACCTTAGTCTTTGAGGAGGTCCACATGGATTAGGTGTTAACTTGACAGGTTTGGATATCACTTGAAAGGTTTGGTTATTTGTTGCTAGATTCTAATTTCTTTTTTCTTTCATTACTAAGATTGATGAGGCAAGGACTGGAAAAGAGGGTATGGGTGTGATTGATGTAAATTAATAGATAAAATCCATGGAAGAAGAGATTGTTTCATTAAACATAAGGGAGAGTTTTTTTTTAACCTCCAATCATTGAAACATAATTGTATCTATTTCCACCCAACAAATGGATATGAACTATTATCTCCAAGTTATACTTCTCCTCCATCATATTATTCATATGTGGAAAAGCAATCCTTATGAGGAATTACATAATAGGAACATCCAAAATCAATCAACTAATTTTCATTAAATATAATATTGCATGAAGAAATAAAATCTTCACCAACTAAATCAGAGGATTTCTTTGTGGTGGAGTCCCACTGTTTCTTTTTTTTGCATTCCTTCTTCACATGTACCATTTCCCATATTTCTAAAACTTCACACTATTTAAATTTTTACTTGGAGACTCATATATGCCCTTGGAATTATCCTTAGGCCCCTTCTAATCTCCTTTAGATCCACCTCTTTCCTTGGATCTTCCCTTGACATGAATAGCATCTAATGAGCTATAATTATCCCATGATTGAGGAAAAGAGAATAGTAACATGATACACTTGTTTTCTTCACCTATCTTAACATCAAAAGAAGTTGTCTAACTCAAAATAAAATTATATGTATTCAAATTCTTTGCTATTGAATCACTCTCCTTCATTTTAAGAGAAAATAATTTTCTTTTTAAAAGTAATGTATTCACCAAATGCTTGGTTGGGTAAATCTTACCTAATTGTTTCAATAGATCATATATTATTTTCTCCCTAGAAATATTGAATAGGATAGAGTGTGTAAGACAAATATGGATGGTTCCTCATGCTATCTTATCCATATTATCCCACTCATCTTGATATACCTTGTCTAGTTTCTTTTCTATTATTGTTGCCAATCTTTAATCCCTTTCATCAAGGAGATCCTCCATTTTCAACTTCCACAACTTATAGTTGTTTCCATTGAACTTTTCAATATCCAACCATGAAGAGGATGTAGCCAAAACTTCTACAAATATTTGCAAAAAATATCAAGTAAAGTCTCACCACAACTCAAAAAAGCTTCACATTTCCACCCAAGAAACAAAGCTATCCATGCTTTGATACCAAATATTGGAAATGAAGGTGAAACTATATAAAATGAAAAATATGATTTCAGCTATAATTATATTTTATCTAGTGCATAACCAAATGGAGAAAGAAAGAAAATAAATGAAAAAATCAAAGAAAAATGGAATAAAATTATTAAATACATAACATGATTTGTTTATATGGAGAAACCCTTTCAGGAGACAACTCCACCAAGAAGAGAGACTTAGATAGATTTATTATCTTCAAAATAGATATTACATACAATCCTCCCTTTCTCCTCTTCTATCTTCAATCCTTCAACACCTAAAAACAAAGTTTCTAATTTCACAAACATACTACAACCTCAATACCTATTTATATAACATTTTCACTCGCTAAATGAGGCATCTAAGTTGGCTATCAAATACCAATTCCTCCCTTGGATAAATCCAATAATTTAATACACAAGATAATGTAGGTTGCAATCACTTTAATCCCCTACCTGATTTGGACATCTAGTTGTTGTTAGCTTCTAGCCAATTTGGATGGTTATTGTTTATAACCAAAAGTTATTTTATCTTTAATAATAGTCACCCAAAATAAAAAAACACTAATAAAAACTCCCTTAAGAAATTGAATGCCTAAAAAACCCTTATCCTCCTTGATTCCCTCTTGGTAAATAATAAATCATTTCTAGTAAAAATTAGTTATAAACCCTTAGTAAGAAAAATAGTTAAGTACCAGTAAAACATAATTATCGTAATATTAAAACCTTGATGGTAAAACATATTTACTTCTGATGGTGAATCCCTCATCTGGGCTTATGAATTACAAATAATATTATGAGTAATTAAATAGATAGGATTTACAAGGTTAATCCTAATAGTGTGCACATTTTCCTCTCTATAATAGTTATAATAGTTGTTTTTCTTTGGTGTTTGAAGATTTCTATGAAAACTTATTCATTTTAAACTAAATATTGTCTAGTGAATATAAATGATTCCCTATAGTGAATAAAAGTAATCATGGAGGTTGGAAGTAGCCAAGTTTTGTAAGTATATAGTAATTGATGATGAAATTTATTTTAGTTAGTGGCCCCACAATATAATTTCTATAAACACCACTACAGAGGTAAAAGGAAACAAAGTTAACCTACAATGTCAAAATCTTCATCTGCATAAGAATTCCATGCTATTGCAATGAGAGTGGAAAATATTGACAAGAAAATATTCAATTCAATCTATCAACTCCATTGATAAATTTGGTTTTATTGAGAAATTCAAAGCGGGTCTATTTTCATACATGGAAAATATAGATGTAGTTACAACCAGTAGTCTTTGGGATGTTTTCAAACCAAACTTAGTCTCACCCACTAATGCAAATGAACTTTCCAAGTGAAATACCAGAAAAAAATTGTTAGGGACTATTGGCCTCACCTTGTCAAATAAATACCTACACCATGTGGATTTCATGAAATTTATAAAAGAGATTTGGGATTCATTAAATAAAAAATTTAGATATGAAGTAAAAAGTGCCAAGATGATATTGAAGTAGATATTGTATGGATTCAAGATGGATAAAGGTGTAAAAATGGTAGATCATATAAGTAAGTTTCACTCCTTACCAAGTTATTTAGCTTAGATTAATGAAAAAGTGAAGGATGATGTAAAATTAAAAATTTTGAATAATGTGCTTGACTATGTCTAGTATGGTGTTTACATTAAGCAAGGTAAAAATTAATCTTGAAGGAGTAATTTTTAGTCTACTTGGTCAAAATGAATACTCAAAACCAAAAGAAGTATTATATGTAAAAAAAGGGCAAGTACAAATCAAAGCATGTTCCTCCAAAAGGAAAAAACAAATGTTACTATTGTAAAGTAGGACATAAAATTTTGAATGGTAAGAAGAGAGAACACGATCTACTAGATTACAAAGTGGATCAAAATGCTTACTTAGCTAGACAAAAAAATTGGAATGAATATACAAATGATGAAGACCTATCTTTCCCTAGTGATGAATACTTTTTATTTTAGATAAATTCAAAATGGAGGTTGGTGCCATTAGAGGAAGGAGGATAAATAAAACCTCTCATTAGTGACTAATTATAAGGTCTCCTTTTGTAATAGTGGAATTTCATTTTATTTCATTATTGTGTGCAAAATAAAACATTGTAAACATTCCCTTGCTAAGTTTGAAAAGAGAAGAATTTAGATATCATTGATGTTGTAAATAGTTGCATAGGAGAGAAACTGATGGTAGAGATGCTTTGATTTCTAAACTTCTTAGAAGTGTGGTTGAATAGTGATAAATTCATTGAAAGTGAAAGAAAGAAATTCTTGTATGTAGGTGATCATGTGCAACAAGATCCAGGTAACAATTTACAAACCTAATAGTATGCATAGACATATGATTTCATTTCTAGCTCATGTGATGTACTTTCTCCATATGTACACACTAAAATGGGTGTTAGGATTCATGTTAGTGCTCATATGAGTTTATTAAGATGTTTGTTGTATAAGTGTTTGTAGGGATATGAGCTGCTAGAATCAATTGTATAAATAGGGAGTGATTCATATAATGTAGGAGATTAAAATCCTATATAAGAGTGTAATGTGTATTGAACAAAATTTTATAGAATATAAGCAATGTATTATTATGGCATTTTAAAATATTTGATAGTGTTGATGGTTTAAATTTTAAGATTTGTTAGTATAGATTAGTATCAATCAACTTAGGGTTTTTTGTTTAGGATTTAGGGTATTTTTTATACATACATATATGCATATATTTGCATAGATATAAAATTTAAAAAATGTCTACTTTTAAAATAAAAATATACAAAAGTTTAAATTCAAAATAAACTTTTCATATATATATATATAATTATATAATTTGTGAAACTTACTTCAATCTGATAGTTATAAAATCTCAAAGAAATTTGAAGCACATATAATGTTTTAGGAAAATGCAAATAATAGATTCATGGTGAGATTGATATAAAAAACATTTTATGCCAAAGTGTTTTCTAATATATATATGAAACCTAGGAAATAGTGTTCCTATATTTTGAGAGATGGAACTAAAGGGGGAATTAGGGTTCCTCAAACTATTTCACTTATATTTTATTAAAGGAAACCAAGATCCCTCAACCAATTGGATAGATTGAGGAATGGGATAAGGTTAGGATGGTTTCCTTGGGTGTGATTAAAGAATAAAAGGGGGTTCACCACCAAGAAAAGTCTTGTAAAGAAGAAGCTGCAAATGATATGCAAACTTGAGTATGCAGCCTAAGATATGAAGCTGAAAAATCAAAATAATGAATTGAGAAAGGATAGAGGGGTACTTGGAAGACTAAATATTCTTGAAAAAAGGTTTGAAATCCTAAAAATATTACGTTTAAAGAACATTGGGACTCATACATGAATAGGGGTGATTTAGTCCCAGTTTAGGGTTTTAGACTAAATTTGAAATCTTCAACTGGTAAACCAAGATCTATATAAAATGCTTGAAATTTGGTATACTGGAACTCGTATGCCACAAGTGGTGATTTAGTCCCAATATTAAGGTTGATTTGAAAATATGATATCCTCTAGTGATTTTCTATAGCTTCTATCCTCTCTAATCTCTAAATCTAGAACTTTGAATTAGGGTTTGTGGATGACTTTTCACGAAGATATCATCTTTGTGACAACTATGACAACTTTGCAACTTGACAACTTTCTCCATCCTTTCTCTTCAATGGATATTCAAATTAAATATGCAAATCACACATAAAAGAGGGGAAAATGTTTTTTTATTAGTAGATAGGGGTTTGTCTTAGCCAAACCCTATTTTGGTAATCAAACCTTGAAATCAAATGAAACAGAATGAAGGAATGATGAAGGAACAAATAAGGAATGTTGCAACTCACCAAACCCTAGGAATAAAGGCTGAAATATTGTATGCAATGGCTAGCATGAATGTGGATCTTGACTCTTGATTGAATGGTATAGATCTTGATTTGAATGCTTTCTTGAATCATAAGAACCTACATCACAAATTTTAGCTCAAAAATAAACATGATGTATGATGACTTTGACATGATGCTTGAATCTTGATTATAACTCCAAAATAATTGATAATCAACTATTGAATTCTCTTGTGAACTCTTTAATTTATCTTGATCTCATAAAATTTCTAGAGGAATTCTTTCCTAAAACTTCTATGAGAAAATATGTGAAATAGCCTCGTATTTATACTTGTTTATGCCAAATTTCTCAAAATTACAACATTGCAAGCTGACATCAAATCTAGGAGAATAAAATATCACCAAGAGTTGAATTAAAAATTAGGTCCAAGCTAAGCGGGATTCATACACTAGTAGGGGCATATGAGTCCTAGTAGCCTAGGCTTGGGACACAAACTTCAAGAAATATCAAGTTCTATGTCAAATACATATTTAGGCCCTAAAACTTAGGTGGGACCCATATGTCCAAGGTGGCGTATGAGTCCCAAATCACTAAATATAGGCCATACAAACCTATAACATTAAATTATGATTGGTTAATTGATATTTTTCATGATTATCCTTAGATAAATGCATTAAATAAGGCATAAAGAAGCCTAATTTTAATAAGGTAGGCCCAAACAAGTGTGAAAATGTAGAGGGATAAAATTTTATACACTAAACTTATCCCCCACTTTAGTGAGAGGATGAACTTGCTTCAAAATCACACTAAAGTAGACAAACTCGCATCAAGAGGAGTTCAAGTGTACCAATGCTAGTGAGATAGGATAAAAATGATCAAGAGTGATGATCAAGGCCTAGGATAAAGATCCTATGGAAAACCAAAATAGGCACAAGAGAACACACGTGTAAATAATTGATGAAGCGAGAACAAGAAACAAGCATGCACTATCAAAGACATAAGAAAGAAAAACAAAAAACACAAGGGGTAGATCAAGTTTCAACTATTTGTCTCACATGTTGTGGATAAGATATGGGTTATTTGTCCAAGATTTTTACAAGTGAAACACAATGTCCACAATGAAAACTAACACATGCTCATAAGGGCTAGTGGAACCCCAGGCTATCCACTAGGTGAGCCCCCAGCAAGACATATATGGACATGACCGGTATGTGCTCATGCAAACAAGCAAGTGGCTATGGGAAAGTCATGCGTTCAGCTCTCATACGATAACCATACAAAAGCTATACATCTTGATAATTTTGATAAGGTACCAAACAACATGAACATCAAGAATCCATGAGGAAAGAAAAACTTTGTATGCTAACAATCATGAACAATCAGGATGGCTCCATAGGCAAGCAAAATGTGTTATGCAAGGTGACCATATAAGAGTTATTGTAAATGTGAAATAGTGTAAGGTAAATTCAAAGGATTTTTTCTTAGTTAATGTAAGGTATTAACTTAGGGAACATCATACCTAATGTCTCCAATAGAGGGCCAATCAAAGAATAGAAGATTCACAACTTAGGGGATGTAGTGTGTCACATCAATCCACTAAGAGGAATATAATATGCTAAGAAAGATCACAATCTTGAAGGAAATCACACCCAATGTCACCATAGAGAGAAAGACGCATCACATGAAATAAGGAGACTATATAATGAAACATGAGTTGTAAAATGCAAAGAATAATGCCAATGTATGCCCTCACTTTAAAACAATTGTTAAACACCATGTCGTGAGAATTTACTTTAAAGTAGAAAATGATAGATGCTAACAATAAAGAGGACATGAGAGCTTATTTGGAAATCCCTATGCCAAGTCATATGTTTCCAAATCAAGGTAGGTCATGAAAAAGGGCTACCCCCAAATTGAAATCCCAAAAATCACATAAGGGATCCATAGATTTGGGGTCAGTATGTCTTTGCTACCAAGTTTTAGAGAGCTCAAAACTATCATCATTACCCAAATGATCATGGAACAAGAATAATGACACAAAGAGAGAAAAAAAATCCTTCTAGGTCAACATGGAAGTGACCTAAATGTATTGATGCCTTGTGTCATCCCAGAAAGGAAAATGAAAGACAAAGAGAAGATAAAAGTTTGACATACAGAAGAATTTAGGTACAAATAGAGGAATGTCACAAAGAGAGAGAGAGATACATCAAACAAAAACTTATGGGGGATCACATTACACACATGCAATCAAAATCATAACATGAAAAATAAAATAATGCAAAAAATTAGTAAGGAACAAGCGATTCGACCTATAGTAGGTCATTTGCATCCCAATCTTGTTCATCATATACAAAAGGAAAACAACAAGTGAAGAGGAAAATAACAAGCTCCAAACTAGGGTCATCACAAAGCTCAACACTTTTCCTAGGATAATTATCATTTAAGTTCATAGAGGAGGAAATAATGTATTCAACTCATTATGCACTTGTTCATCAATTTTAGCAATCTCATTATCATTGTCCAAATTGATCACAATGGGAGGTTGAATGATAATGTCTAAAGAAGGATTTAGCTATTGTTTTAGTTGCAATATAGGATCAAGTTATGTTTTGGAAAAGAGGGAGAATCATTATGTATTGCTTCAGTCAAGTTTGGATGTTGATTTTCTTTGTTGTTCTCTTCATTTAACCTTCAAACAAAAGAATGATGTGTACGCCTATGCTCTCTAGAATTTATGTTTCTTTTCATATGATTTTAAAATTATGTTTGTGTAGGATTGGGTTTATCGACCATAGGTTTATTTTCTTCCCTAAGGGAAGGAGTGAATGGAACCAAAGGAGGTTGTTGAGCCACTTTTTTTATATAATTTTTGTAAAAAAGAATTCATCTTAGGAGGCATGTCATAATTGTTTTGGGTGTCTCTTGGTTGTTTTTAGGAAATAGGAAAAGGATCTATCTTAGGTTAGTCTTGGTTACTTGGAAGGTATTTTGGTTCTAAAATGGTTTCATCAAGGATAGGAGGCTCAATCATAGGTTGAGGCATGTTTCAGAGGGATAGCTTTGCTATGTATTTCACCTTAAATTTTTGATTGGATTTTAAAAATAAGTCCTCACAAGGTTTAATAGGCTCCATATGCTCAGGCCAAAAGAAATCCAATGAAAAGTTCCAATGGGAAGACACTCCTGCAAGATTAAAGCCAATATGGTACATAGTAAATATTTCATTGTTAGAGGGAAACTTTAAAAATTTATGCACAACCGATAGGTTGACTTCCATGGAGTGTAGCCATGGATAAAAAAGATTCACATGGAATTGATCCAACGTTGGGATGATGGAGAATGAGATGTATAATTATTTTGGTCTAATTTTTAAAGGAAGGATGATCGATCCCATTGCAGGGAAAGAAAAACTATTATTCATTTTTATCCATGCTTTCAATTTATCATATGTGTCGTGATAGAGTTCATGCACAAGTAATAATTCTTCAGTGATCACATTCTCTCCACAAATGGGATCAATTAATATCCCATTAGTGGGCTTGTCATTGATTTGACCGTCTATGTAAACAAGACCATTAGATTCATTTCTAAGGATATTTTTAGATGAGAAAGCAATATCAAGAGAAATTTTAGTTTGGCCTTTATGAGGTAGAATTTTGATCAATAACACCTCCAATTTGAAGTCAACCGAAATATTTAATGAGGTCTTGCACAAGATTTTTATGATGCTTACAATTAACCATTATCATGTCCCTTTGTTCAGCGATAATGGAAATAAGAATTCAATCTAAAGTTTAGAGGTAAATGCTTATTAGGATCAAGAGTTTTAATGGGAGGTAAGGTGGTCATTTTTTACTCTAGGAGTTGTGACATTGTACTATGTAGGGTATCGGGTAGGGGATTAAACTATCTAGCCGGATCCCCAAATGTAAAAGGATTTGTTCTCTTTATACCAGCCACTTGGGTATCAACATGTTGAGTTGGTTGAGGGGGATTTAGTTGAAGGAAGACTTTACTTTGTTTCCTAAAAGGTTGATAATTGTTTTGATTTACATATTCAAACTTTTTAGGATGGGTAGAGGTGGATTTTGTTTCATGACTACTAACTAAGGTCTGATAGTCATGAAGGGATGTACACAAGTTTACAAAGGAAGGAAACTTCATCATGCCAAACTTGTCTTATATATTAGTTTGAAAATTCTCAATGAACATCTGTTGAAGGTAAGGATCGATAATCTTTACGTTCATTTGAGAATAAAGCAATTGGTATCATGAAATGAAGTCAGTAACTTTTTCATGATCTTTTTACTTACATCTCATCAAATCAGCTAAGGTCATCTTAGGAGTCATGTGCACTTGGAAATGGTTTATAAAGACCTCAACGAGTTTATTGAATGAATGTATTGAGTTATTCGATAATGAGGAAAACCATTCTAAAGTGGTATCTTTCAAGGATCTAGGTAAAAGCTTAGCTAATAGCTTATCCTCAAGGAAAAAATCACTGCATAAGGTGGTGTAAGTGCAAACATGGTTAGAAGGATCTCATTTCCCTCCATGTTTCTCAAACCTATGAATCTCAATACCTTGTGGTATCAACATTCTCAATATTTCCAAGGATAAGTGATTTATTTTGACATAGTATTTAGGTTGGCCATTTTGATTTTGATTTATGGTGAAAATTCGATATTGAAGGGATGAAACATTTTGCAAAAGTTCGTGAAGGATGACATCATTGGTTGCATTTTGATATGGAGGTGAATACAGTGGAGATGTATCTATGTTCGAGGGGGGAGTGAATGAAATTCTTATGGGAGGTAAAGTGGTAGGAGATATGACATGCAATGCCACAAAGGTACTAGGATTGCTAGTAGACATAACCAAGGTAGGAATGACACTACTAGTAAGTTACATTGTTATTGTAACTTAAGGGTTGGTGTAGGTAGGAATAGAGGCAATGGTTGTGGGAGGAGGAATTTGAATTCCTCCTTGAATTTGGACATTGTTCGAAGGTTGACCACAACTAGTAAGTTTCCCAAAATATGAGCTAGGTTATGAGCAAGTTCTATTCCTTCTTCACTTTCAATCATGCAATGTATGTTCTCTATGGTAGGGATAATCGTAGTGGAGATATTTTTAGTACTTTGTTGTTGTTGTTGGTTTGCTAAGTCTTCATGGATTTGGATTATGTTTTCTTGAGGAATACTAGCAACCATTTTTTCAATACTTGTTACAATACTTGAAGGTAAAGAGTTAAGGGTATGGTTCATACCCAGTGAACTAGTGTCAACACTAGGAGTGAAAGAGGTAGATAACATAAGATCCATGATGATTGTGCTATCACAGGATTACATGAGTCTCAAAATTCATCTCACTATAGTATTAGAAATAGGACACCAAGTTGTAAAGCTCATGTAAGGGAAACTCAATAAATGCAATGAACACAAGATAAATGATATTCTCTAATTACAATTCAAATGAAATTAAGCTAGATGTAATGAAATGAATGAAACTAAAACTATAGAAACTAAAACAAAAATCTAACAACAAATAGAAGCACAAAAACAAGGTTTTTAATGTTGTAAAATATAGCGTCAAATCTTATACACGACTAAATCACCCAGAGGGGCATATGAGTCCCAATTAGGGTTTTTCAAGGCTTCAAACAGTGAATAATTATCACCACAAAATACTCATAAATCAGGCAAAACAACTTGTACTAGGACTAAATCACCCAGAGTGGCGAATGGGTCCCAGATTAGGGTTTTGACATTAATTTTAGAAAACTTTGAGTAAATGTTATGTTTTTTGTTTGAATTTTGCCTATACTATGTGCAATTATAGATTTCAAGTGAAACTTAATGATGCAAGATGCAAAAAATGCAACCTATATGCACTTTCACTAATGCAAGATTTAAAAACCCTAGATACAAATTAACTAATGCAAGACCTAATGCAAAGTTAATGTAAGCTAGATCTAGCACTATGATGCACTCTAAATCAGAAAATAAGGTGTCCAAAGGTTAGTTAACTAAAATGAAACCTAGGAAATAGTGTTCTTATCTTTTGAGAGATGAAACTAAAGGAGGTATTAGGGTTCCTTCACCTATTTCACTTATGTTTCGTTAAAGGAAACCAAGATCCCTTAACTAATTGGCTTGATTGAGGTATGGGCTAGGGTCAAGATGGTTTCCTTGGGTGTGAGTTAAAACTAAAAGGGGGTTCACTACACAAGAAAAGGCTTGGAAATAATAATATGCAAAGTTGACTATGCAACCTAAGATATGAAACTAAAAGTAGGAATAACGAACTAAGAAAGGATAGAGGGGTACCTGGAAGACTGAAGATGCTTGAAACAAGGTCTAAACTCTTAAAAATATAACTTTTAAAGCACATTGGGACTCATACACTAGTAGGGGTGATTTAGTCCTAATTTAGGGTTTCAAACCAAATTCAAAATCTGCAACAGGTAAACCAAGATCTATAGAAAATTCTTGAAATTTGGTATGCCGAGACTCATATTCCATAAGTGGTGATTTAGTCCCAGTATTAGGTTTGATTTGAAACTCTAATAACCTCTAGTGGTTTCTTGTAGCTTCTCTCCTCTTCGGGCATGTACATGACCAAGTTCCGTGAAGATAACAACTTTGTGACAACTATGACAACTTTGTAACTTGACAACTTTCTCCAACCTTTCTCTTCAATGGATCTTCAACCTAAATCTACAAATCACACATCAAAGAGATGGAAAAGTGTTGTTTTATTAGTAGATAGGTTTTTCCCTTCGTCAATCCCTATTTTGGTAATCAAACCTTGAAATGAAATGAAATAGAATGAAGGAATGATGAATGAACAAATAAGGTACGTTTTGTAGGGAAATCACATCTCAATTTCCAGTTTGTACCTCTGCTTTCTTTGGACTTGGCGAAAAAATTATTGTTATGCCTTTACCGACATACCGCACCTGCCTTTTATCTGCCTTTACCACTTTACTGCGGTGGTCTATCTTGACCCTGGCGGTACCGCGGTGTCGAGCTTGGCGATTACCACCTTACCGCACATGGTGAGTTTACTCACTGCGGTGGTCACAGTAGGCGGCTTATTGCCTACCTCGCTGGTCATCGCCTTACTGTAGTCGGTGAAGGCCTTCACCATGGTGAAGCCGCCAGCGGTGGCCTAGCAGTTACGGCTCCACCGCAGGTGGTGATTTGTCTCACTGTAGTGAGCTTGACGGTTATCACCCCATCATGGATGGTCAGTTGGCTCATCGCGGTGGTCGCGGTGACACCACAGGTAGTCTGCTTGAGCGGTCTCTGCGGTAGTGTGGTGAGACCACTGACGATCTTGCCAATGGCTATCGCCACACCGTGGTTAGTGTTGGTCTAGGCAGCGGTAGCGTGGGGCGGTCAAATGGAAGTGCTCGGTGAAGTCGACGGTGAGATTGAATGGCCTTACCACCATACCATGAGGCTTGTTGGTCCAAGCAGCGGTTGCATGGTGTAGTCTTGGTTGAGCTCGGACGAGCTCACCGCTACACCATGGCTAGGTCGATTGAGCTTGGTGGTTGCACACTATGAGCTTAGATGAGCTCAGAGCTTGATTAGGCAAGCTTGACCATTTTGAACAGAAACTCAGAGCAATCAGCGAATGCAGAAAGGACACATGACTTAGTGTCAGAATGTTGATTGGCCAAAAGCCAAAATAGTAAAGGCAGTAATTGCATGACTTGTTCTGTTGGTGACAGGAACCCTATTATGGAAAGGAATTGAATGCCTGGGTGGCTCGATGAAAAGGAAATAAATCTATGCAGATCGATTGTGTATTGGATGTTCGATGCATGGACTTGGAGGCCGTGGGATTGGTTGAAATGTTAATGATATGTATGAATTTTCTAGTAAGATACATTATTATATTTTGTAAACCAAAAGGTGATGGTTAGAAGGCAAGTCGATGTAAGAGATAGAGAATTCATTTTTGTATCCTTTGAGAAAAGTATTGTAATAGTGAGAGAATAATCAGAGGGTTGTTGTGAGCTTATCAGAGAGAAAAGAATGTATATTGTATGTAATTATTTTACTGTAATACAATTGTCTTTGCTTGGTGTGGTGGGTTTTTTACCTCAAAATGTTTTCCCACATAAATACCTGTGTTATCTATGAATGCTATTATTATGTTATCTCTTTTATGTTGCATGTATTCATCTCAATAGTTTTTAGAAGCTATTAGAACACATTTTTTCTCTTCTCCTCTATTGTATTAGTGTTAAGGGAATGTATTCTACGATGTTGCTTCTTTAGATCCATCCCTGTTTTCCCTTCAAGTGGTATTAGAGCTTGGCCAGTTGTGTTGTCCTTGAGAGAAAAAGGTTAGTTTTTTGTGATAATACTGTTTCAGTGGGAGTCTTGCATTGTTGAAACTTGTTTCTATTTGAGATGGTGAGTACATCAGGTAGAGCAGAGATTGAAAAATTCAATGGCAGCAACTTTGAGTTATGAAAACTTAAAATGGAAGACTTGCTTGTGGATAGAGACCTCTGGATTGTAGTGTTTGGAACTATTCCACAAAGTATGAAGCAAGAGGATTGGGACCATGCTAATAGAAAAGTAAGAGGTCTGATAAGACCGAGTCTAGCCGATTTTGTACTCCTAAATGTCCATGAGGAGAAGTCTACAGCTTCATTGTAGAAGAAGCTTGGTGATATTTATCAAGGAAAGTCTCTGGTAATAAGTTATTCCTAAGGAAGAAGTTGTACTCCTTGAACATGGAAGAAGTTGCATCTGTTGCAAACCATCTGAACTTGTTTAACATGAGTGTTACTCAGCTGGTGTCTATAGGTGTAAAGACTGGGGAGGAGGATCGTTGCATGCTCCTGTTGTGTTTGTTACCTGATAGTTGGGATCATCTTGTGATGGCCATTGGAAGTACTACCACTACTTACAAGATGGAAGACATTGTTGCCTCATTATTGTCTGAAGATATGCGGAGGAAGTCTTCAGAGATGGTCAAAGAGGCTCTTATTGTTCGAGGTAGACCAAAGGAGAAAGACAGGAAGAAAGACAAGAAGTCGAATTCTGAATCTGTAGGGAGATCAAAATATCCTGGTAAAAATTCCAAGGTGAAATGTTGGAACTGTGGGAAACCTAGTCACATCTGAAAGGATTGTAAGGAGAAGAAGAAGAAGAAGAATTCTGACAATGAATCTTCTTAGAGTGATGTAGACGCATTCACTATAGCCTTGGCAACTCAGGCATCAGATGATGTCTAGCTGGTTGACTCAGGTGCATCCTTTCACATGATGTCCCATAGAGAATGGTTCTCAAAGTATCAAAAGTATGATGATGGAAAGGTGTACTTGGTAAGTGATTCAACGTTGGAGATTGTTGGTAGAGGAAGAGTCAGAATTCAGTTTCCTAATGGAAGAGTCAAAGGGATTGGCGACATTCTACACATTCCAAGTCTGGCTCGAAATATTCTCTCTGTCAGTAAGTTAAATGATGATGGTGTAGAAGTTACTTTCTCAAGTAAAGGATGTAAAATGGCTAGAGGTGCAATGGTGTTGGCTAAGGGTGCTTGTACTGGCACTCTGCACAAGCTGGATGCACATCCTGTTCAATGTAACAATGCCTCTATAGAGTCATGTAAATCAGTCCATGTAGAGAAAGATGAAGACACTTCTTTATTTGCAAATGCTTTGGAGGTAAAAATCCCACCTGAAAAGACTATGTTGTGGCATCATAGGCTTCGTCACATAGGTGAGAAAGGTTTAAAAACCTTGAAGAATAAAAATCTTGTAGAAGGGCTAGATGATTGTAACCTTGAGTTTAATTTCTGTGAACATTGTATCTATGGAAAATAACACTCTATTTCATTTTACTTGTGTCCTCATAAATCTTCTATTATACTGGATTATGTTCATTCTGATGTGTTTGGTCAAGTTAATGTTCCTTTGTTATCAAAGTCTAGATATTATGTTTCTTTTATTGATGACTGTTTGAGAAGGGAGTTTGTATAATTTCTTAAAAGTAAATCAGAAGTGTTCAGTCGGTTTAAAGACTTTAAATCTTTGGTAGAGAATTAGACTGGAAGGAAAATTAAATGTTTGAGGATAAAAAATGGCTGTGAGTTTTGTTTAGTAGATTTCAAAAGGTATTGTATAGATCATGGAATTAAAAGACATAAAACAATGCCTTATACTCCACAAAAGAGTGGAGTTGCTGAAAGGTTGAACAAGACACTGATGGAAAAGGCAAGGAGTATGTTGAGCGGTGCTGGTCTAGAGCAGAAGTTTTGGGCTGAGGTTGTGATTACAACATTTTATCTGGTAAACAGATCTCCTTTCTCTACTCTTGTTGATAAGATGCCTTTGGAAGCATTTTCTGGTAAGAAGCCCTCTCTGAGGCATGTCCGTGTCTTTGGCTGTGAGGCATATGTTTATGTGCCAAATGAAAAGAGATAAAAATTGGATAACAAGGTTGTCAAATGTATTCTCATCGGCTATGGCATTGGTGTGAAGGGATGCAAACTTTGGAACCCTGTTACTGAGAAGGTTTTGTACAATAGAAGTGTGATATTTCATGAGCTGAAACCTTCAGTAAGTGATCAACACCTTGAGATAGATCAAAGAGAAAAGAAAAAAGATGTAGTTGAGATTCCCCAAACTCCAGAAAGGGAAGAGCTACATAGTGTACCTGAGACTGAGGAGATTTCAAGCAGCTATGGAAGTTTTGATGATGAAGAACCACAACCTCAACTTGTAAGAAGGTCTACACGAGAAAAACTGGTAACCTGAAAGGTATGGTTTCTCACTGTTAAATTTGAACTGTACCTATGCCTTAATTACTAGCACTGATGAGCCTAGGACTGTAAAAGAAGCAATCGACATGACTGATTCAAATTTTTGGTTGGAATCCATGAATGAAGAAATGGATTCATTGAAGAAGAATGAAACCTAGGATTTGGTACCACTGCCTAAAGAGAAAAATCCTATTGGTTGTAAGTCGATCTCAAAAAGAAGACATGTCTTGATGGCAGTGTTGAAAACTATAAGACATGACTGGTTGCAAAGGGATTTTCCCAAATTGAGGGAATTGATTATGGAGAGATTTTTTCCCGTGTAGCAAAGCTGACATCTATTAGATTTTTGTTGTCATTGGCAGTTGTGTGTGAATTTGAAATTGAGCAGATGGATGTGAAGACAATGTTTCTCCATGGTGAGTTGGAAGAAGAAATTTAAATGTCCTAGCCTGAGCATTTTGTTGAAAAAGGTAAACAAAATCTGCTCTGTAAGTTAAATAAATCTATGTATGGTTTGAAGCAATCTCCGAGAATGTGGTACCAGAAATTTGACACATTTGTGTTGCCTATGGGATTTGTGAGATCAACATCTGATCATTGTGTTTATTATAAATCTGAAAATGATCATGTGCTTATTATTACCCTATACGTGGATGATATGTTATTCATAGGAAATAGCAAGTCTATGATTTCTAATCTTAAATCTTAGTTGTCTGCAAAGTTCGAAATGAAAGATCTTGGTGCAGAAAGGTACATTCTGGGAATGGAGATAACCAAGGACAGAACAAGCAAAAATCTTTGGGTAAGTCAAAGTAAGTATGTGAACACCATTCTAGAGAGATTTGGTATGAACGATTGCAAGCAGCTAGTTGTTCCAGTCATGCAGGGAATGAAACTATCTATTGAAGAGTGTCCAAAATATTCTATTGAAATGGAGGACATGCCCAGTGTGTCATATGCAAGTGATGCTGGCATTTTAATGTATGTGATGGTCTGTACAAGTCCAGACATTGTCGAAGCAGTGGGAGTTCTAAGTCATTTTATGGAAAATCTGGGAAGATCACATTAGGATGCTGTAAAGAGAGTGTTTAGGTATTTGAAGGAGACTTCAGATTATGCTCTATGTTACCATGGCAGTTTGGTTGCATCACAGAGGACTCTCAGTATTCAGGGATATGTTGATTCTGATTGGGCAGGGGATATTGACAGTAGGAGATCGACCAGTGGATATACATTCATGCTTAATGGTGGAGTAGTCAGTTGGATGAGAAAGCTATGGGTTGTAGTTGCTTTATCCACGATAGAGGCAGAGTGCATGGCAGTAACTCATGCCTGTAAGGAGGCAATTTGGCTGAGATGTTTGTGTTTGGATATTGGTTTTAATGTAGGGTAGATTACAATCTACTATGATAGTCAGAGTGCCATTTGTTTGGCAAATAATCTGACTTTCCATGCCAGGATGAAGCACATTGATGTGTAGTATCACTTCGTCAGGGACATGGTGGAAGATGGAAGAGTCTATCTTGAAAATTTCAACACTTTGAGGAATGTTGTAGATGCATTAATGAAGCCAGTGAGCACAAACAAGTTCAAATGGTGTCCAAAATCGATGGGCGTTAGGGCCTATGACTATCAATAATTTTTGAAGTCAAGAGGAAGCTGAAAATATTTGCCAAGTGGGAGCTTGTTGGAAAATCATGTCTCAATTTCCATTTTGTACCTCTACTTTCTTTGGACATGGCAAAAAAATTCTTAGTTTTTCCTTTACTGCCATACCATGTCTACCTTCTATCTGCCTTTACCGTGACGGTCTATCTTGACCCTGGCTATACCACGGTGATGGGCTTGGTGGTTACCGCCTTACCGTGCATGGTGAGTATACTCACCATGGTGGTCGCGATAGGCGACTTGCTGCCTATCTCACTGATCACCACCTTACCGCGGTTGGCAAAGGCCTTCACCACAGTGGCCAGGCGGTGGTCGAGGTGAGGCCGCTAGTGGTGGCCTAGTGGTTACCGCTCCACCATGAGTGGTGAGTTGTCTCACCACGGTGGTCATGATGAAGCCGCTAGCGGTGAGCCTGGCGGTTACCACCCCACCACAGATGGTGAGTTGGCTCATCACAGTGGTCGCGGTGAGACTGCAGGCAGTCTGCTTGAGTAGTCACCGCTCTACCGCGGTGAGACTTGGCGGTCTCTATGGTAGCGTGGGGCAATCAAATGGAAGGGTTGAGTGAAGTCAACAGTGGGCTCGAATCGCTTTACTGCCATACCATGAGGCATGTTGGTCTGGGTGGTGGTTGCGCGGTGTAGTCTTGGGTGATCTCACCGCTGCACCATAGTTGGGTCGGTTGAGCTCAGCGGTTGCATGGTATGAGCTCAAATGAGCTCAGAGCTCGGTTAGCTGAGCTTGACCATTTTGAATAGAAAGTCAAAGAGATCAACGAATGCAGAAAGGACACATGGCTCAGTGTCAAAATGTTGAGTGGCCAAAATCCAAAATAGTAAAGGCAATAATTGCATGACTTGTTCGGTTGGTGACAGGAACCCAATTATGGTAAGGAATTGAATGCCTAGGTGGCTCGATGAAAAGGAAATCAATCTGTGCAAATCGATTGTGTATTGCATGTTTGATGCATGAACCTAGAGGTCATGGGATTGGTTGAAATGTTAATGAGATGTATGACTTTGTCAGTAAGATACATTATTATATTTTGTAAATCGAAAGGTGATGGATAGAAGACAAGTCAATGTACGAGATAGAGATTTCATTTTTGTATAGTTTGAGAAAAGTATTGTAACAGTGAGAGAATAATCAAAGTGTTTTTGTGAGCTGATAAGAGAGAAAAGACTATATATTATATGTAATGCTTTTACCGTAATACAATTCTCTTTGCTTGGTGTGGTGGGTTTTTTACCTGAAAAGGTTTTCCCATGTAAATACCTATGTCAGCTGTGAATGCTATTATTTTTTTATCTCTTTTATGTTGCATGTATTCATCTCAATAGTTTTTAGAAGCTATTAGAACTCATTTTTTCTCTTCTCCTCTGTTGTATTAGTGTTAAGGGAATGCATTCCACACTATTGGGTCTTTAGATCCATCCCTATTTTCCCTTCATGTTTCAAATTACCAAAACCTAGGAATAAAGGTTGCAATATTGTATGTAATGGCTAGCATGAATGTGGATATTAACTCTTTCTTGAATGGTATATAACTTGATTTGAATGCTTACTAGAATCATAAGAACCTTCATCACAAATGTTAGCTCAAAAAAAAAAAATGATGCTTGAATCTTGAATGTAGCTCCAAAATGCTTGATAATAAACTCTTGAATTCCTCTTGATATCATAAAATTTCTATAGGAATGCTTGCATAAAAATTTTATGAGAAAATATGCGAAATAACCTTGTATTTATACTTGTTTATGCCAAATTCCTTAAAATTACAACACTACAAGCTCACATCGGATCTAGGAGAATAAAATCCCACCAAGAATTGAATTCAAAATTAGGTCCAAGCTAAGTGAGACTCATATAGTAACGCATATGAGTCCTAGTAGGCTAGGTTTGGGACACAAATTTGAAGAAATGTTAAGTTCTATGTCAAATTCAGATTTAGGCCCTGAAACGTAGGTGGGAACCATATGCCCAAGGTGGTGTATGAGTCCCAAATCACTAAATTTGGGCCATACAAACCTAAAACATTAAATTATGATTGGTTAATTGATATGTGTCAGAATTATCCTCAGATAGATGCATTAAATATGGCTCATGGATGCAAAATAGGACCAAATAAGGCATAAAGAAGCCTAGTTTTAATAGGGAGGGCCCAAACAAGTATGAAAATGTAGAGGGATAATTTTTTCTACACTACAACATATCTATATATATATATATATATATATTGAAATGACAGAAAATGGGCTAGGATTATTTCGTATGGTTTAGGACATAGAGCACACCCATTTTCTAGCTATTTCATTCAAGGATAACCCTAGAGATCTCAATGCAAAGGAGAAAGACATATGACAATAGGGCTATCCTAGGGGTTGATTGTAAACTAATGAGGGGTTCACCACCAAATTAGGACTTGGAAAGACAAATTTAATGTAATATGTAATGTGTATCAATATAGTTTGGGTTTTCTAAAAATTTAAAGTCTAAATCGAGTCTTCAAGGCCTGCTCTATGATTCCCAATTGATTTCCAAATCTGAAACCCTAATTTTTAACCTATAGAAGTCTTCCAAGTATCTCTAATGCAAGGTGACAAATTTATTCAAAATTTCTCTTCAATGTATCCTCAACCTAAACTTGCAAACCACACACTAAAGAGAGGGAAAATGTTATTTTATTAGTGGATTGTGGTTTGCCTTGGTCAAACCCCATTTTGGTAATCAGACATTGAAATGAAATGAAATAAGAATAGAGAATGATGAATGAATAAAATATGAAGTTGCAACTCACCAAACCCTAGCAATAAGAGGTTGCAAACATGTATGAGATGGATCCAATGGATGCAGATCTTGACTCTTTCTTGAATGTGATAGATCTTGAGTTGAATGCTTGCTTGAATCATGAAACCTTACATCACAATTGTTATCTCAAAACCATACATGATGCATGAAGGTTGAATAATTCTCTAAAATGCTTGATAATATACTCTTGAATGCTCTTGTGAACTCAAACTTTCTATTATGACTGCTCTCACAAAATTATTTGGTGATATCTTGGATGCTTAGATGAAAATGAGTGAAAGAACCTTGTATTTATACTTAATTATGCAAGAATTCCTAAAATTACAACACTACAAGCCGACCAAAGATCTTGGAGGATAAAATAATACCAAAGTTTTGAATTAATTTTAATTTTGGGCCACATGAGAATCATATGCCTGAGGTGGCATATGAGTCCCATTAGGCATAATTTATGGGATCAAATTCAAAAATTCTTAGAAAGGTGTAAAACCAAGATCAAGACCCAAAACCCTAGGTGGCACTCATATGCCCAAGATGGAAAATGAGTCCTAGACCACCAAATTTGGGCCACACAACCTTAAAATATTTGAATTATGATTGGATGTTGATTTATGTTGGGATTGTCCTCGAAAAGATGCATTAAATGAGGCTTGTGGGTGTAAAGTAAGGCCAATTAAAGCATAAAGAAGCCTAATTATTAAAATAAAACCCTAGAAAAGTGTGAAAGTGTGTTACAAAACTTTAAAAAACTTCAAATAAGGCATCAATAAGCCCATTTAGTCCACAAGGGCCCAAGACCAAATGTGAATATGTTAGACACATTGCAACACTAAATCAAGGCCATGTTAGGGGGGGTACTTTTTTTGTCATTACATCCAGCCCCCACTTTAGTGAGAGGAGGAACACTTGCTTTTAACTCACACTAAAGTAGACCAACGCAAATCAAGAGGGGTCCAAATACACCAATGCTAGTAAGATAGGATGGCCATGATCAAGAGGGTTGTGCAAGCCCCTAGAACCAAGGTCCTATGACAAACCAACATAGGAACAAGAGAACACACATGAAAATGATATAAAGAGCAACAAAAAGGTATAATCATACAATTCCAAAGGCATGGAGAGAAGAAAAATTAAAAGAAAGGGTGGATCAAGCTTCAAACGTTTTTCTAACACAATGTGGATAAGATCTATGTTGTTTGTTTCAAAAATGCACACTCACTCTTAGGCAATGAAACTTCAGGCTATCCACTATGTGAGAGATCCAAGAAGGTGAGACACATATACACACGGCTGGCATGCATTCACACACATGCAAGTGGCTAAGGGAAAGTAATGTCTTCATTCAGCTTCTTGTCAAACCCTACCAGAGTTATACCTCTAGATAACTTTGATAAGGCACCAAACAAAAATGAACTTCAAGCTTCATGAGGCAAGCAACACTTCATATGCTTGGATCTCATGAACAATGAACTTCAAGCTTCATGAGGCAAGCAAAGCTTTATATTCTTGGAACTCATGAACAAACAATATGGCTCCACAAGCATGCAAGGTGTATTATGCAAGGTGGCCATATAACTAAAAATACAAATGCAATAATAAGGAACATTCAAAGGAGTCTTGCTTAATTCATGCAAGGTCTTTAACTTAGGGAACATTGTGCCTAATTATTCCAAGAGAGGAAAAATCAAAGATTAGAATATTCACAACTTAGGGGATGGAATGTGTCGTATCAAGCCATTAAGAGGAATGTGATATTCTAAGAGAGATCACACTCTTGAAGGAAATCACACCCAATGTCAACCATAAAGTTAAAAATGCATTGTGTAAAGTAAGAATACTACACTAGGAACCATGATAAAGGAAAAATTCAAAATAATAATGCCAATGTATGCCCCCACTTTAAAGAAATTGCTGAACTCCATACTATGAGAAATTACTTTAAAGTAGCAAATGATAAATGCAAACAATAAAGAAGAAATGAGAGATAACTTGGAAAGCCCTATGCCAAGTCATATTAAGAAACGAGAGGGGACGCCCCAAAAATCAAATACATAAGGGATCTATGGATTTGGGGTTAGTATGTTTTTGCTACAATGTTTTTACAAATCTCAGAACTGTCATCATTCCCCAAATACCCATAGAACTAGAATAATGACACAAGGAGAGTGAAAACAAAGAAAAACCTTTCATTTCAACATGGAAGAGACATGAAGTCTCAACACCTTGCATCATCCCCAAAAGGAAAACACAAGAAAAAAAAGAGAAGATAAAATAAAAGCTTTTGGATCAACATGGAAGAGACATGAATGTCTTGATTCCTTGCATCATCCCTAAAAGGAAAACACAAGACAACTGAAAACAAAATAAAAGGAAAAAATGTTTATGACATATAGAAGAATGAAGATAAAAATAGAGGAATGTCACAAAAAGAGAGGGAGATACATCAAACAACACAATTTGGGGGATCACATTATGCACATGCAATCACTCAAAATAAAATGAAAAAGAAATAATGTAAAAAACTTGTAAGGCACATGCGAGTCAACCGAAAGTAGGTCATCTACGTCCCAATCATGTTCATTGTATAGTGAAGGTGGGAAACTAGCCAAAGGGATAATATCAAGTGCTAAACTAGGGTGATCACCAGGTTCAACACTCTTCCTAGAAGAAATATCATGTAAGCTCATAGAAGAGGAAAATAATGTACTCATTTCATGATGCACTTCCTCATCAATCCTAGCAACCTCATTATAATCATCCAAGTTAATCATGTAACAGGAGGTCGAATGATAATGTCTAAAGAAGAGTTTAACTATTGTTGTGGTTTTATTATACAATCATCCTATTTTGGGGTGGGGGTAGACTCATTATGCATTGCTTCATTCAAATTTGGCTCTTGATTTTATATGTCTATTTCTTCATGTAACCTATGAGCAAGGGCATGATGTCTATTCCTATGCTCTCTAGCACCTTTGTTTCATTTAGTTCAATATTCAAGTTGTGTTTGTGTAGGAGCAGGTTGATCAACCATATATTTATTTTCTTCCACAGGGAGAGGAATGAAAAGAACCACAAGACTTTTTGTTTGATCACTTTCTCTTTGACTTTGTAAACTTGTTTTATTCTAGGAGGCGTGACAACATTGTTTTCATTATCTCTTGGTCTTTTGTAGGAAGTAGGTGAAGATTCTATCTTGGGTTGGTCTTGGTTATTTGGAAGTTCTTTAGGTTCAATCATGGTTTCATCAAGAATGGTAGGCTCAGTTGTAGGTTGAGGAATGTTTCAAAGGGATAGTTTTTCTATTTTCTTTGCCTTGAACTTTTGATAGGATTTGAAAAAGAATTCTTCTTGTGGTTTTGATGGGTTATATAGGCTCAAGTCAAAAGAAATCTAAGGAAAAGTTTCCACTGGAAGACAAAGGGTTAAAGACACTATGATGGATGGTGAAAATTTCATTGTCAAAGGGAAACTTTAAAAATTTATGTACAACTGAAGGGATTCATGGAGTAAAGCCATGGTTAGCCTAGCTTCACACAAAATTTTTTTTGACTGTGGGATGATGGAGAATGAGATATCTAATGTTTTCAGTCTTGTTTTTAAAGGAAGGGTGATTGATCCCATCGTAGGGCACGCAAAAACATTATGAATCTTGATCCATTATTTTGGTTTATCATATATATCTTGATAGATCTCATGTAGAAGTAAGAATTCCTTGGTTATCACATTCTCTCCACAAACGAGATCTATTAGTATCCCATTAGTGGGCTTATCATAGATATGACTGGCTATGTAAAGAGGACCATCAAGTGCATTTTTAAGTATATATTGTGAGGAGAAAGAAATATCAAGAGGTTTTCTAGTTTAGCCCTTAGCAGGAATGACATCTATGACTCCTACCATATCATCCATAGTATCATTATCTATAGGATCATTTTGAATGGTGTCATTGTTATCATCATTCATATCAACATTCATCACATCATTTTTTGTAGTTTCACTAGCTTTGACAAATGAAATGTTATGATTAGGCATAGGGTTGGTAAAAATTTGCAAGTTTTGATTAGCAGGGGAAACAAAATTATTTCCTTGATCACTAACACCTCCAATGGAAAGTCGACCGGAATCACTGGGGTCTTGTACAAGATGTTTAAGACACTTGCACTATTCTATGTCATGTCCATTTTTTCGGTGATAATGGTAGTAAGAATTTGGTCTATTGTTTGTAGGTAATGGTTTATTAGGATTGGGATTTTTAATAGGAGGCATGCTAATCATTCTATTCAAGGAGTTGTGATATTGTGTTGTGAAGGGTATTGGGTAAGGGAGTGAATTTCCTTTTCGGGCCCTCATAGCTAAAGGGTATCATGGTTTTAACAATAGCTACTTGGTTATTAGCATTCTGAGTTGTTTGTTGAGGGGGATTTAATTGAAGGAAACCTTTATTCTATTTTCAAAAAGTTTGAGAAATGTTTTGTTTTGCGAGCTCGGGCTTCTCAATATGACTAGAACTAGATTTTGTGTCTTGACTACTAACCGAGTTTTGACAATCATGGAGGGTAGTACACAAGTGCATAAAGGATGGTAATTTCATCATGGTCAATTTATCTTGTATCTTAATTTGAAAATTCTCTATGAACATATTTTGAAAATTCTCTATGAACATATTTTGAAGGTGAGGATAAAGAACCTTGACATTGATTTGGGAATAAAGCGATTGATAATGTGAAATAAAGTCAGTAATCTTTTCTTCTTCTTTTTGCTTAAATCTCATCAAATCAGCCAAGGTCATCTTAGGAGTCATATGAACTTGGAAATGGTTGACAAATACCTCAACAAGTTAATTGAATGAATGAATTGAGTTATTTAGTAAAGAAGAAAACCACTCTAAGGCAGTATCCTTCAAGGACCTAGGGAAAATCTTATCCAAGAGTTTATCATCAAGGATGAAGTCACTAAAGAAGGTGGTATAAGTATTAACATGGTTAGAAGTATCTCCCTTTCCTCTGTATATCTCGAATCTAGGCACCTCTATACCTTTGTGGTATCATTTTTTGGAATATCTCCAAGGACAATGGGCTACTTTTGACATAATATGTAGCTGGACCATTTTGATTTTGGTTGATGGTATAAAATTTTTTTTGAAGGGATGAAATGGTTTGGAAGAGTTGATTTATGATGGGATTATTGCTTGTATTATGAGATGGAGGTGAGAAAGGTGAAGATGTGTATGTGTTCGAGGGACAAGTGAATGTAATGATTATAGGTGGTAGGGTAGTACGAGATATGATTTGTGATGCCACAAAGGTACTAGGGATGCTAGCACAAATACCCAAGAAAGGAATCACATTACTAATTAGTTACATTGTTGTTGTAACTTGAGGGTTGGTATAGGTAGGAATAGAGACAATGGTTGTGAGGGGAGGAATTTGAGTTCCTCCTTGGATTGTAACATTGTTCATAGGTAAAGGACAAGTAGTGGTTGAGGTGAGATGTTTTCCAAATATTTGAAGTATGTTTTTCACAAGGTCAAGTCCATCTTCACTTTCAAGCATACAATGAATGTTATCTATGGTATGGATGGCAGTAGTTGAAATGTTGTCATTTTTCACTTGATTTTGTAGGTTTCCTAAATCTTCATAAATTTGAATTATGTTTTCTTGTGGAACACTATCAATCCTTATTTCAACTTGTATCATGTGTGCACTACTTGAAGGAAAAGAGTTGTTAAGGGTATGGTCTGTACCTAGTGTACTAGTGTCAATACTAGGAGTGAAAGAGCTAGACAACCCAAGATCCATAACGATTTTTCTATTATGTGATGACATGAGCCTTGAGCTTCGTCTCACTATAGTATTAGCAATAAGACACCAAATACTCATACAAGGTCTTCTAAATAAAAAATAAATGCAAATGCAATATCGGCTAAGAACAATGAAATGATTATAATATAAATTTTGTAAACTGAAACATAAGACCATAAACAACAAATAGAAGTTTAGAAACAATGCTTTAAATTCTGGAAAATGCAGTGCAAAATCTACACTAGGACTGATTCGCCAAGAGGGGCGTATGAGTCTTAATGAGGGTTATTTTTAAAAAAATCAGAAATTTCCTATTAATTTTTATGTTTTTAATGTTGTATGATCTATAACCTAAGTGAAAATGTATATTTTGTATGAATTTCAATGATTTCAGATGCAAAAATGAAACCTATATGCAGTTTCACTAATGCAAAATTGAAAACCCTAGAATGCCAATTAACTAATGAAAATCCTAATGTAATGTTAATGCAAGCAATATCTAGGATGAGAATGAACTCCAAATAATAATTATGATGTTTTAAATGTAGGTTCACCAAAATAAAATGACAAAAAATGGGTTAGGATTCTTTCGTATGGTTTACAACATAGAGAACACCCACTTTCGAGTTATTTTGTTCAAGGATAACCCTAGAGATCTCAATGTAAAGGAGAAAGAGATCTGACAATAGGGTTGTCTTAGGGGTGATTGTAAACTAATGAGGGGTTGAAATCAAGTTAGGACTTGTAAATATAATGCAATGCAAGATGTAATGCTTAACCCTAATTTAATGCAATCTTTCACTAAATGACCTAGAAATGCAAATAAAACAAAACAAAAAGCTACAAGATGAAATGTGTGCAGCTGGAAATCTGAAGATGGTTGGATGAGGCTCTAAAATGTTGAAAATAGTGACTTTAATATTGAATATGATTCATATGCTAGGCTAGGTGAATCAGTCCCAGATCTAGGTTTCTATGCAAAAATAGGAATCTGGAAAATGGGTATCTGAATTTGTAAAAAAATGAATTTTGACCAAAATTGGGACTCATACCCCAAAATTTTCATATTAGTCTAGTTAGGAATTTTTTAAACTTCAAATTTTGAATATGGCCTTCAAGGCCTTCTCTGTGCTTCCTAATTCAGATCTAAAACCCTGATTTGCAACCTATAGAAGTATTTCAAGTATCTCCAATGCAAGGTGACAACTTTGACAACTTTCTTCAAACTTGCTCTTCAATGTATTGTCAACCTAAACCTATAAAACACACACTAAAGAGAGGGAAAAATATTTTTTTGTTAGTGGATAGGGGTTTGTCTTGGTCAAACCCCATTTTGGTAATCAAACCATGAAATGAAATGAAATAAGAATGGAGAATGATGAATGAACAAAATATGATAATGTAACTCACTAAATCCTAGCAATAAGAGGTTGCAAACATGTATGAGATGTCTCTAATGGATTTAGATCTTGATTTGAATGCTTTCTTGAATCATGAAACCCTACATCACAATTGTTAGCTCAAAAACAAACATGATCCATGAAGACTTTGACATGATGCTTGATGCTTGAATAATGATCTAAAATACTTGATAATCTACCCTTGAATTCTCTTGTAAACACTTGAATGCTCTTGTAAAATCAAACTTGATATTATGAATGCTCTCACAAAAGTCTTTGGTGATCTCTTGAATGCTTAGGTGAAAATGAGTGAAATCACCTTGTATCTAGACTTAATTATACAAGAATTATTGAAATTACAACACTACAAGCCGACATCAGATCTAGGAGGATAAAACACCACCAAAATTTTGAATTAATTTTAATTTCGGGTTACACGAGACTCATACGCCCAAGGTGGTGAATGAGTCCCAAACCACCAAATTTGGGCCACACAACCTTAAAATACCTGAATTATTAGTGGATGTTAATTTATGTTAGGATTATCCTTGAAAAGATGCATTAAATGAGGCTTGTGGGTGTAAAATAAGGCCAATTAATGCATAAAGAAGCCCAATTATTAAATAAAACCCTAGAAAAGTGTGAAAGTGTGTTACAACACTTTACAACACTCTAAATAAGGCATCAATAGGCCCATTTAATCCACAAGGGCCCAAGACCTAATGTGAATATGTTAGACACATTGCAACACTAAAGCAAGGCCATGTTAGGGGTTACTTTTTTTGTATGCTACAATATTTTTCTACACTACAGTATATTCACTAAAAGTGTGAATATATATATATATACAAAAAGAGAGAGAGAGAGAGAGAGAGAGAGAGAGAGAGAGAGAGAGAGAGAGAGAGGTTTTGATTGCAGCCTAAGTTCTACCATATAGATGTCATAAGAAAGGAAAGAGTTTTGATAAACTCTTTTTCCTTAAAATTTTCTCTCAAAATAATTTAATTAACTTAAATTGCAATACAATTTTAAATTTTTGTAAGAAAAAATCATCTCCTTAACAATCAATTAAGTATGAAATACCAATACTATCACCACTATGTGATGTTTAATATCTAATTCCTATGCAAATGGATTTTTCATCACATTTATCTATTTTATTTTTCTTGTGCTACTAATGAAAGGTATCTTCACACTTCTTAATACAAATAACTTTCAAAACAAATTTGTATGCTAAGAACACAATACATCTTATACATTTTATATGAGTAAATAAGATTGAATTAATTATGCCAAAAATACATTATACAAATAGAATACAAATAAAAAAGTTAATATTTTTATTAAATATTTTTAAAGATAACATTAATGGCATTTTGTAATAAGAAATTAAAGATTATTTATTCTATTTCTCTCCTTGAAATACCTCTATGAAAAATTTACCTTTATGAAAAATTTAACATCAAACTTCCATATGAAGCTTTCCAGCCTCAATGAAGAAATAACACTATAATAAGTTACAAATAAATTTTCATATTAAATAAAAGATCAACGATATTTTTATGCATATCAATGCAAACATGACACTATATATATATAATTTTAAATTAAACTATATAAAATATAGTCCACTGACAATAGAAAAGCTCGAAAATCAATTATTGCTTAAGGCACAGTTTTGGCTCAATTCTGGTGGACAAATAAGCCCTCATAATATCCTATCAGTTAGGAATGGAAACAAAAACTTCAAAATATTATCAACCCCCTCGAAGTAGTTTTTTCTCCAATTCTCTCTAACTGAAAGCAATAACACTACTACACTCAAAAAACCATGCTCCATATGACCATCCTACTCCAATTTGATACCAGGGCATTTGCTCGCTCTCCTCTTCATCGTTATCTTCACCATCCTTTACAGGAGAAGGAGGTGCAAACTTTGGCCAAGAATAACTCTCTAGAAGTGGGCATCCCTTCAAATATGGATTTTGAGAACATGATGTATTTTCAAATGTGATCATTTGTCCTCCTTGCGATATACTTCCAAATAGATTGTTGTTTGAAAAATTTACTCAGATATTGAAGCTCTAATAGAATATTTCCTGAAAGATTGTTTGAAGAAAGGTCCAATGATTCAAGTTGACTCATATCCCCCAAAATATGTGGAATAACACCAGTTAGATTGTTCATGGATAGATTTAGAAACCTCAACCCCTTCAACTTTCAAAAATCAAGAGGAACATCTCCATTCAATCAGTTGTTGGAGAGATTTATGCCAGTGAATGTGGAAAGAATATATGACTAGTATAGTTTTGCACCTTTCAGAGTCATATCCATTCCACCAAGAGGAGTGTTCATACCATGAGTAAAAGTCACTTCCACTCCACCAAGAGGAAAATTCACTTCTTGAATTGACAATGGAATTGTATATGACATTTCTCTTTGTAACACCTAACATCCTCTCTTGCTACAACCATTGCTTGTAAAAATACAATTTTGTGTGGAATAGAGCTTGATAACTTGTTGGACGAAAGGTCTAAGATCTGAAGTTGCTTCAGCTCGCCAATTTCTGGAGGAATATTATCGCTGAATTGATTGTCCTTCATCACTAGCAGTAGAAGAGATGAAATATTCCCAATTGACTTTGGAAGATTTCCTTCGAATTTGTTGTGCCCAATATCAAGTACTTGTAAAGATGTACCATTGGTAAATGAGGGAAGGAAGGATTCATTGAGCTAATTGTTTCTTAGCACCAAGGACGCGATGCTAGATGAGACGATCAACCCTTGGGGGATTCTTCCCTCTAGACTATTTCCTCCTACATTGAAGTCATAAATAAATTATCCCTCTTCGATTAGACACCAAGGAATCATTCCATCCAACTTGTTGTTTTGAAGATTTAACTTTCCCAGTGGTATAGACAAATTACACAAGCTTGGAGGAATGTTGCCAATAAACAAATTGTCATTGAGAATCAATGGAGAAGGAGACGACCAATTGTCTAGAATATCTGGAGGTAATCTACTTGTTGGCCGCACTGAAGGTATGTGTCCATTGAAAGCATTGCTAGATACATCCAAGATTCATATATCAGAATTAGGAACATTTTTGAAAAGGGGCCCATGTAGATGATTTCATGAGAGATTTAGTTCTGATAAGGAAGTAAAGAAATCCCATAACTAGGAAGGAATTTCTCTAGTGAGATTGTTGTAAGCTAATGTCAAGGAATGCAATGAGAACTGTGTTGAGATCCTAGTGAAATTTGATCGTCCACCTAACATGACACAAGTTCTAACTGAGAGAGTTGGATGTTAGGAATCCAGGATGTACTAATATTTAGTGTGTAATTGAATAGATATAGATATCCTAAATTGGTAAGGTTATACAAAAAATCCTTTGAATTTGTGAGCTCATGGTTTAGTGAGAGGGAGAAACTTTGAATAGAGGATGGTAAGGCCCAATGAGGGGTACTCTCATTGAATTTATTTCTGTTGGCATAGAGGTAAGTAAGGAAGGAGAGCCCTGCAAATGATAAGGGAAGATTCCCACTCAATTAGTTGAAGGAAACATCCAAGTACTAAAGCAAAGGAATATTTACCCATGTAAATAGAATTTGGCCACTTAATCGATTATCTGAAAGGTCGAGAACACTCGAAGAAGAAAGAGTGTTTAGATAATATGAAAAGATTTCACTCAGTTGATTCCCTTTAAGACTAATTGAAGTCAGATTTGTGAGCATACAAATGCTAAGGGGTATTAACCCAGTCCCACCCAACCTATTGCCAATTATAGTTAATGCTTGAAGATAATGGAGATATCCCAAACAAGATGGAAGAGTACCTGTAGTGCCGATGTTCGCTATTTTTATGTTTGTAACAAACATAAGTTCACACAGGCTATCAGATATGACTCCTCTAGTAATTATAGGGTCACATCCATCGAAAGATATCACCACTACATGGCTCTTGTTCTGATCGCATGTTATGCCATACCACTTGATTGGATTAAACTGTGGTTTTAAATTACTCTTGAAATTGGTTTGATTTAATATTTTAGAAATGGCTTCCTTAGTTCATCCTAAAGTGTCAATCCAGGAATGTAGGCTTTTGAATAGTGTTGTGGCAGTATGTCGAAGAGCTACAATTAATAAACCAAGGGTTGATGGATGCAAACTAATTTAATCTACATTTGAACATAATTATGATTGGCAGACTTCCTGTCACATGTGTGACAAGAACTAGTGAAGAAATAATTTGAAACAAAGAACAAATTACTGGCACAAAACAAAACTGAACTAAAAATCTATATATAATAGAAGGAAAAATCTTCCTTGAAATAAGATGAACAAAATCAAAGTTAAACTATTGAATGCAAATATGCTTTTGATGTCAATTGACTATTAAAATTATTAACTCATAATGGATTTATTAATCAACATCTAACTATTCTTAATACTAATAATAAGTGACAAGTAAATTATAAACAATGACAAGTATTAAATGAACCAATAGAGATTAACACAATTATAGAGATGAATTATATAGATAAGAATATGGTAATTAACATAGTAATGAAATTAATCGAATAACTACAAAATCAAAACATACATTACCACACATATAAATCTAATGTAAAGATCACCAACAACTGAGGAAGTGGGCCCTACCTTTGCCGACTATTGAGTGATGAAACCCATGAACACGAAATTACTCCATGCTAGCTATCATTCATTTGAATTGTAGTAACAAAGTATAAGCAAATATTTAATCACCAATCTCTTATTTCCATTATTTCTATATCTATCTCAATTTTTGACATACACACATACACACACATATATATATTGTAGCTACCTATACTTATAACAGTTTTATAGATGAAAGCGAATAATCATTTTGGTTTTTGTGGCTTTCAACCAACAACCATCAAAAGATAATAAAAAATAGCTTAAAGTCTTTTGATAGTATTTTGAAACAACATAACAACTCAAAATGGATTTTGTAATCTCGACAAGTATAGCCAAAGTGACAAAATGACTTCAACTAGCTTAGTCATCTTTCCACTGATGCCCTTCATGCTTTGTTGTCAACCACTTAAAAATTTCCTGTTACCAAAAATCACACAGATAGTTAGCAACAGTCAAAGAAATCAATATGTTTCACTAGTTTTTACCTTTCCTTCTATTTCATAGAATATCTTCAGCTCATTAACAAAAAGTGACATAAATGATAGGAAATACTAGGAAATATGACAAAGGTAAAACTAAATAATAGGTAAAATAATGGCATGTTTTGCCTCCATCATTTCCCCCCAGCTAAAGACTTTGCATGTCCTCTTGCAAAAAGAGTATAAAATACAAATTGGAAGGAGAAGGGGCAAGTTTCTATAGAGTACTAGTGACCTCTGTGACACACAACTGATAAAGTTCCTACAACTATTTTTCATGTTCTTGAATTGTTACCACAAATGTCTCAGTAACCTTTGCTTGCTCAAGTGTTGCCTTCAATTGATTGATTTATGTTGCTTGAGATGCGTTGAGTGACTCTACCATTTGAACTTGTTTCTGTAGGTTTTCATTTTCTTTAGTTAATTTGGTCACCAAAATCTACATGTTGTAGATTTCATCATTAGTGAGTAGGGGATGTTCTTCTTCATACTCTTCTTTTGCTCCAATTCTTATTTTTCTTTTTGTTCCTAATGAGGGTTTACAAGATTTTCCTGTTCCTAAATATCCAATACATTCACTTCATTATCCAGTATTTCTTCTAATTGATGTCCTCCCACTTGGTTAGTGGCATGTGGGCTTTGATTTTTAGGTTTATCAAGGTTGTCATCGCTTTTAGCTAGTGTAGAGTCATTCTGAACAATTTCCTTGTCAAGAATTTATTCTTGGTTGCTCAGTATCTCTTCTGAGACAGGAGAATTTTCGAGTGGTATCTCAAGGTTTTGTTTAGGTTCCTCTTGGTTTTGTGGAGAGTCCTCAGAGACTATCTGATGCTTCTCCCAATTACATCTTAATTCTCTAGCAACAACTTTTGTTCTCTTAGTATTTCTGGAGACTGTGGCTACTATTGTTAACTCTCCAACCTCCTCAATATTTTGAGGACTTAAACCACTGGATATATTAGCCATATTTTCTATCTTATCTATGAAATCAATTGATAATTGTTTTTCTTCTAAAACAACAGTAAAGGTGGACCCACTATGTCACTTCTTCTCACCCCTAGAGCTAGGTGTAGTGATTTCAATATTTTGAAGATTAGGTCATTTAGTGTTGGAACCCTTAACCTTCTTGCTACTCAACCCTAGGGTTTGTAATTTTTCATTTTTAGAGCTATCAGGAGGAGTTTCTGACTTGGAACCCTCAGTGTGTTCATTACCCTCTTCTAAATTTTCATGACTAGACTCTTCTTCCTCTAAATTACCATTAGATTTTTCTACATTGTGGGAATCTTCTTCGAAAGAGTGTTCTAAAGTATTAAGGAGGGCATTCTCGATAGAATTTTTAGGGGTTTCATCTTCAACAAATGAGTCCCAATCCCTAGGAGGTGAAAAATTCTTCAATTCTTTTACAATTTATAATTTGATAAGCCCATGATGGGCTAATGAATTTTCACTACCCCTTTGAACTACTTTTTGTATTTTCATTATGGAAGAATATAGAAAGAAAGGAATATTTACCAATGCACCCCATCTCAGATGTATCATGAGCCAAAATTGTTTGGCATAAACATATACATACCTTCCCTTGGAGGTCAAGTACTAAATAAAAAAAATTGCCACATCATTCTAGGGAGTTGGGAGTGAAGCTAACTTTGTGCACTAACCCATAACTAATTTAACCGACTCCCCACGCTTCAGGAACTTCTTACAAAGGGATTTAAGATCTCTTTCTCACACAAAATTATTAGGAAAATAACTTTCCCCTCTCAATGGAAATATCGTAACATCTACTATGTTTTCAACTGAAATAAGAATCTCTAGACCATGAACTCACACCTGTTTAGTGTTGCAGGTCACTGCGAACTCATGAGCCAAATTCTCATCATATCCCCTGAGACTCTTAAATTACACATCCCATCCTGCTTGCTTGAATATATTGTATGCCTTAGACATCACTGAAGCCCTAAGATCATCCATTATTGTTGTCTCATAATAGTTCATGCGTTCTCCTGCCATATCCTTACTAGGAGGTGCAATTTGAATAGTTGACAGTTTGAGCCTGGTAAAGTGTATGAACAAAACCAGTTATTAGAAACAGCTACCACCAGGAATAGGAAAAACATAACTGGTAGCAATTTCAGGTGGTAAGAAATGGTTTATGGTAGGCGGGTAAGAAATGGTGGTTTCAATACATTATTACGAGTGAATAATAATAATTACTAGTGGTATTAAGAGGGAGTGAATAGATAATGATATTTGTGAAAGATCATGCCAAAAATCAGAGGATATATATATGATGGGACAAATTTTTATGGAAAGGATGAGACAGGACAACTGATGTGACACTCCCCCTAGCTTAGCAAGTTACCCATCCATGGGTGACATCACAATCATTAAATGAATGGCTGATATTAAATAATAAAAAGAAAAAAAAATGTGAAATACCAATACCCATGACCATTGATGGAAAGGAGTGGAAATGTGGCAACGCGCATGGTGAAACCAATGCTGATGTAGATGCCAAATCATCACCAATGATAAGAAGATAAGAGAGTATCATTGAAGGTATGGTCATGATATAACTAAAATCAAAAGAAATGAGCTAGCTAGCGAGTGCTACATGTAGAAGAAAGCACAAGAAAAATGCCAGTCAAAAATTATGACGGTTGACAAGGTGGCATTCAACTAGCTGGAGCACAGGAAAAAGTAAGTAGATCATGGAAGTAACCATGGAGAAAGGAATACCACCCAATGGATACTGTTGGAAAAGAAAATACTAGAAATCCAGCTGGGAGATAATCGTAGCAGTTCCTATCACAAAGGAGATAGGAATGCAGAGGCAATCAGAGCAATGGTTGTTGGTTGTAAGACACAAACAACCATTGTGACATGAATGGTAGAATGAAGAATGGAGGAGTGTAGAAACTAGCCAACAATGAGGGATGATGGGGACGGGTTGGAGAACCATGGGTGAAGATAGCACCAACCAACGGCAATACCTAAGTAGAGGTTCTTGGCAAGAAAATGACAGGAACGGTGTCAAAGCATATCACCAAGAGACATGAAAGGATAGGCCATGGTTTAGAATAGGAGGTCTAAGTATGATCCCGAACAAATGGAAGGAGAGACCCAAACACCTGTAGGCAGAAAGTAAAATAGGTCTTGGCAGAAAAATGACAAGAAGGCGAGGTGCCAACGCATGAATAGATTTTTTTTTAATTATTATTTTTATTTTTATTTTATTTTATGATAATAGGTTGTCGGTTACCCAGTTTTAGTCTACCACCACTTAGTGGTGCCAAGAAATCGATTTTCACTAGTAAGTTTATTCAACGAGTAATGCTCACTAGAAACCTATTTTCGAACATTAACCGACCAACAACGCCCAAAAGGGTTTTCATTGTTGGATCTTTTATTGCATTTTTTTTTTTAATCGATCAATTCCGAAGGAGGCCAAAAGGAACAAAAATGAGTTTGTATGCCACCTCTAGAAATAAAATTCTTTGAAAAGAGGCTTCTTGTACAGTTTGAGGCAGTGACCATTGACAAAGAGAGCTCATCTTTCAGAGTCCACTATACAAAGATGAATAGTGCCATTAGCATATATGGTCTAGATCTTGTAGGGTCTCAACCACCGTGTGTGAAACTCTCTCTTGAAGTCTTGGAAGCAGGAATCGTATAAGAGCACCCAATCTCTAGGTTGGAATGACCATTGTCGGATGTGACAGTCATGCCATAGAGCATGTTGTTTCTAAAAAACCTTGGTGTGAAAGAGTGCTTCCTGCCACAATTCATCTAAGGAATTTAGTTGATCAATGGATTCCTTTTGTGCATCAGAAAGACTCATACCCAATTGTAGTGCAATTCAAATATGCTGTATCTCAAACTCAATGGGAAGAACTGCCTTCTTACCATAGATAAGTTCATAAGGGGTCAGACTACTGGTGGTCTTCCACATTGTTCAATAGGCTCACAAAGCTTTAGGGAGTCATGTAGCCCAATCGTGCTTATGAAGAGAAACTATCTTAGTAAGAATATTCTTAATTTCTCTATTGGTGACTTCCACCTGCCCATTGGCTTGAGGGTGATAAGGTGTACAATTGTGATGGTGAATTTCATACTCATGAACAAAGGCAAAAATGAGCTCAAACGCGACTTATGGTCCTTGATCTGTGGTTATCTCTCATGGAACCCCAAACCTTGTGAAAATCTTAGAGTACAAGAAATCTGCTACTTTTGTATCTCTGGCATGCTTCTGAGCTACCACTTCGACCCACTTGGTTACATAATTAATACATACAATAATGTATTCCTTATTTCTTGATGGTGGGTTGATTGGGCCAATAGAATCAAGGCCCCACTTCTCAAATGACTCTATGGACAACTACAGGTGTAAGGGAATCTTGTCAAAGTGTGTGGGTTGGCCCATACGCTGACACTTGAGAATTTGATGGGTTGAGCAGCCGATGATGGGAAGGCCGAAAGAAGTTGTTTTGACTATTGGTATGGGTTGATCATAGGAGGAGGTGGAAATTGTGATTGTGACAGAAATGGTTGTTGTTGGTATGGCGACGTTTGTGGTGGTTGTGGCCTCCATGCATGTTGTCATGACTATGAAGTGTATTGATATTGTGGCATCCATTAAGGGTATGGGGGTTGGCCCCATACCATCCCAGTTGATAAGAATTGGGTTGGCTCGGTCCAAGGGCAAGATAATCGTTCATCATGTTAGGGTGAATTAATCAAGGTGGAAAAGGTCACTTAGGGGCCATCTAATAGACGAGTTCCTTAGAATATTCTATTTCAGGCACACCTACAGGAAGAGGCCTCAAGGTAGAACTCCTAATAACTTCTTCTAGGGATGAGATGTTTGTCCTATTGTATGGGAAATCCTCACTACTGTGTCTCTTGTGACATGTTGGAAAAAACACGGCCAAGGCCTTTTCAACTTCCTCTTACTTTCTATGGGTATAAAGAGTGTCTATCTATTTCCCCATATGATTCAACAAATCTATTTTAATATCCTCAAGTAAATTTCCTATTTCCTAGTTTGTTATACATGTCACATTGCCTACGGTATAAGGCTTACTTGGATAGATCCTTCTCGAATGCTAGGACCTTGAACAATTCCTACAAATATCATAGATATCATCAAATTCCATTTTGGAGATATTCCCTTTTCCTATTAAATTTAATACTTCCATAACATCATCTCTTATCCCTCTAAGAAATAACATTTTAATAAAATCATCATTTAGTCCTTGTTGGCGAGATCGTTGAAGAGTAAACATAAAGAATTCAAGGTAGTCCTCTATGGACTCGTCTTCCTTTTGAGTCATGTGAAAAATTTCATCCCAAACCTCCTTTATTTTTCAATATTCTTGGTACTTGGTCAAGAATAGTTCCTTCATGATTTCCCACGTTTTGATGTTCCTTAGGTTCATAAACCATTGTAGGGCAGCATCCTTTAATGTAGATGGAAATAGTTTGAGTTTCTATGCATCACTTTGATAGTCATAACTATGGCACAACACATCAAATTCAAACAAAAACATGTCAGGATCCTCCTTCAAAAGACCACGAAAAATAGCCAAAGCAAAGTGAGGAATATTCTTCATAACAACATCTTGTTCAGGATGAGTGATTGGAAACTCAAAAGTAATAGGATTTTTGTTGGCCAATGCCCTGTGATGATTATCGTCATTATTGTTGTTGCCATTATTATTGTTGTTGTTGGGATCCATGACTTATAATGCCCAAGGAGTAATATAAGTTTTAAATGGCTCGTGGGTTTCTTCAAAGAATGGACCAGCTTTAGCCCCATAAAAGTCTTGGAAAAAAATTTCAACCTTTTTGCATAATATCTCAGAAGATCTTGGATGAGTATTTGTGGGCGTTTGGACAATAGTGGTCTCAATAGCACACTTCTCAAGATCAGGTTCGGGTAATTCTAATGATTGCAGTTTAGTTTTCAATTTCTCCTGAGTTGAGCTACTTCCTTCAATGGGTGATTTTGACTTATCTTGTGATTCTTTGGGTTGTGGACCCTCAATGGATGGTTTTGATTTATTTTTGGGTTTTTTAGATTGTGAACTACTTCCCTTTTCTTTTCTAATGAATCTTCCTCTACTATCCCTATTACGATTCGTGCACCTAAATGATATATGACAAAGAAAACTAAGGGTAGTTTTCCAAATGAAGTCGACTATCATGTGGACTTTCTCCCTAGCATAATACTCCTATCTTAGTTTACTAGAAATGCAGGTCTTTAACACCGTTCCCAAACAATGGTGCCAAAATGATTGGATTAAACTATGGTCTTAAATTACTCTTGAAATGGGTTTGATTTAATCTTTTAGAAATGGCTTCCTTAGTTCATCCTAAAGTGTCAATCTGGGAATGTAGGCTTTTGAACCATGTTGTGGAAGTATGCCGAAGAGCTGCAATTAATAAACCAAGGGTTGATGGATGCAAACTAATGTAGTCTATATTTGAATATAATTCTGATTGGTAGACTTCCTATCACATTTGTGATAGGAATCCATGAAGAGATCATTTTGAAAGAAAGAACAAATTACTGGCACACAATAGAACATAACTACAAATCTATATATAACAGAATGAAAATCTTCCTTGAAATAAGATGAAAATAATCAAAGTTAAACTATTGAATGTAACTATGATTTCGATATCAATTGACTATTCAACTTCTTAACTTATAATGGCTTTATTAATCAACATCTAACTATTCTTAATACTGATAATAAGTGACACTAAATTATGCACACTGACAAGTATTAAATGAACCAATAGAGATTAACACAATTACATAGATGAATTATATAGATAAGAATCTGGTAATTAACACAATAATGAAATTAATCGAATAACTACAAAATCACAAGCATAAATCTAATGTAAAGATCACCAACAACTGAGGAAGTGGGCCCTACCTTCACTGGCTATTGAGTGATGAAACTCATGAACACATAATTAATCTATGCTAGCTATCATTCATTCGAATTGTTGTAACAGAGTATAAACACAAATTTATTCGCCAATGTCTGATTTCTACTATGTATATATCTATCTCATTTTTTGGCATACACACACACACACACATATATATACATCATAGCTGCCTATACTTATAATAGTTTTATAGATGAAAGCAAACAATCATTTTGGTTTTTTGTGCCTTTCAGCCAACAACCATCGAAAGATAATAAAAAATAACTTAAAGTCTTTTGACAGTATTTTGAAACAACATAACAACTCAAAATTGATTTTCTAATCTCGACAAGTATAGCCAAAGTGACAAAATGACTTCAACTAGCTTAGTCATCCTTCCACTGACACCCTTCATGCTTTGTTATCAACCACTTAAACATTGCTTGTTACCAAAATCACAAAGATAGTTAGCAACAGTCAAAGAAATCGGTATTTTTCATTATTTTTTACCTTTCCTTTTATTTCAAAGAATATCTCAGTTCATTAACGAAAAGTGACAAGAATGACAAGAAATACTAGGAAAGATGACAAAGGTTAAAGAAAATAATAGGTAAAATAATGGAATGTTTTCCCCCATCACCACTTGCAGCAGTCTATTTCATTTGTCCATGTGTTAGAGTAATCACTGGTGTTGAAGTTTAAGGAAAGAAGAGCTTCAGATTTTTGTCGAGGACATTTGGATAGACATACAAATGGGTTGGTGAAGAAGATGATTAAAAACACAACAATGGTGGCCGCATCCATTGGAGAGGAGAGGAAGTAAAATAGGTTATGGTAATCATGTTGAGAGTAAAGGTAGACCATATTATACATGGGAGGCCATGCAAAAGATGGTCAATGTTCTACTTGTAAACCTGCACTTGTTCAATTTTGAACTTGTAAACCCGTAGTTGGTTAATGTTTTTTTTTTAAGTTATAAAATTGTATGGAAAGTTTGTAATATTAAATGTGATGGATCCTTTTTTCTATATCAATATTTTTTGGAGTAAACTAATTAATATTTACTCCAGTGCTTAATGCAAACTTAGGAAGATATCATCTAGTTTTGATCTTGATTGTTATTGCATTAATCATGCATTTCAATCAGTTAAGTGACTTAACGGATTCATGCATTTTGTTATCTCACTCCTCTCCTAGTTAGAACTCCACCATTTAGGGATATCATGTTGAGTTCATTTGAGTCTACATAAGGATATTCAAACCTTCTTTGTACTCATTCAATATTCAATCAATCAGTATTGTTTCATCACATTTTTTTGTGTATTTTCTCATTTATGTGTGTGTGATAGGTTTTCTTCATAATATCATCCAGGGCTTGTGGGATCCCAATCATGGATTCTTTCATGGTATCAGAGAAAAACAAGAAGAAGATAGATGGATATGCAAAATAGGTTTCAGATTTGACAGCTCTTCTTATGAAGAACAATATTCATCTTCATTCTTCATCTACATCAGGTGGGTCTTCTTCTTCACCATCATTCCAAACAGATGGAAAAACCAAAAATAAAGTTCATGCATTATGTGTAACCACCAGTTCACATTCTTCTAGATGGTTACTGGATTGAAGTGCTTCACACCATATGACATCTTCTCATCTTTTGAGGCTGCATCCTCACCACACATATTAATGGGTAATAACACTTATATGAGTGTATGTGGGAAAGGTTATATTGACATTGATGATGGTACATTCAATGATGTACTATGTGTACCATCTTTTTCTACTAACCTTCTCTCCATTTATCAAATTGCTCACAATGGGAAAGGGAAGATAGTTGAGTTCAAACTTGATTTAGTGCAAATCAAAGATAGTCGAACTGCCAACATTGTTGCAACAGGGATATTTGATCATTATTCTTGATTATATACATTCACACACTTTGGTCCTCCATCTCCACTATCTGAGGATTGCTCTCTTTCTTCAAGAGAGAATGTTGTATCTGAGGTGAAGTTTGGTCACTTGAGCTTATGTGTTCTTCCATTTGTTCATGAGACCAGTGTTGAGAATTCTACACCTATACCACCTATTGAGATCACATCTATTCAGCAGGATCCCTCTTCAACTTTGACTAACATTATAGGTCAATTTATTGAGCCATCTAGTGTTTTTGTTGAAGACATATCAGAGGATATTCATTTCCTCTTAGATGATAGATTCAACACATCTATTATCCCATCTTCTTTGGAGATTCCATTTTAGGATCATCTTGAGTTGTCTAATGTTGATTCATCATCTTGTCATTCAGACACTCATGTTTTAGTTTAGTTCTCCATTGAGCATCATCTAGCGATTCCATTTTCACCTCACATCTAGGGATTTCCTCATCATCAACCATTGGATTGGTTTCATCCTCAAGGGAGACACATTGGTTTGATCATTGACACAAGGGTTCTCTCATTCTTTGGGGGCTTTGGAGTCTCCACTCTCTCTTATGTGGGGGTATCTGATTGTATATTTGCATATGTTCTTGAGAGAGTCTCTTGAGACATTCCATTTGTACTTTCATTTTGTTTCTCATTCAGAAAGGAGTTTTTTTTCTAGGGGGTTTTCTCCTTTACTCTATTTGTGAGAAAATTTCATGTTGTTCATGGGTACCTCATCTAGCCTTATGTAGGGACCCATTTTGCATCCATCATTGCATACTTTTCTTTCATTAGTTTTTTGCTTCTCCTTAGTTGTCATTCAGGGGGGGTTTTGGAGTAAATTAATTTATATTTACTCCAGTGCTTAATGCAAACTTAGGGAGAGATCATCTAGTTCTTATCTCGAGTGTTATTGCATTAATCATGCATTTCAATCAGTTAAGTGACTTAATTGACTCATGAATTCTATTATCTCACTCCTCTCTCAGTCAGAACTTCACCATTCAAGGATCTCATGTTGAGTTCATCTGAGTCTACATAAGGATATTCAATCCTTCTTTGTACTCATTCAATATTCAATCAATCAATATTGTTTCATCCCATTTTTCTATGTATTTTCTCATTTGTGTGTGTGTGATAGGTTTTCTTCATAAAATCATCTAGGGCTTGTGGGATCCCAATCACAGATTCTTTCAATATTGAATTGTGAGAAACTAGTGAATCAAAGAATCAGAGAAATATAAATATATTCTTAATAAATTTAGGAAAATTGACCTCTTACATTTGGTATCATTCAAACTTTTCATATTATTTAATTCATTCTTTTTGATCAAAATGATCTTTCACATAGATGCAATTCTTTCTTAATTTTTATTTGGGAAAATAATTTCATAACAATTTTTTTTATTTGTTGCAGGTTGCAACATAATTAACAAAATGATTAGTCAAATACGTGTGTCTATTGATGTTTAATATGATCAGTTTTTTCCCAAGTCATACTATCAATATTCCAATGAGTCCATTTTACTTTGGCTTCATATATATTTTCTATTTTCTAAATTTCTATATATTTTTTTAATAATACTTTTCAATATTCATTTTTAAATTCACAACTAGGTTCACTAGAAATATTTTCCAATTTAATAACATTAGGAATAAGGTGTCTCAACTTTTGACTTCCTAGCATTGATTATTTAATTACTAATGTTAAAATTATGTTGATTACTTTTTATTAATAAATTATGTGCATTTAGTGATGTCATTTATGGGAGTGACACTTTGAGTTGTATTCTTACATGTGAAGTGGCATGGATGATAAGATTCCTATTTTTAGGAGACATGCTTCCCACTTTCTATGAGTTGACTCAAGTCATTATTGATAGTTAATTTATGTAATATTTTCAATTAACAATGGCATGAACTATAACAAAGGAGTCAATTTTGGAAATTGCTAAGATACAAGGAGTTGTGCATGAAGTCACATTTTGGGTAAATTTTGAGTTTGCATGCATGCACGTGCCTTGCATGTTAAGTGGACGCCTTGCATGTTTTTTTATAGGTGACAAGTTTCAGTTTGCATGCGTAGGATTAGATAGGTTCCTTGCATGTTCAACTTTAGTCTTGCATGCATGTAGTGAAGAGGATGATGATCATATGTGTCATTATTCGGCATGCCATTTTGGAGGCATCTAATTTATGCATTGTATAAACTCCTATATATTTTTTGTATTATAATTTATTCACAGGTATTGTTGTGTTGTCGAAATTAAATTCCAAAATTAACATTCATATTATCTTCTAAGAAACTTGCTTTGCAAGTGCATATAACCTAATACATTGATTAAGCTTTTGGAGTACGAGGTTTTTATTCCAAAAGGTTTTTCCCCACATAAATCTTGTATTGTTTTTTTGTGCTAGTAGGGTGATCCCACAATAGTAGTTTACAATTTTTGGCCAAACTAGACACTGAAATTATTATTTTTAACTAAATCTTCACATTCGGGCACCTATAGCGGCTAAACCGTGAGGAATTTGAAGATGATGCAAACTAGAGTCTCCTCACATTTTTTCTGTAAATTCTAAAAATATTTAAATAAAATAAATTGGAATCAGATTGCACTTCTTTTTCCATCTCTGATGAAAACTTCTTCTTTTTTCAGAAAACAACATTTTTAAAAAGTGACGCACACCATATAACACATAATTTTTTTTCCATGAAGGATAAAATTCTAATTCTTTCGAATTTATATTTGTAACTCTAATATCTAGAGCTTCCACTTGGTTAGATAGTTTTTAATTGAATATTTTTTCTTTAATCAAGTTTTGAAGTCAAACCAATTACAATTCAGGCATAGCACGACCGTATAACGCGTAATTTTTTTTGTATATATCATTTTTTTTTTGTTGGATCAAGGACTTCAATATCTGGTGCACTCATATTTTTCAAGTTTTTTTTTTCATAATCTGCTATTTTTCCACATGTGTAGAACACAGACCTTCATTTTCGATGAAAAACCTATGTTTAATAAAACTAAAAAACCAAATACATAATAAAAACAAAACATAGTAAAATTATATTCATTGGATAGCTCGTTCTGAGGACTACCATAATCATTTGAAATAAATTTTAAATGAATTCATTTGATCCCCCAAAAGGTAAATCAAAAGTGATTTTTTATCAGCATTTTGATAATTGTAAATGAGACTCATTTATAGGTATGGTTTAAAACTAGTGAGGTTTTATCAAAGGGGGTTTGATCTAAGGTGGTTTGATCAAACCCTCTTCAATTGGAATCCTTAAAATGGAACTTTTTAAGGCTTAAATCATTATATTTTTTAAAAATATGTGATTTCAACAAAAAATAGTTCCTTTCAGAAATTGTAAACCACTATTGTGGCAGCACCCTGCATGTACTTGTGATGATGTTTATTTTGTTTCTTAATATATGCATCTTCTTCACAGTAATTTTTTAAGGTGTTAAAGTTGAAATAATTGCACATTCTCTCCTCTTTAAATTGATGTAGGAAGTGTTTTTTGTGTACCTTTCTTCCTTTCAATTGGTATCATAGCTCAATCAACTTTGGTTATAGTTGTAGGTAGAGGGTTTTTATACTAATATTTTTGAGTCAGAGTTTGTTGCAAAGGAATTTTGTATGATCTTTTTTTAGGAAGGAGATGGCTAGTACATTTGAAAGAATTGATATTGAAAAGTTTAATGGAGGCAAATTTGAGCTACAAAAGCTCAAGATGGAAGACACACTAGTAGATTGAGACATATGACCTTAGTTGTATTTAAAAACATGTCATCAAACATGAAACATGAAGATTAGGATCTGATGGATTAGAAAGCTAAGGGTATGATAAAACTCTATTTGGTCGACTACATGCTTCAAAATATCCACGAAGATAAGATTATTGAATCTCTGTGGAAGAATCTTGCAAAAATTTATCAAGATAAATCATTGGTAAATAGGTTTTTCCTATGAAAGAAAATGTATTCTACAAAGATGGAATAAGGGGGATGTATCATAAATCACCTAAATGCATTCAACATGCTTGTGGCCTAGTTGATCTTTGTTGGTGTGAAGATGGAGGAGGAGGATTGTTGCATGAATTTGTTCTAATCATCATTGGACTCATGGGACCACCTTGTTACATGGCCATTGGGAGTAACACTACCACCTTCAAGATATGTAGTTGCATCATTTCTTTTTGAAGAGATGCAAAAAAATATTATGAAAAGACCAAAGATATAATGAAAGATTTAAAGGTAAAAATAAGAACACAAAAAAAGGAAAGACAAAATCCAAATTCTATGGGAATCTAAGTCTCCTAATAATGGCAAGGTAAAATTTTGGAATTGTGGAAAATCTGGTGATTTTTGCAAAGAGTGGAGGAGAAGAAAAAGGAAAATAACTTCTCCAATTTGAACTCTAATAATTCACGTAAACATGTACTAAGTCAATTCATTATGAATAGTAGAAAACAAGTCTTGAAATTAAAATTTAAAATTTAAAATTTGAGGTTCAATCTTAAACACTTTAAAATTGAAAGTGGTAGGAAAAGAATAAATTACAAGACATAGATTAAATGTGTAGAAAATTTGTATGAATGCAATTGAAATAAATGATTAATATTTAGTGATGAATTTGTAGAAATATATGTAAATAAAAAATAATTAAAGTGAGTTTTTTTTTTTTAATGTTAGAACTCTTACCAATAAGATCCAACCCATATTTTTCTACTTGTTTTTATCGAAATTTTTAAGAGATTGTGGTTTACTCTATAGGGGAAAGGACCTGATACTTGAGCATGTTCCAATAGTTGTGATAGCATTTGTTTATATAATGCCCAATATTTTTAACAATATTGGACCAATATTTGTGACTTTAAAGTTATTAGTGTTGATGATGATAACTCGTAATTAAATGAATACACAATTCCTTAGATCTAAACAACAACAAATCATGTGATGCCACATCAACACCCAATAAAACATGATGTAGATGTACAAGTATTGGTCTCACTTTTTTTTTGGACCTTTTTTGACACCTTGACAAAAAGCATGCTAATGTGGCATCATATTTGATGACATGGCCTTGAAACCTTAGTTATAAGCAGGTGACTTGCCAAGTAAGCTGAAGTAAAAAAATGGGAGTGATTTGAAATTTCCACGTAGAATTTTGAGAAACACAAAGTTAGGGTGCTCAACTACTAGATCATCTCCCCTATGTCACTTCCTTATTCACCCCACCTTCCCCTAGCCTACCTACCTCTAACCAATATAGTCAAAACCCTAACTATCCTATCTCAACCCCCTAAATACAAATTAATAAAAATAAATTAAATTCATAATATAAATCAAATTTAATATAAAAGTGTGACATTATCATATATAATTTCATGAAATGTTTTATTAAAATTAAAAAATTAAAAAATTAAAATGACATATGACATTAAAATATCAATTCCTTTTATCACTTTAATTTAACTTGTTTTTATTTCCTTTCAATTATAATAACTGAAAGATCATAAATGGAACACTTTTGCGTATTAGGTAGTTTTCTTAGAAATTTTGAAAAGCGTAAGTAAAGCTCGTAAATTTTAATTTCTATTGAAATGAGAGCATTCATTCTCTCCCGTGCCGTTCACGACTAATAAAGGAGATCCTGCTGGAGTTTTTCATGCCTTCGTTCGAACTAATAATACAACACTAATTTGTGGCCAATATTTCTTGGTGAAGCACGTTATATCAGGACTTGCGATGGTCACCAGTGGAAATATTTGCCATGACTTGCAAAAGTCAAGTCTCCACATTTAAATTATTAGTTTTTTATTAATATAATGCTTTGGTTTCAATAAAAAATAGTCTCCACATTTAATTACACCATGACTTGCGAAAGTCGTCGGGGAAATATTTGCCTCTTCAATTATTGTATTGCTATCTTGGAACTTGGGTATCATTCATCTTAACTCATTTGAGATTTCATTAGGATAATCTCGGATTTCAAGGAAATCCATTTGTTTGTACTACTCTATTTCTAAAGAATATCTCATCAGTGGAAATATTTGAGCTTGCCTCTTGAACGGAGTTTTCGTGGGTTTTTTGAGTTTTCCGATAGAGTGGCTATTTTTAGTAACTTACTAGTTTTAGTAAGTTCTAGTTGGGTTTCGATTGGATTAGTTTGAAGATTTGATATACTTACTATTTTTAGCAAATTGCTATTTTTAGTAAGTGTTATTTTTAGCACGACCTTTATTCCTCCATGAGTTTTGTGCAATGGTTTCCAATTTTAGCCTTGGTGAATTCTAATGTTTTTCAGAGCAATATTTAATCTTCATTACTTAAGCCTTTTATAAAGTCACTTTATGAATTAAGTGATGGATAATGGGTTCATGAGAAACCCTTTTGCTCCACGCCTAGGAAGGTGGTCACTTTAAGTCGTTTTAAAAAAGGCAAGTTATGCTTCAAAAATGGATGCCAAGGTAAGGGAGGTTTAATATTTTAAAAAATAAGTCTATTGTTGCCTCCAAGGTTGGATACCTAGTTTGAGGAGGATTAAAGCAAAATCAAATATTTTATATGGAGAGCTTTGGAAGGGGGTGCACCTTTTGGAGGGTAAAATGAATTTGAATTTTGGTTGCCCTAATCTCTCCTTCATTCTCTATATATACTCATTTTGAGCTCTCATTTGGTATCTTGGATTTTGGCAACATAATGTTATGTTGTTGAAATATTTCCAGGGTTCTTTTTTGTTGGTTGGAGGACGAAAACCATTCATTAGATAGCTGGTTTTGGTGGTGAGAGACCCACCCTAGCTGGTTGGAGTTCAGTTTATCATATCTTCAATGTTTTTTGGTAGTTTGGGTGATTTTGGAATGGATTAGTATGAAGATATTCACAGTATTTTGATGTGGGTTTGTGAGTTTTGGTGTGGTGTGTGGATTTGGGTATTTTGGTGAGAGTTTGGAGTAGATTTAATTCATTTTCTGAGTGTCGACTTAGAAGTCTTGAGTTCTAGAAATTGCTATTTCTAAGTAGCTGGGAAGCACAAAATTGTTCATATCTCCATGGTGTGAAAAGATATTGTCCTAGGTATTGATTCATTCGATTTCTCATAGGTGGGCACATCATTTTGACTACTCATTTGTGATGATTGATGGGAATCTGATTTTCTAATGAAAAATTGCCCCTCCTAGGGAGTTGTGCCATTTCCTTGGATTTTGGTTTTCAGTTTGGGTTTCAATCTATAGTTATAAAGGTCTACAATCTGCACATTTTAAGTGTCCTTACATTGTAATTGTTTTAAGGAGAAAAAACAATTCAAGATCATTTAACACTTATAATTTCCTATTTGTGAGGAGTTTGGGATGCATTGTTGCTCATTTGAATGACTGGAAGTGCACCTTTTTGATTGTTAGACATTAATGTTCTAGATTTGAGTAATGTTTCTTTTTACATCAAACATTTGTATTCTTTATGTGAAGTAAGGGACTGACATCTTTCAGTGGTATCAAAGCACATCCTCAATGTCCTTACATCTTAACACCAAGCATTTGAATTTTTAAAATAATAAATAATTAAATAAATTTAAATTATTTAATAATAATATTTAAATTTATTATTTTATCTAGACGACCCAGTTGGGAAGGCACTAAGGGATGCCTATATATTTGTTTTCATTTATCTTTGGAGATCATCATAGTTTGGAAAATCTATGTTAGGCAAATGTTGTTAGGGAGAAAAACCTCTCTAGTCGATTAGGTTGTTTAAGCGTTGGGTGAACACACGAAGGAGAACAATATTGTGTAGTCGTGGCAGAGCCACTAGCTCACACTCGTTAAGCCAGCCTAGCGATCGACAATTTCATTATCATTCTGAAGGTCACCAACACACCCTCAAATCTTAGACACCATTGAATAGTATCTATCGACCTTAGCGATCCTAGTTGTCCTAAGGAATTGAGGGGGGAGCCATCACTAGGCGCCTATCAACCGATCACACTCTGGCATAGTCGACTCTACCTAGGGGACCACTAGCGTTCTATAGTGGAAGCACATTTGGGTTGCCAGACGGAAGGTGGTCTTTATCTGTAACGCACTAATTACAGGATTTGAGTGAGTTGAATACATATACTCTTGTTATGTCAAAGGAATTTGATACCGAGCTGAATACATATACTCTTGCTGCATTAAAGGAATCTATGAGTTATGTTGTATTGTAACCAACCTGAGTCTAGTGTCTAATGCTTTTCCATCCGGTTATCTTTGGATGTGTAATTTTAGTACTCTATGTGGTATCGTGAATCTATAACTGTGCATATACAACGATAATACTGATTTTCCTGGCTTGTTTCCTGTTACTCTATTGTGGAAGTGTGATTTTTATTCAGTGTTTGACTATTATTGAGTTTAAATTATATTTTTCTATTGTTAGACATTAATGCTCCAGATCTAAGTAATGTTTCTTTTTATAATTATTTGTATTCTCTGTGTGAAGTAAGGGATTGGCATCTTTCAGTAGTATCAGAGCTTGGCCTCCTACCAGCCTATGTACCCTTTTCATGAGCGACAAAGATCTGAGATATCATCTCAAAGAAAGGAAGAAATTCATGGGTGACAAGATGAAGGACATCAGTTTTTCAAGGAGTCCAAAGAGTTCCAATCCAACATGAGGGAAACCATGGTGGAGATGGTCCATTTGTCAAGAGGGTTGAACTAGCAATTGGGTGCTAGAAAGGCAGTGCAAAATGGTACTGAGGGCAACAGTGCAGATGTGATAAAACCAACAGCCTCTCCTAAGTTTTTCAAGGCCAAATTCCTAGACCAAGAGGCATAAAATGAACCAAAAGTACCATTAGAAGAAGATGATGATATTGCTAGATTGCATAACAAATACCATGCTCTAAGTGCATCCATTCATAGAGATATGACCTTCACAGAATTATAGGACATGAAAAGAAGAAGAGAGCATAGGAGGAGAAGGTATGAAGGTAGGAAGGACATACAACATCACTTGGGAAAGATTACCATTCTAGTTTTTGATGGATCTGGGAGTTCATTTGTAAGGGTCTGGTTGCAGAAATTAGACACATATTTCTCTTTGAATCCCATGTATGAAGGAGAAGCCATCAAATTTGCAACCTTACATCTTGAGGGTTTGGTCCATGAATGGTAGTATCATGGTATGGTAACACAAGGCCACAATTCCATCAAACCATTGGAAGAATTCAGTTAGAGGTTGACAAAGAGATTTGATGGGAAGGATCCAAAAATTCATTTTTGGGCGTCAACACAGTTGAGGCAAGAAGGTAAAGTGGAGAATTATGTTGTCGAGTTTGAGAGATTGGCAATGATGGTCCCAGATATGATGGAAAGAAGACTCATAGCCCTCTTTGTAGAAGGCCTATTCGAACCCGCAAAGGGTTGGTGAAGGCATTGGGTCCTAGCTCACAATAATATGCCATTAGGAGAGCTTTGAATTTGGAAGATTCATCAACTAAGGGCAGATCATATTCCAACAAGGCACCTCTCATTGTGACCAACAATTTTCCTCAAAGAGACATTCCTCCCCCAAGGATGGCACCATCCAAACTTAACCAATTGGAAATATCCAAGAATGAGCTTCGAAGGAAGTTGTGTTTCAATTGTAAGGCACCATGGCAGCTAAGTCATCATTGCTTGGGGAAGGGTCAGATACATTACATTGAGGTAGTTTTTGATGAGGACTCTGAAGAAGAAGTTGTTGATTTAGAACTAGCTTTGATTGAAGAAGAGCATGAATCTAAAGAGGAGGGGAATCCAGGAGGAACCCTTGCAACCCTATCAAGAGAACCAAGGTATCATTCATTTTGAGTAAAGGGAGTCCTACAGGGACAACGAGTGACTGTTTTGATTGATAGTGGGGCTACCCACAATTTTATTGATGAGAGGTTGGTGGTTGAATTGGGATTGAAGACGAAGGACTTTGATGGATTCAATATCACAGTGGTTGATGGCTACACTCTACCATGCAACCAAAGGACTCAACTGAATTTGACTCTTGGTGGTCATAAGATGAGATATGACTTTTATGTGATTGACATAGGTGACACCGAGATGGTTCTTGGAGTGCAATTGTTGCATTCACTTGGAGAATACATGCAAAATTACCAAATAATGGAGCTTAAGTTCAAATCTAATGGGAAGGAGGTAGTCCTTCATGGCCTTTCTAATGGAGGATCTATGGTGATTTTAGCTAAGTGTATGGAGAGAGTGTTGCATAGAGATACAATTTCTTGGGCAGTCGAATGCTTGATCATAGATACATAGCCTTCTAAGGAAGGGAAGACCTTCCATGTTGACATTCAACCCATCTTGGAGAGTTATAGTCAATTCTTTGACGATATACCTCATGGTCTACCTCCAAAGAGAGATTTTCAACATGTGAGTGAGCTTGAGGAAGGAGCCAAACTAGTCATCACTACACCCTACCATCATCCATGAGCATCTAAGGAGGAGATATAGAAAAAAATTAAAGAGTTACTTGACATGGGGCATATACAATCGATTTGTAGCCCTTTTGCCTCATCAGTGGTGTTGGTCAAGAAGAAGCACGGGACATTGAGGATGTGCATTGACTATAGAGCACTCAATAGGAGGAAATCAAAAATCGCTACCCCATTCCCAAGATCAATGAGTTGATAGATGAGCTTTATGGTGCAGTATATTTCTCCAAGATTGACTTGTGTTCAAGGTATCATCAAATAAGAATGAGGGAAGAAGAAGTGCACAAGACAACTTTCAAGTGTCAGTATGGGCACTATGAGTTTTTGGTCATGCCATTTGGATTGACCAATGCACCCGCTACATCAAGTTGTGTATGAGCCAGGTATTCATTGTATAATTGAGGAAGTTTATTTTGGTTTTCTTTGATGACATCTTGGTCTATAGTAGGATATAGGAGGATCACTTGAAACACATAGATGAGGTGCTTGACATACTTGAGCAACATTCATTTCATGCCAAGATGTCAAAATGTGATTTTGGATTAATTAAAATTTTCTAGTTGGGGCATAAGATTAGTGCTCAGGGGGTTAGCGTTGATGAGGAGAAGATCAAGACAATCCAAGATTGGACTAGACCAAGTAATTTTTCACAGTTGAGAGGATTAATAGGTATATGTAGCTACTATAGGAGAATTGCAAAAGGGTTTTAACAACTTGCAACTCCCTTAACTAATTTGATGAAGAAAGGGGTTTTCTCTTGGAGCCCTACATCACAACAAAATTTTGATAAGCTTAAGGAGGTAATGAGTTCATGTCCTATTTTAGCTATTCCAAATTTCTCACTCCCTTTTGTACTTGAGTGTGATGCTTCAGGAGAGGGCATTGGATCAGTTTTGATGCAAAATAGAAATCCTATAGCATATGAGAGTAGGAAGCTCAAGGATTCAGAAAAGGCTTTCTCCATTTATGACAAGGAGATGCTAGTTATCATGCATGCCCTTGCCAAATTCATATAGTACTTGGTTTATGGGAAATTTGTGGTGAAGATAGATCATAACAACCTCAATTTCCTCCTCAATCAGCATGATTTGAATGATAGAAAAAATGGGTAAGCAAACTCCAAGCCTATGATTTTGATATTGAGTATGTGAAAGGGAAGAACAATGTGGCAGTTGATGCTCTCTATAGGAAACCTTATTTCTGCTCTATATCTAACATATCTATTGATTGGAAAGTTGCCATAATAGCCGAATATGCCAAATATTCTTTCACTATTGATATTTTAAAGGGAAATTTGCTTGATGATGGATACAAGGTAGTTGAAGATCTTATCCTCTACAAAGATCATGTGTATATTGTACCAAAATCAAAGGTGAAAGAGAGGATTATGAAGGCATGTCATGAAACACCTCTTGTTGGTCATCTAGGTTTCTACAAGATGTAAAATCAATTAAGGGAGAATTTCTCATGGAAGGGGCTAAAGAATGATGTATTGCAACATGTTAGAGAGCGTGTGGTCTGCCAATGAAACAAGATCGAACATGTCTTTCCAACTGGTTTGTTGTAGCTCCCACCCATTCCAAATTAGAAATGGGAAAGTATCTCCATGGATTTCATTACAGAGGTACCTAAGGTACAAGATAAGGATTGTATTTATGTGGTGGTTGTCAGGCTTTCAAAGTATGCTCATTTTCATGCCATTACTTCAAAATTTAAGGCTCCTCAAGTGGCTGATTTTCTCTTTAGAGAAATATTTAGACTTCATGGATTGTCCAAGAACATTGTGAGTGACATGGATAGTAGGTTTATTAGTTTATTTTGGCTAGAAAATTTTGTCTAAATCACATGGAATTGACTCCAAGCATTAGCTACCATCCACAAATAGATGGGAAACTAGAAATTGTGAACAAGTGGATTGAGCGCTATGTAAGGAACTATGCCATGGGGCAGCAAACTTGGATGAAGTGGTTGCATTTGGGGAAATTTCACTACAACACCATGCATCATACGTCTATTGCTATGCCGCCCTCCAAAGATCTTTATGGTTGTGATGCTACCCCATTGATGGATTTGATTCTTACCAATAGTAGAGTTCGTAGAGCTAAGGATGTGGTGCAACAAAGTATGGATATCTTGCATTCTCTTAAGGAAAACTTGTAGCAAGCTCAAAACAAGGAGAAGATGTAAGTAGATTGACATTGGACAAAAAGAGTTTTTGATATTGATGATATGGTTTATTTGAGGTTGCAGCCTTACAGACAGCCTACCCTCAAGGGGAATGGCACAAAAAATTTGAAGCCAAGATTATATGACCCCTATCGGATGTTGAGGAAGATTGGGGAGGTTTCTTATGAACTCGAATTACCACAAGGCAGAAAAATTCATAACATTTTTCATGTGTCATGCCTAAAAAGGGTGCTTGGGCAACAAATTGCACCTTTAGTAGAGCTTCCTCTGCTTGATGATGAGGGAAAGTTGATACTCAAACCTTAAATGGTGTTGGATGTGAGGGAGAAAAGGTTGAGAAACAAGGTCATTTCAGAGTACTTGGTGAAATGGAAGAATCTCCCAATCAAAGATGCAATGTGGGAAGGAGTAGAGATTTTCGAGCACTCGAATTTGAAGTTACTTAAGGACAAGAAACATCTAGGCGGGGAGGAATTTCATGTCCCCACATCTTAAGGATGCCCCAAAATCTTTTGGTCGACCCAGTTGGGAAGGTGCTAAGGGATGTCTACATATTTTCATTTATCTTTGGAGATCAACACAACTTGGGAAATCTATGTTAGGAAAATGTTGTGAGGGATGAAAACCTCTCTAGTCGACCTTCAAGGTGGGACACAACCCTCACCTTGCTATTGTGTTTATATTAATGAAAATTCAATTTTGAGACTCTTGCACTTACAAAATCACATCGTTGATCAGGTTGTTTTAGTGTTGGGTGAACACATGAAGGAGAATGATATTGTGTAGTCATGTTAGAGCTAGTGGCTTGGAATCACTAAGCCAACCTAGCAATCAACAATATCATTATCATTATGAAGGTCACCAACACACCCTGAAGATTTTGGACATCATTGAATAGTATCTATTAACCTCAACGATTCTGGTCATCCTAAGGAATTGAGGGGGAGCCATCACCAGGCACCTATCAATCAATCACACTCTGGCATAGGTTACTATCCCCAATGGACCCCTAGTGTTCTATAGCGAAAGAGCATCCAAATTGGTAGATGAAAGATAGTGTTTATCTATAGTGCACTAATTATGGGATATGAGTGAGCTAAATATATATACTCCTACTATGTCAAATAAATTTGATACCAATATGAATACATATAATCTTGCTACATTAAAGGAATATGTTAGTTTAGTTGTGTTGTAATTGGCCCGAGTATAGTGTCTAATACTTTGCCATAGCCGACTATCTTTGGATATGTAATTTTAGTAGTTTTTGCGGTATTGTGAATTTGCAACTGTGCATATATAGCAATAACACTTATTTTCCTAGCTTTTTTCTTGTTACTCTACTATGGACGTGCAATTTGTATTCAATGTTTGACTATTACTGAGTTTAAATTTATACTAGCTCACACCCGCTAAGCCAGCCTAGCGATCAACAATATCATTATCATTGTGAAGGTAACCAACATGCCATACATATTTCAGACACCTTTGAATAGTATCTATTGACCTCAAAGATCCTAGTCATCCTAAGGAATTGAGGGGGGGAGCATCACTAGGCACCTATCAATCGATCACACTCTGGCATAGTTGACTCTCCCCAGGGGACCCCTAGAATTCTATAGCGAAAACACATCCAAGTTGGAAGATAGAAGATAGTGTTTATCTATAGTACACTAATTATGGGATTTGAGTGAGCTAAATACATATACTCCTGCTATGTCAAATGAATCTAATACTGAGATGAATACATATACTCTTGTTGCATTAAAGGAATGTGTGAGTTTAGTTGTGTTGTAACTGGCCTGAGTCTAGTGTCTAATACTTTACCATAGCCAACTATCTTTGGATGTGTAATTTTAGTACTTTGTGCGGTATCATGAATTTGTAACTGTGCATATATAGCAATAATACTGGTTTTCCTAGCTTGTTTCTTGTTACTCTACTGTGGAAGTGCAATTTGTATTTAGTGTTTGACTATTATTGAGTTTAATTTAAATTATATTATCGACTGTTAGACATAAATGTTCCAGATCTAAGGAATGTTTCATTTCTACATCAATCATCTGTATTCTCTATGTGAAGTAAGGGATTGACATATTTCAATGGTATCAAAGCACATCCCCAATGTCTCCACATCTTAAGAAGGCCCCAAACTCTTTTGGTGGGAACTGTGTTTCTCAACAACAAGCATTTAAATTTTAATAATAATAAATAATAAAACATACTACAACATCACAAATCCATCTTCAACAAGTTGTCGGATAAAGTGACAATGAAGCTCAACATGCTTGGTTCACTCATGGAAGACTAGATTCTTAGCAAGATTTAAATCAGGAAACAAACTCTCCAAAATAAAGTAAAGATGCAAACAAAAATGTACAATTTATGGAAGGAAGAACTCAACATGATGGTGTGTCTGCACAACATCTCTAAATATGAACACCCAAAGATGAGTTTGCCAATGTTGGAATGCAAGAGACCTCAAAATTAGGATAGCAACTCAAATATAAATAAGAGACCTTAAAACATGAGAAATTGAAGCCCTCCCAACCCAAAAAATGGTCACATATTTTTTAAAATATCCAAAGTACAAGTAAAAATAGAAAGAGTGATTATAGGCTGAAATAACAGGTACTTGGGAAAAATCAAGAAAAACTAGATAGACAGTTGCAAAGTACACAAAACTAGCTTTTTCATGCATTTTTGTTTGTGAAAACCTGATACTATATGCCCAAGTTATGGTTCTTGGAGAAAAGGTCCTCCTAGGTGAGAGGTAGTAGGCACTATTTTGGAAGCCCTATAGTGGTGTCAATAGCTTTGGCTAAGTGGCAATGGTTGAGGAGAAAAGGTCATGTGACAATTGTTAGTTGAGGAAAGGGTGAAGACGGAATGATGTGGGGTTGTGGTAGAGTTGAGCAGAGCTTGTGGACTGGTAGGATGGTGTAATATCCTCAAATTGGGATATCTTCAATTCTGACCATAATGTTATCCTCAAACCTAAATTCCAATATTCCAATGAAAAATCTAAATATGTAGATGAGTACAAACAATAGATATATAGATATTCACTATTCACAATAACATCTTCATTCATGGATCAAAATGGAAACAATAACAATATCAATAATGACAAGCCTCCTAATCCAAATATGCATTCACAACATGAGTTAGTCTCTGTGTATATAATGTAGCCAAGGCTAATCTATTGATCAACTCCCAAGACCCCTAGGATAGACCTTTAAGTTATTCTCTTGGTCGTAAATCTCGAAAATAAAAATAAAAATTGAGAAATCAAAAAATCAAAAAAATAGCCTCAAAACATTTTAAAAAATAACAAAAACATCCTTGAAATATTTAAAAAACCCAAAATGGTGCATCCATCTCATCTCGCTTTCACCCGCAATAATCACCACTCATAATAAATCATCATCATCTTCATCCTTTGGTAAGACAGACATAAGCAAGTCTAGCAGGTTCAAAAGTGAACACCTAATCGACAAAGTCTTAAGTCTAGGACAGTAAGTCAACAAGTTAATCAACTCAAAGTATCAATAGCTTATCAAACAATCAAAATATTATCATCACCTGATCACAACATGTCCTAGGATGCATCCTTCCTCTGATGGACATCAACATCAAGCATCACCGTAGTTTAGTCTTGGCTAGCGGTATGAAGAACATTAGCTTGTTTGCTTATTTTATCTTTTCTTTGGATTTATCTTATTGCGCTCATTCCAATGACCTCTCGAATATGTCTAAAACTATAAAGATGTAGATAGAAATGAATGGGGAAATGATCATTATCTTTTTATCTATTGTGCTTGTTGGATATTCTTGTAAAATAACTTTTTCATGCATGCTTTGTTCGGTTTGTAGGGAGGGTGTTCTAGATGACTTATTGACCACATAGGAAGGCTTCCTTTTCTATGTTTTGGTCTGAGATATTTAGAATATCTAAGCTACATCTTGAATAAGGTTTCGTATAACAAGTATGAATAGGAATGCTCCTACGTGATTGTTGAGTCAAGGTCCATCACACTAGTTACCACACCATCCTGGTTCTTTATACCTTGATGCATCGTACCTACGTGTGTTATCAAACATAAACTAAATGACCCTTTTAAAATCCCAACTCCTGATTGTCATCATTATCATCATTCATCATCATTAATAAAATAGGCTTTTTGGATCCTCTTTATTTTATTCTTATTCTTTTATCTTTACTAACATTTCTATCCAAAATTGGTGTGTTGTATCAAAATATACATGAGGCTACCCATGGCCAATGACTGTCTATACATCATCAAAATTGTCTACATCAAATATCTGATCTTTCTAAAGAATTATCTTTTGTCCTCTGATCAATAGAACCATTCCTCTCGCATTTTATCACGATCTCGATCGGAAAATCGAACATTTTTGCCCGATCTCTTGAGGGGGCAATATACTGGCATAATCCTTCTCACTTGGGCACTCGTGGGGCATCTAAAAGATCGAGATTTTTTTTGAACTTTGATCACAACAATTTATTCTTTGAACCAACACAACAAGTGCATCGCTTCAAAGAGGGGAAAAATATAGACATGGAAAATTCACCGACACACTTGCTCTTGAGTACTAATATCATTTCATCTTGAATCACCTTCTCAGCTTGTCATCACTTTTCATCACTTAATTAAATAAATCATTATTTATTTGATTAAGTCATTCTTCCCTGTTGATTAAATTAATCAATTTAATTTAATTAACCCTAAGTCTCTGTTTAATTAAATAATTAATTTTATTTAAATTAAATCTCTAAAGTCCTCCTATTAAATTGAATAAATTAAACCTTATTTAATTTAATCTAACATCATCCCCTTTTAGTTAAATAAATCAAATCATTTATTTAATTAAATCTTTCTTCTCAATCTTGATTTAAATCAACTCATAAATCTAAATCAAAATGGTCACATCACCTAATCTCTCATTAAATTAATTATATTAACCTTTGATTAATTTTAATTCTAATCCATGTCACATCCTCTCAAGAATTCAACTTGCACAATAAATCATTTATTTTAATTTATTAAATCCCAATTTTATCTCAACATGGTATAAAAGGGGAATATTCTTCCAATTTTGAAAATCCCTCCAAGTGGACTTGTACATCCAACAAAGCATTCACTCTCCTCTTACATGTCCTTGTGCATTGAGCCAAGTGCCATTTAAGTCATTTTCCTTCCCTCTTCAACAAGTCATTTCACAAATTTAAAATCCACGTAATAACATTTATTGGCTCATTCATCAAAATGTGCACAACCTTCACCCAATCACATGTGGACAAGTGGCATTTGGCCATTGGTTGAAGATTAATCCCACATTGCTCCATCTTGATTATTCTCCCATTCTTGAAGTCTATAAATAAGAGAGATCTTCTCCTTATTTGATCATCCACAACTTGAGTAAACTTACTATACTCAACTTCATCCTTAAGCACATCTATTTTCATCCATTTCATCAAGATCTTAGTTAGTTATGCATGTTTTTCATCATGGAGCTTGATTTAATCTCCATCAAAGTGGATCAGTCATCAACATTGCATCATAGGAGTTGGGAAAGGGCCAATTTCTACACATAATTGGCACCAATTCCCCCATGGGATTGAGGATTTGCATGCTTAAATAGGATTTAATTGTTTTCTTGTCTTGTTCTTCATTTTATTCCTATTTTGAGCATTGTAGATTAACGTCATGGGGAATCCTTGTTCTTACTTGCATATGAATCTAACTATTATGTTTGTTTGCTATGTTTGTGCAGGTATAGGATTGGGGTTCACATTTTGGCGCTAGAGGGAGGGAAAATCTCAAGTTCTAATCATGTTTTTTGAAGAAATTCCATGCTTTTTTTCTTTTTTGTAGGTTCCAAGAAACTCAGTCACTGACTATGAAGTGGCACTATATTGCACTACTTAACCAAACTGCGTTGCTAGGTCTCTTCCTGTCTAAACATTCAAATTTCAAAGCTCGTCGTTGGTCAAACAGAGCTGCAATTGTGGTCTTTGTTTCACTACAGAGCGCCACTCTTAGTATTTAGTGGCCCTATATTGCATTGCTGGAGTTTCTAAACTCCACTGCATCTGCTAACTACGTTGCTAGGGTGAAGTAAAAAGTTGAAATTGGAGTTATTTTGATATATGCCTTTTTGTTTCTAACATTTAGGGCTCCTAATCTATTTTTTGTCTCTGTTTGTATCAGTCTTGATTAGGTTGTAGGTTGAGGAAAGGAAGGAGCAAAGAAGATCCTTTCATTATGACATCATCATCTTTATTGCATTAAGTGTTTTTAAACACTTTGGGAAAGCTTATAGTCCCTCCTTAAGGAATTAATTACCTTCATGCTTTTAGGAAACACTAAATTTCTTTTGGGCCCTAAAAAGAACACTACAAAAGCTTTCAATTTCACAAAAGGGTTAAAATGAACTTTAGAACAATTTCACTAGATTTGGTTTGAGGATTAACAATTGAACAAGGATAATTCCATATTTCAGTTTGGTGCACTAAAAAGAATCAAATCATTGCTTTGTGGACTTAAAATAAACAAGTGATTCTTTTTCTTATAATTACCTACCCAAAATAATATCCTCAAAAGGACGTATGCACTTCTCTCGTGGTTTAGAGCGACCTTGAGAATCAAAATTCCTTTTGGTGATCTTAGGTTGTGTAAGTAATTGCCTTCACATTTTAAATTGGGTTTTAAAATTGAACCAATCTTACGCGTGTGAGTAGAGCATATTGTGAGTGTTCTCCCTTCGTCTCAAAATTTTGATCGAACTATGGATATGTTTTCTCACTTTTGTTTATCTTAGAGGGCCTGCCTTGTGGGAAAAAGTAATCACCCAAGGGAACGACCCAACCGAGAACACGCTAAAGCCAAGCGACTTCCACTTGAGATATAAGTGTGGGTACTTGAGGATAGGAAAGTATCATGAGGATTGTTTCGACGAGAAGGGAAGCAATGGTCTCTCATTATATGGATGATCCTCCATGAACGAAATGCCCACATTAGAACCCTTTGTTTAAAAGTCCAAAATCCTTATATATTTGTTGGTGCAAAAGGATGTCCTTTGAAGCCGCCCCACGTAACATGCGGTTTTGTGTAGAGATGAAAAGTATGCCATGGGAGTTTCATGCGTATTGATGCTTGGTTGACCTGAGAAGTGTGTACCATGTAGGGGAGCCAGTGTGGTCAAGCATCTAACCATTCGCACTGAATATGTGCAGCTGGATTTATCCAAGTGGGAACCCAACAAATATTGTAAGTTTCATCCCAGGAGTGTGTATGTTCTTAGAATCGAAAACACTTTGCTTGATCTCAAAAAATTTGAAAATGAACATTCAAAAAAGGCTCCAAAATTTTAAACTCTTTGGAGGAAGCAAATACCTTTGACGAATTCAAGTGCTCTTGCTTGCCTTAGGAATTTTGTCCTTAGAGGCTTCTAAGTATTTGAGTTAATCACAATTTTCTTTCTCAAAAGTCAACTTAGGAAACTATGCCCTTGAAACCTTGATTTTCACATAATGGACCTTGTGGAATGAAAAGGAATTAGGACATAGACATTTAGTTTGAAATTTTAATCAAGAAATTGTTTGTGGTAAAAATAACTCATTAAGAAAAGATAAAGACAATTGATCCCATATATGTGTTTTTCCAAATGACCTCCCACAAAATCAAAATCCGCAAGCCCAAGCTTAAAAATCTTAGTCCAAAAACTCAGAAAGAATGTCTCTCAAGGCTTCTCAAGGTAAGAGAAAGGTCGATTTACAATTTTTACAATAAAGCTTCAAGAAACAACCCTAACTTGTATTAGTTTTATTATCAGAAAATTCCTAATCTCTTTCAGAGGTTTTTTTTTCTCACATAGGAAGTATGGCATGTTCTTAAAAATAGAGGTCTTGTAAGAAGAATTTTTATCTAGGACAAGTGTAGGATCAAAATCATCACTCTCACCCATCTTTCAAACATCAAAATAAAAAATAATCTCACCGACAAACTCTTAGGAACCTTGAAAACATCATTCATGCTAAACTGCTAGGAAAAATCAAAATCATCTTATTTGACTTAACACACTTAGTCGAATTATCAATCCTTGTGAACAAATTTACCTCTTGATAAAATCCAACATCTTGGGGTCTAGGAGTTCATTATCTTGTTTGACTTAATACACTTAGTCAAATTATCCTCTTGTGCACAAGTTTACTCTAGGATAACACAACTTCCTAGAGTTTACAGGTTCATTATCCAAAATCACTTTGTTTGACTTAACACACTTAGTCAAATTATCCTCAATCAAAATCAAATCAAGCCCTAAATTTTAGCATTTTCCTCAAGGTTCTTCAAGAGTTTTCATCATCAGTATCATTCATCTTTTATTTTCATCATCACTTTGATCCTTAATCTATCCTAGTTCTTCTCTTTGTGTGCCTAAAGTTAGATCAATTGATCTATATTTATGGTGCAAACAAGATCTCAACACAAAAAGAATATGGAAATCACCAAGGAAACATCAACTTCAAGTGAACTAAGTCAAACTGCTCCCGAAATAAATCCCGTTTGATCAAGCAATCCCCCAAGAAATTTTCCTCTATCATCATAGGATCCCCAGGAAGACTGTGATGTAGAGGACATCACTGACAACAAGATGACATAAGAGGAAATCCTAGAGATGGTGCAAAACCCCGAGAATCATCGAATTGTCAATGCTATGATGAGGCTCTATCACTCCCAATACATGCTTGAGTTAGCGAAAGAAGGGGCTAAACTCTCTTTCGACTATGACCTAAGCACTATTGTGGAAAGACCTCTTGGGATCATGCCCTTAACTTCATCCATGCTTCTACTTCAAAGCATCACTCAAGACATCCCGCAAAACATAACATCCATTACTTCTACCTTGCCAATTGTTAACAAGGGAAGTGCAATGCTTCAAGAACTCCAAAAACATCCCCTTGTGAACAATCAAGGGTTGAACACAAATACCACACTAGATCAATCCATCCTAGTAAAATTCATTACACCCATATGTTCCTCTCACATTCCATGATTTCGCCAATCCAACCTCTTATCATGCAACACCAATCTATCCTCTAGACATGCAAACCTCTCTCCCTATCTCACAAGGAGAAGGTGACTTGTTTGGAGTAGGGGGAATCTTGGATCCCTCATCATCACTTCAAGGGATTGCACCACCCATATTTCCACCCCTACCACTTGCATCTACATCACCCCTTAGGTTGGGATTTCCCCCTCTACCCACCATCAATCAATCAAATCAAAACACCATATCAAATCCACCTATCTTTCCATCGATACCACAACAATAGATGGCAACCATCCAGGAAACCTAAATAGTCAACACATCCACTGCATCCCAAAGCATGGTTTCCCAAGAACCAAGCATCTTGATCGCACCATCCATAGCACAAACCTCGATCATCAACATGACTATTCCACTCATCCCAATGGCCAACATTCTTCCAAATCCATTGCCATTTCCACCAAAGCACAACATGGCCAATTCATTCACCATCACATTGCAAGCTGCTCGACAAGCTTCCCATCAAAAGGCGCTCCAAATTCAATAAGCCACACAACTAGTTTCTCAACAAGTGCAAGCCCAATTAGCAGCACAATAAGCACAACAGGCACAACAGGATGCACAAGCCCAAGCCTTACTATAGCAGCAACAAGCCACACAAGCTACACAAGCAGCTCAAGCAGCTCAAGTGGTGCAAGCCGCACAAGCCGCACAAACCGCACAGGCCACTCAAATTGCACAAGCAGTCCAAAAAGCGCATGCTCAAGCCCGAGCCCAATTTCAAGCCCAACAAGTGCAAGAACAAGCACAATACCAGGCACAATTACAAGCAACCCAACAAGAGGAATATCAACAAGCCTTGCAAGATTATCAATTACAACAACAAGAGACCTAACAACAAGCCAAAAAACAAGCCTTGTTGGAGAAAAAATAACACAACCAACAACAATCATTATTGGTTCAATAGAAAACACATGCATTACTCATGCAATAGAGCTTGCAACAAACCCCCACCAACATCTCGCCCATCAATCCAACACCCCAAAACATGTTCACCCCACCCCTTGATCCACAAGGTGATGTGACAACACAAATCAAACTGCTCTCACAACAAGTGCTCAATCTTCAATCAGGAAAGACAATGAGGACACCCAACAATTTGTGTCCCTATCCATTCGACAGAAGCTTGGAAATGGTACCATTCTCGAAGGGATTCGAAATCTGAAAATTTGACAAATATCATGGGATAGGAAACCCTGAGGATCACATCAAGGATTTCCAAGTACATTGTATGGAGGTCGCATATGATGAAACATATATGATGCGACTATTTCCTCAAAGCTTGGCTGGTGCCGCTATGGAGTGGTTCTCTCATATGCCTACTGACATCAAAAAATTCTAAGAAATCAAAGACTCATTTCTCCAAAATTACGCATTCAATATTTGTGTGGATGTTAGTTTGGAAGAACTTTCGACGCTCAAGAAAGGAAGGGGAAATCATTTGCCATCTTTCTCCAATGCTGGCAAGCCAATGCCAATCGAAGCAAGTGGGTCATGCCAGAGGAACAAAAATTTTGTACCATCATTTCCAATCTAGACAAGACCTTGGCATTCTATCTGAAGATGAAATGCATCACCACATATGACCAGTTGATCCCCAAGGTGCTCAATATTGAATGGGATCTTGTCGCACAAGGTGGAATGCCTACCTATCCTGAACCTCAAGATGGCCACCCATCCACTAGCTACAATAATAAACCTCGCACATGGGAAAAGAGATGGAATGTCACCAATGATGGAGTGGTGGATGCCAAGGTTGTCATCAGTGATCCCAAGAAAAATAATCAAAGACATCATCATCAACCACAGAAAAACAACTGAAATAACACACAAGCAAATGTGGTGAACTAGCAACCACCCCACAATCAGATCAATAATCTCAATAATTAAGGAGGACCACCTCTGTGAAACAAGTATCCCCCCAAATGAAAATGCACAGCCCTTGGGGATTTAATTGAATCCATCATGAAAAAGTTGGTTAATGAGAGCCTCATCAAGGTCCCCACCCATGATAATTAAAATGAACCCTAGGTGAATCCACCCTAGTACAGCAAAAATCTCCTTTGCGATTATCATAAGCTTAAGGGACATACAACCGCCAACTGCATGAAGTTGAAAAAAATCACCCAAGATCTCATTGACGACAAAATCATAAATGTTGAGCAACTGACTAGCAATCAAGATCTAAAAATATACACAAATTCGATGCCCAACCACAACCTAGGAAATGATAAAGGTAAGAAAAAGTTTGGAAAAGTGAACCATGTATACGAAGGATTTGTCGCATGCCTTGATGAATTGGTCACTATTGTCAGCATCAAGGGAGCCAATGATGATTGTGGAGTCACCACATGCAACGACAAGGTCAGTATTGCTAGGGCATCACAACCATCTAAGACCCCCAACTTAAAATCCATCCTTAATGGTTATAACATCCTTGACCAGTTAAAAATAAACCCTCCTTATATCTCCATCATAAAGCTACTGAATATTTTGGCCTCCATAGAGAAATCCTTAAGAAAGCACTGACTTCATCTACCATCCCTCCCAACCTTGATATGGAGCAATTCTAAGCTATGGTCAGTAACATAACCATTTTGAATCTCCTCCCTTTTTCCAATTAGTACTTTCCCACCCAACCATCTCACAATCATTTGTTACACCTTGAAGTCTTGGTTCACAAAAGTAAAGTCAAAGGGGTCTTGGTGGATGGAGGTGCAGGCCTCAAAATTTGTTCACTAAAGCTCATAAAGAATTTGGGAATCTCTGAGGATTCCATTGAGAAAGACAAAGGCATTACAATCAGAGCATATGATGACCAGGAAAGAGTGTCTCAAGGCACTATCAAACTCCCAATCCAGGTAGGGCCATCTACTATGGAAACCACATGTCAAGTCCTTGACCTTGATTTTCCCTACAATATCCTCCCGGGACACCCATGGATCCATGGGATGAAGGTGGTCACCTCAACCTTCCACCAATGTGTAAAATTATCATACCAAAATGAAGAGGTTAAAATTCATGGAGATCTTGAACCTTTTGCCTACTGCAAGATTCTGGAAGCCAAGTTCTATAAAGTTCCCCAAGTCTCAAAGAATGATGAAGGCCCTTCAACTTCATACATAGACCCATCCAACATCGCCTCCACTTCTAGGACAAAGACACCCTCTATTCCCAACATATCTGACATCAAGCTCATGATCCAAGACAATGGGTGTGGAGAATACAAAATGAAGAAGAATTTGTTTGTCATAGGAGAGTTTCCCCAATCTCCTAGGTCACATGGGAAACCCCAACTAGATGAGACACCTTCCCACACTTTTAGGGCGGACCCTTCTAGATTCCAATGTTGGGGGGATCTAAGTCGGGAGGTGGTGGATGAAAGAGACATTTCAAGCTCACTATACCAAGATGAAAGACCCATGCCTAATCTTCCCATAGATGAGAGAAGCAAGGGCCTACAAATGATGCTTGGTATGGACTAAAATAGAAATGAAAGCCTTGGAAGGAACAATACTGGCTCACTAGAACCCATCATTGTAAAAAAAAACATGAAAAATATTGGCCTGGGGTGTACCCCCTTGAGTATAACCATACATGGTCGAGGTCCTCTAGTTAATGCAGTCAAGACTCTCCCTCAGTTATTGATAGCTACCCTACGATTACCGATATCCACAAGTCTATCCCTAGACAACTTCACCTTTGATATAACTGATGTGTGTAGTAGTAGTTATGACGAGGATACCATAACCAACTTACCCATGCTTTTTGAAGACTCCTCCATACTCATGATAAGTACCTTATCCTTTGACTTAGACCACCAAACTCACAAAATAAACTTGGTCTACCCCCAACTCATCAATTATGACCAACGAGGGCCATCGATTCTAGACACATTCAAAAATGATGAGGCACTCTTAGAACTCATGGGACTAAGGGATGCAGTACCATGTGGATATCATAAGGTGGGATTTGACATCACACTGGACACATATGCCTATTACGGGGAGACGATTGAGTCCTTTAGTCACAAAAGTGAACAATTGAGAATAATCTCAAGGTCCCTGGGTGAAAACCACACTGTGACACTCTCTAACCATAAAATAGTAAAAATAAAGGATGCATATAACAATGAAAACGTCTTTGAGGAACCTTCCCATCACCAAAATTCATCAAGAAAAATCGGCAGTCCTAGTAGAGCAATGCAATCCTATCAACCTAGGAATAGAGGAAATACCGTAGATAACTTTCTATGTTGAATCACTTCTACCAGAAGAACATGAAATCTCAGCTGCATTCCTGAAGGAAAGAAAAGTAAAATTCACATGGACTTATGTTGATATGCCTGGGCTTGACTCGGAGGTGGTAGATCATCACTTGGTAGTGTATCCTAGGGAAAAACCTATCAGACAGAAGCTCAGAAAGATGCATCCCCAAATAGCCTTGCTCGTTAAAGTAGAATTGCAAAAACTCTTGGATGCAGGGTTCATCCACCCAATTGACTATCTAGATTGGGTATCAAAATTGGTACCTATATCGAAACCAACTGGGGGCATCCACATTTGCACCGATTTCAGGGACTTAAACAAAGCATGTCCTAAGGATGACTTTCCACTACCCAACATTGACATGATAGTGGAAATGATGGCTAGACACGGGATGCTTTCAATAATGGATGGCTTTTCTGGATACAATCAGATTATGATGGAAAAGGAGGAATAACATAAGACAATGTTCACATGCCCATGGGCAACCTACTGCTAGAATATGATGATGTTTGGTTAAATAATGAAGGAGTTACTTATGAAAGGGCTATGACACTAATATTTCATGTCATGATCCATAAAACTGTGGAAGATTATGTGGATGAAATACTAGCTAAATCAAGGAAAAGACGGGACCACATATCAGCCTTGAGCTCCATTTTTGATAGGTTGGAAAAGTATAAGGTCTGCCTCAATCCAAAGAAATGCATCTTTGGTGTGAAATCAGGCAAGCTCCTGGGATATATAGTGTCAATGAGAGGAATCAAGGTGGATCCTACCAAAGTCAAGGCAATCCACGATATGGAAGCACCTATGACACTAAAGCAACTAAGAGGTCTGCAAGGTAGTCTCCAGTCCATCCACAAATTCATAGCATAGCTAGTTGATAAATAGATCCCATACTCTCATCTACTCGACAAGGGGGTAGCATACAAATGGGACAACAAATGCGACCAGGCATTTAACAAAATCAAAGAATACTTACTCACACCACCAGTTTTGATGCAGCCAATCCTAGGAAAACCACTGATCCTATACATTTCAGCAACAATGGAAGCTCTCGATGCTCTCTTAGCCCAACATGATGAAAGCGAAAGAGAAAGAGAAATATATTATATTAGTAGAACTATGGTGGGATATGAGCTAAACTAGACTCCTATTGAAAAATCTTGTCTGACAGTTGTGTTTGTAGCCTAGAAATTCAAACACTACATGTTGGCTCATCAAATCAAGTTGCTCACAAAGATAGATCCTCTCAAGTACCTCCTTTCTAAAGCCACTCTCACGGGGCGAACATCCAAGTGGGTCATGATATCGATAGAACACGACATTGAATATGTGGATCGCAAATCCATCAAGGGACAAGAAATTGTAGATCAACTAGCAGAGGCTCCTATATATGCAGAAAACCCACTCATTTTAGAATTCCCTGATGAATCAATTTTTAGCCTAAGTGTTGCAGACCACTGGAAGATGTATTTTGATGGATCTTACATGCAACACAAGTCGGGAGCACGGATTTTGTTCATAACTCCCAAAGGAGACTGCATACCCAAATCTTACAAGATGTCATTCCCATACACAAATAATATAGCAGAGTATGAGGCTCTCGTCATAGGCTTAAGAATTATAGTACAATGGTAGATCATGGCTATAAAAGTATATGGGGACTCTCAGCTCATAATGAATTAGGTAAACAATGAGTATTAGACAAAGGATGACAAGCTAACTCCATACAAGAAGTTGGTTGAGAACCTCAAAGAATCATTCATTGATATCACATTTGAACAATTACCTACAGAAAATAATAGAGCAACAAACACAATGGCTCAAATTGGATTGAACTCTTGGAAATCTCGTGCAATGTCCCAAAGAAAGAATTCCTGGTAGAGAAACTTCTTGTTCCAACATTCGAGGTACCCAAGTCTCAATTCATGTGTGAACTCGTTGGTCTCATTGATCCCTCATATCATGACATGTACACATACTTAAGAATAAGAGTCTTTCTCACTGATATAACCCCAAACCTTAAATGAGCCTTCATTAAGAAGTCAACCCTCTTTGTCATCCTAGATGAAACCCTTTATCGTAGGAGCATTGAAGGAACCCTGTTGTATTGCCTAAACACTGAGGAAGCTCTGACTGCTTTAACTGAGGTACATAATGACATTTTTGGATCACACTCGAGTGGTATGACCTTGCCTAAGAAGTTGCTAAGAACCAGATATTACTGGCCCACAATGGAGCGGGACAAATATGACTTCATCAGAAGATGTTTGTAGTGCTAGCAACATGGGGACCTTATCCATGCACCAGCTCAAGAGCTTCATCCTATTGTTACACCTTGTCCTTTTTCACAACGGGGGCTCGATCTGATTGAAAAAATCACCCCCACCTCATTCAATGGCCACAAATTCATCATCATCACCACAAAGTATTTTACAAAATGGGTTGAAGCCATTCCCATGACCTACATAATTGGAAAGTAGATATCCAAGTTCATCCTGAACTACCTCATTTGCCGGTATGGTGTCCCCTAAGCCATTATCTTAGATAATGAGACACCTTTCAAAAACTAGGATGTTCGTGACTTATGTGAGAAATTCAATATCCAACATCACTTTTCCACTCCGTACTATCCCTAAGGCAATGGCCAAGCAGAAGCTACCAATAAAACCATCTTGAAAATCCTCACGAAGAAAGTCAATGACGCTGGTCATGACTAGTATCTACAGCTAAATCCCACCTTATGGGCTTATCACACCAGCATTCACACACCAAAAGGTGCCACCCCATTCTCCCTAGTCCAAAGATCAAAATCCATCTTACCCATTGAGATTGAGCTCCCATCCTTGAGAATATCACTACAAAACCTCATCACAGATGAAAAATACAGGGTCTCACGACTATATGAGCTGGAGTTACTGGATGAATGGTGTATGGATGCCCTAAACCATCTATAGGTATATCAAAACCGACTTAAGTGGAATTATAACAAGAAGATCATGAGGCAAACCTTCTAATTCAAAGAACTTGTGTTTAAGGAGAACCAGAAGAACGTGCCAAACCCAAAAAGCAAAGGAAAATATGAGCCCAACTAGTTGGGAATTTTCATCATCACAACAAGCTATAAATCAGAGGCATATAATTTATCAACACTAGAAGGTGAGCCCCTACAGGAGCCCATGAACAACTCCCATCTCAAAAAAAATTATGCCTAAAATATTTCAAGGTATAGAACCAAAAAATACAAAATATAAAAAAAAAAATAGAGTCATCCAACCTAACTACATCATCTCTGAGCTTGAATGTAGGCAAGGTTTATCTATGATCATCCCCTGAGACATTTTTTAGGTCAGTCCTATAGGCGTCTATCACAATGGCAATCCGTTTGCCCATCAATCTCATCAGTCATTAGGTTTGTGTCAGTTGAACTACATGGTCTCTACGTATATAACGTAGGAAAGGCTAATATATTGATCAACTCCCAAGACCACTAGGATAGGTCCTTAAGTTAGTCTCTTGGTCATAAATCTCAAAAATCCAAAAATCCAAAAATCCAAAAAATAGCCTCAAATTTTTTCAAAAAATACCAAAAACATCCAAATATCTGAAAAACCCAAAATGGTACATCCATCTCATCTCACTTTCATCCGCAATAATCACTGCTCATAATAAATCAACCTCATCTTCATCCTTTGGTAAGTCAGTTAGAACCAAGTCTAGCAAGTTCAAAAGTGAATACCTAATCGACAAAGTCTTAAGTCTAGGATAGTAAGTCAACAAGTTAATCAACTCAAAGTATCAATAGCTTATTATCCAATCAAAATCTTATCATCACCTAATCACAATGTGTCCTAGGATGCATCCTTCCTATGATGGACATCAACATCAAGCATCACCGTAGTTTAGTCTTGGCTAGCAGTAGGAAGAACATTAGCTTGTTTGCTTATTTTATCTTTTCTTTGGATTTATCTTATTGCACTGATTCCAATGACCTCTTGATGATTTCTAAAATAGAAATATGTAGAGAGAAAGGAATGGGGCAAGGATCATTATCTTTTTATCTGTTGTGATTGTTGAATATTCTTGTAAAATAACTTCGTCATGCATTCTTTGTTCGGTTTGTAGGGAGGGTGTTCTAGATGTCTTGTTAACCACATAGGAAGGCTTGATTTTCTATGTTTTGGTCTGAGATATTTAGAATATTTGAACTACATCCTCAATAAGGTTTCATATGAGAAGTGTGAACAGGAATGCTCCTACCTGATTGTTGATTCAAGGTCCATCACACTAGGTACCATGCCATCCTGGTTCTTTATACCTTGATGCATCGTACCTACGTGTGTTATCAAACATAAACTAAATGACCCTTTTAAAATCTCAACTCTTGATTTTCATCATCATCATCATCATTCATCATCATTAATAAAGTAGGCTTGTTGGATCCTCTTTCTTTTCTTCTTATTCTTTTATCTTTACTAACATTTCTATCCAAAAATGGTGTGTTGTATACAAATATACATGAGGCTACCCATGGCAAATGACTGTCTATACATCATCAAAATTGTCTACATCAAATATCTGATCTTTCTAAAGAACTATCTTTCATCCTCTGATCAATAGAACCACTCTTCTCGCATTTTATAATGATCTTGATAAGAAAATAGAACATTTTCGCTCGATCTCTCAAGGGGGGAACATACTAGCATAATCCTTCTCGCTCAAGCAACAATGGGGCATCTAAAAAATTGAGATAATTTTTGAACTTTGATCACACCAGTTTATTCTTTGAACCAATGGAACAAGTGCATCACTTCAAAGAGGGGAAAAATGTAGACATGGAAAATTCACCGACACACTTGATCCTGAATACTAACATCGTTTCATCCCGAATCACCTTCTCAGCTTGTCATCACTTTTCATCCCTTAATTAAATAAATCATTATTTATCTGATTAAGTCATTCTTCCCTGTTGATTAAATTAATCAATTTAATTTAATTAACCATAAGTCTCTGTTTAATTAAATTATTCATTTTATTTAAATTAAATCTCTAAAGTCCTCCTATTAAATTGAATAAATTAAACCTTATGTAATTTAATCTAACATCACCCCCTTTTAGTTAAATAAATCAAATCATTTATTTAAATAAATCTTTCTTCTCAATCTTGATTTAAATCAACTCATAAATCTAAATCAAAATGGTCACATCACCTAATCTCTCATTAAATTAATTATATTAACCTTTGATTAATTTAATTCTAATCCATGTCACATCCTCTAGAGAATGCAAGTTGCACAATAAATCATTTATTTTGATTTATTAAATCCCAATTTTCTCTCAACATGGTATAAAAGGGGAATATTCTTCCAATTTTGAAAATCCCTCCAAGTGGACTTGTACATCAAACAAAGCATTCACTCTCCTCTTACATGTCCTTGTGAATTGAGCCAAGTGCCATTTAAGTCATTTTTCTTCCCTCTTCAACAAGTCATTTCACAAATTTAAAATCCCCCTAATAACATTTATTGGCTCATTCATCAAAATGTGCACAACCTTCACCCATTCACATGTGGAAAAGTGGCATTTGGCCATTGGTTGAAGATTAATCCTACATTGCTCCATCTTGCTTATTCTCCCATTCTTGAAGTCTCTAAATAAGAGAGATCTTCTCCTTATTTGATCATCCACAACTTGAGTAAACTTACTATACTCAACTTCATCCTTAAGCACATCTATTTTCATCTATTTCATCAAGATCTTAGCTAGGTTATGCAGGTTTTTCATCATGGAGCTTGATTTAATCTCCATCAAAGTGGATCAGTCATCAACATTGCATCATAAGAGTTGGGAAAGGGCCAATTTCTACACATAATTGGCACCAATTCCCCAATGGGATTGAGGATTTGCATGCTTAAATAGGATTTAATTGTTTTCTTGTCTTGTTCTTCATTTTATTCCTATTTTGAGCATTTTATATGAATTTCATGGGGAATCCTTGTTCTTATTTGCATATGAATCTAACTATTGTGTTTGTTTGCTATGTTTGTGCAGGTATAGGATTGGGTTTCACAGGATTTAAAAGAAATTGATAATATTTTCACAACCTACAAAATGTAGAGTGATAAACTATGTTAGGAAAGGTATCTCAACTTTTTATCCTAATGTTAAGAACAAAAATTGTTCAATTTCTGGGCTATATAGCTGGAGTTTGGCCCCCAAAAATGTCAAAACAAGCCTTTATCAGACCAAATGGGTTATTGAGACATTGTGCTCTCTAAGACTTGTTTACGAAAAGCGGCTCATCATTTTCTTAAATCAAAAGTCATGGATTTTGAAATTTAGGCCCTCCACATCAGAAATGTAAGAGCATCTATGATGCATAAGAGAGTTGTAAGAGGGAGTTACACAATTGTTTAAACCAATTTAGGATGCATGTTATGATACATCATTAGAAATATTTGATGGAGCTGATGGAGCATAGGTTGGTGAGTGGATTATGATGAGCTTATGATAGTTGTAAGGAATATGCTATCTTTAGTTTGTGGTTTCATCTTGGGATTTGGTTGTTGTATTTTGACTAGGAATTTGAGTGCCATGTTTTGGATGGTTTTAGCTCATGGTTTCCAAATTATCATTTGTTGGTTTCATGTATTGATTTTCCTATTTATTGGGTGGTTGAGATGGAGGTTTTACAATGAGTTTTGTAGGTATTGTTATATTGCTAAAATTGTTTCAATTTTATTGTTGGTGTAATTTTATTGAGTTTCTTTGGATTGGGGGTTCTTCCCTGAAAATATTTTCCATCGTAAATTATTGTGTTCTAGTATATTTTTTTTGTGTTTATTTTCTTGTAATTGTATGATCAATTTATTTTTTGCATATACCTCTTCTCATATATTAGTATACGAAGTATATTCTACACCTCTGCTTTCTTTCAAATTGGAAGTCATTCATATAATGATGAGAGTATAAGAAATAACAATGGGTTGAAACAAAAAAAATAACCAACCTTATAAAAGGTGGTAGTCATCCAATACAGGTAAAAAATTTTCTGGTCCCATAGAGCGAGAAAAATTAGATCACAAAAGGAGACTTCAACAACATTTTTCTATAAATTATTTCAAAACCATCAACATATCAATGGGCAATCCCAAATTTGTTTCCCTAATTGTTACATTTTGTAACAGGCCCTAAATATATCATAACCCATGCAACAAAATGCTTCTATAATCCATTCCAAGAGGATCAGTGAATTCAAACCTTGGACCAAGATAAAGAGGAGCTTCACAGGCATATTCCATAGTTATGGAAAGGAAGGATAATAAAATAATTACCAAAAAACTCAAGGAAGATGAATTGGAGTGGAATTTATTCTCTTTCAACAAGGATATATCACTAGGGCATGAAAAATCCTCTATGCATTTCTATTAGACATCTAGGAATATAATCATAGATGAAATTCTAGAGATAGTAGAAGAGTTTAGAGGAATCAATGATGCTAGTCCAATTAAATGCTACAAAACTAGTTTTGGTTCCTAAAATAGAAAAAGTGGCCTCCTATAGTGGTGTAGAGCCTCTCCAACTTAGTCTGATAAGGAGTGTCAATTCTGAAGATGAACAAGTAGATGAGGATGGCCTCACTAAATTCTAAACACAAATTGTAGGTTAGCACCTGAGACATTTTTGAGGCTAGGCCTCCCAAAATTTCAAAAAGATCTTTCCAAATAGATATTTCATTTTCGGGAATGTAGATATTGTTAATTTGTTGTAGCTTGGACAACTATTTTCTCCATTCCCAAGAATCATTATTTAATTCTAGAGACTTCTAGAAAGGAGTTAGTTAGGTCCAGATAATTAATTATTTAATTGATTCCTTTAGAGACTTCTAGAAACCAGTTAGTTAGGGTTTGTTAGAGTCTAATTAATCTTAGCCATTGATTGAGATTAAATCATGGCCATTGATTTTTCAATGAGAATAGTTTAAAAGGGGATCAATGGGCATTTGAAGAACACACTTGAGGAAAATTTGTAGTGATAGAAAATAAATTTGCAGTGAGAGCAAATAGTTTTGTAGTGATAGCAAGGGCGCAGTGATAGCATTAGAAGAAACAACAATGGAATTTCAGGAGGAGAGATTAAGGGAATAATTTCTAGAGAAGAATATTGTCGGAGCTCTACTAGTAAGAGGCAAGCAGTTTATGTATCTCTTGATTTGTTGAAGATTACTAAAATTCCTCATCTGCAGTACTGGTTTTCCCTCCGGGGTTTTTCTAGGGACAATTTCTCCAAAAATATCGTGTTTATTATTTTTGCATGTTTTCTTTTCTATTCCCCTGGTTTTATTTGTGAAGTTGCAGTTGTATTATTTTTCAATATTTTCTGTGAATTAATTTTCAGTAGTCAAATAATATTTATAGATAGGAGATTAATAATTAGTAAGAGTCAGAAAAGTGAGGCAGAACAGGAAAATGTTGCCTTAGCTGGAAAAGGGAAAGCAAAGAAGTGGTCTATCAAATGATCAAATCCTAAAGGTGAGAAGAAGAAGGAATTGTCTAAACTCAAATGCTATGGCTATCATGAGTTTGACCACTATGTCAGTGATTTCCTACAAAGGAAGAAGAATGGAAAGAAAGGTAAGAAGCAGATGAAAAATTTAGGAAGTGCAGATGAGATCTTTAGTAGAATGGAGGATGAGTTTTATCTCATAGTTTTTATGCTTAGCTCAACCTCACAGGGTGTTTGGTATATAGATAGTGGGGCATCATTTCATATGATGGGAGTTAGACAATACTTCTCCAGTTATAAGGAGGAGGACATCAAAATCCAAATTTCTATGGGGAACATGTCCAAACTCAATCTAGTTGGGAAAGAGACTATTCTATTTCAAAGGGAGAATGATAAGCCGATTCCCATTCATGATGTGTTGCATGTGCCAGGCTTGGGTATGAACCTAATTTTCAAATCTATCCTTCAGGATAAAGGATACAATGTACTCTTTAGAGGGGCATATGTGTTAATCAAGCATAAGGATTGGAAATCACCCATAGCTATTAGAGTTAGGAGTGGACAACTTTATAGGTTGTAGTTTGATACTCATAAGGAATTGATGAGTAGAAATAATTCTAGAGAGTAAGGATATGGCATAGGAGGATAGGCCATATACATCATGGAGCACTTAAATTTCTTCATGAGATAGTGACAGGTGTTTTAGAGGTGAGCACAAAGCATGATGATGTATGTAAGGGATGTGTGTTGGGGAAGTTTTTGAAAGAAGATTTTCCAAGGAGTGACACCAAATCTAAGGGTGTTCTTGATCTAGTACATTCAAGCATATGTGGACCAATGTCGACGAAGTCTCTCAGAGGATACAAGTACTTTGTTACTTTTATTGATGATTTCTCTAGGAAGACCTAGAGATATTTCTTGAAGATCAAGGATGAGGTTTTCAGTCGTTTCCAAGAGTTCAAAGCTCTTGTGTAGAATTTGACGGGCAGGAAGATAAAGGTTCTCAGGTCAGGCAATGTAGGTGAGTACAAAGGGAAAGTGTTCCAAGAGTTCTGTACTAGGGAAGGAATCAAGAGATAATGGACTATTCCTTACAACCCATAACAGAATGGGGTTGCTGAGAGGAAGAATCATTCTATATCAGAGGCAACAAAGGCTATGTTGTATGATGAGGATATGCTACACTACGTATGGGAAGAGGCATGCGGTACTATAGTATACATATAGAAAAGGGTTCCACATAAGGTATTAGGAAAGATGACACCAGAGGAGGCATTCTTAGGAAACAAGCAAGATGTCAGCCACTTCAAGATATTTGGGAGTTTGGTATATTGTCACATTCTAGGGGCTACACGTTCCAAGTTAGATTAGTCTATAGAGAGAGGGTACTTTGTGGGGTATAGTGAAAACTCAAAGGCATATCGAATATTTATTCTAGGGGACAAGAGCATTATAGTTAGGAATGATGTGAAGTTCATAGAGGACAAGGCATTTAGGAGGTCTAGAGATTTTCAAGTAGATGATCAGAGTGAGTAGCCAACAGAAGCTCCAAGGATCATACAATCGGATCAGGGGCAGTGAAGCTCGAGTATAGTTACTAGTACTAGCACAGGCTCAGGTGCATATAGTTCATAGTGTATGGAGCAATAGATGCAACAGATCCGAGAGATGCGTCAGGAACACATGGAGGTTGATACTTCATCCTCTATAGTTGGCAACATGAACCAATAGACACATAGAGATACTTAGGATTTTGTGGGAGCTCCTAGGATGAGAAATAGACAATAGAGATAACCAACCAGGTATAATGACAATATGGCATTAGTTAGTCAGTTGGTAGACAACGAGCCTTCCAGCTACTAGGAGGCCGCATAGCAGCAAGTGTGGTGAGATGTGATGGTTGAGGAATATACCACAATAGTGCAAAATGATGTGTGGGAGGTTGTGCCTAGACCGAAAAATAGGGTAGTGGTTGGATCACATTGGATCTATAAGATCAAGAATGGTGTAGATGGTTGCATCGAGAAATACAAGGAAAGGTTCATGGCCAAGGGGTTCTCTCAGAAGGATGGAATAGACTATGAGGAGACATTCACTCTAGTGGCTAGGTATACTTCTATATGAGTCGTGATCTCACTTGTAGCACAAATGGGATGGAAGATCCATCAGATGGATGTCAAGATGACATTTCTTAATGGTGAATTGAAAGATGAGGTATACATAGAACAACCAGAGGGATTTGTAGCACACAATCGGGAAACCCACATGTGCAGATTGAAGAAAGCTTTGTACAGACTCAAGCAGGCTCCCAAAGTGTGGTATGAGCACATTGATAGATACTTGCAGGGAATGGGCATTGTGAAAAGTGAGGTGGATGCTAACCTCTAATACTTGGTGGTTGGGGGTGAGGTTCTCATTCTTGTTCTATATGTGGACAAATTTTTTTTAACATGTTCACTAAGGCTCATAGAGGAGTGCAAGAGGGACCTTGCAGTAGAGTTCGAGATGAAGGATTTGGGGCTCATGCACTACTTTCTAGGCATGGAGGTATGGTAGACATATGGAGAGATTTTCCTTGGACAAGGGAAATACAACATCAAAATATTGAGGAGGTTAGAGATGGAGGATTGCAGAGCCATGTCTAATCCTATGATCATGAATTAGAAGAAGGTAGACACATCTAGGGAGAAGGATGTAGACCCCACCTTATACAAACAGTTGATTGGATCTCTCATGTATTTGGTCAACACCAGACTAGATATATCCTTTGCATTAAACTCTCTTAGCCGGTTCATGGTTGAGCCAAAGAGAGTACATTGGACATTGACAAAGCATGTGTTTTGATATTTTCATGGTACAATCAAGTATGGGATCAGATATGCTCGAGGTGATGGTATCAGGTTGATTGGGTAGGCAGTACAACAGACATGAAAAGCACTTTAGGGTGTTTCTTTAGTTTTGGATCAAGAGTTGTATCTTTTTATAGCAGGAATCAAAAGTTTGTGGCTTTGAGTTTTGTAGAGGTAGAATACATAGCATCTAGCATGGTGATGTGTGAGATGATATGGCTTCGGAAGTTGCTAGTAGCCTTGTTTGGTCAGAGGGTTGAGACTACAGTGATACACCGCGACAATCAAAGTTGCATCATGTTGTTTGAGAATCTAGTGTTTCATGATAGGTCTAAGAATATAGACACCAAGCATCATTTCATTAGGGATTATGTACAGTGGGGGATTGTTCAACTACAATATATACCTACAAATCAGCAGGTAGCAGACATTTTTACAAAGGCATTGGGGAAGGCAAAATTTATCTTCTTCAGAGATATGTTGGGTGTCATGCAGAACATCTTCCTCACTAAGAGGGAGTGTTAATTTATTGTAGCTCGGACAACTATTTTTTCCATTCCCAAGAATTATTATTTAATTCTGGAGACTTATAGAAAGGAGTTATTTACGTCCAGATAATTAATTAATTGATTGATTCCTATAGAAACTTCTAGAAACTAGTTAGTTAGGGTTTGTTAGAGTCTAATTAGCCATTAATTGAGATTAAATCATGGCCATTGATTTTTCAATGAGAATGGTTTAAAAGGGGATCAATGGGCATTTGGAGAACACACATTTGAGGAAAATATAAATTTGCAGTGAGAGAAAATAGTTTTGTAGTGATAGCAAGGGCACAATGATAGCATTGGAAGCAACAACAGTGAAATTTCAACAGGAGAGATTAATGGAAGAATTTTTGAAGAAGAATATTTTCGAAGCTCTACCAATAAGAGACAAGCAGTTTATGTATCTCTTGATTTGCTAAAGATTAATAAAATTCCTCATCTATAGTACTAGTTTTCCCTCCAAGTTTTTCCAGGGATAATTTGTCCAAAAATATTGTGTTTATTATTTTTGAATGTTTTCTTCTTTATTCCCGTGGTTTTATTTGTGAAGTTGCAGTTGTATTATTTTTCAATATTTGTTGTGAATTAATTTTTGAAAATCAAATAATATTTATAGATAGGAGATTAATAATCGGTAACTGCAATAGAATTTTCATAGATATTTATTGCATGAAGGAACATAACAGGCTCTAGGATTTTATCAAAAGCTATGAAAGGGAAAATCCACTAATATATGTAGATGTCTTCATGGAAGTAGTTAGCCCTAAAATCTTAGAAAAGAAGCAAGCCAAAAATAGCTATAGTGTCAACAATGGAAAAGGAATAGTCTACCATTCCAACTTAGCAATGAAACACTGAAGCAATTGTGATAGCCTCTAACTCCATCGATGTGGGAACTGGTGGCTACATTCACAAAACAAAGTATTAATGTCCCTTAAAAACAAGCACAATTTTCATTACTCAAGGGATGAACTCCAATTTTTCTTTCACAATACCCTCTTTAGCCTACCATCTGGCCCCACCTTTCCAACAAGACTTTTGTGTAGTTGACCTGTTTAAGGGGATTCTTCATTTCATCTCTTTTTAGTATTTTTACCTGCAAAACAAGGCCTTTGAGTTTTTTTGTAACAATGTGAGGCCACCCATACTATTGTATTTAGTGGCATTCATCTATCTCAGATCAAGTGGATAATTTTTGTAAAGTAAAGATCTGTCTATTTATATTGCATGGTTGATATTGAAAAATTTGTGTAGAGGCTGCTAATTGCCATGGACACAAAGCAAGCTGAAACCAACTACTACAAACACATTTTTCTCATTTTGTCTCATATTCAAGAACAAAAGTACAACCTCTACAACACTTTGCTGGAAACTAGTGATCAATGTGATCACTGTTGCATGTAGTTCTATTGAGTTATTTTTTTGTTTTTTCCTTTTACTAAATATATCTGTTTGTTATGTATTCATTGTATGTTGTACTTTTTGTTTATAACTATTTGTTATAGTTGTCTCCACTTCTTTCTTATTACTTGTAGTATTGTCTTACATATCATCTTCTTTTGAAAAACACTTTTTCTTCACCTAATGGCTTTGTAAAGTGGTCCAACTGAGGTTTGTGTACATGAGAGTTGATCTTGTTCCCGTTTAAGCCTGCCATAACATCTTGTCTTTAGGCAATTTTATATTTCAAATCCATTTTAGCTATAGGAAATCTGGTAGACTACAAGTATTGTAGTTATAGATTCTAGTTCATTTCCCATTCTATTTAAAGTGTCAGTGATGTTTAAGGTCTAATTTTGAGACTCTTTTAATTTGTTTGGTAGGAGAGTCCTTAATCTGTTTCCTAAAATTTTTGCAACTTTTTATGTGGAGGAACTATTTAACTAACTTATATTTTTGTTGACAATTTAACGCTCAAAGAAAAGAGGCTCACTTGGTAGAAGCTTTAGAGAAACTAGAGCCAAAACATTCTTCAGATACCACACATGACCTTGCAATTCTTACTCCAAAAGAGCACTTCTACTACCTTAAAATGGGCCATAAATGCAAGAATTATGTTCCAATTGGTAGACAAGGAATTTTTGGAGGTGTAATCTTGAATATGCATTTACATTGGAAGAAGCATTAGGCTGTTAAGGTAATTGTCAAGAAATTCACTCCAAATTAGGTTTGAAAAATAACAATAGAATTGGCAAGACTAACTAGTGGTATTCTGCTGGACATACATGAAGGAAACAAAATTATAATGTATCATGGAAAGAATTATTCTCAACCACCTACTGAAATAATGACCCCAAGGATGACTCTCTCTAAGAATAAGTCAAGAAATCCTACTCTATGTTGTATTCACTTACATCATTTGAATCTACATAGGCATCTCACTTCTTATTTTGTGTAATGTTTTAATAGCATGATATGTCTTGATCTCACATTTTTATGTCTGGAGAAATAGTGTGGGAATAGGGGAAAAGGATTACATATGAAAATAGAGTAGCAAACAAGTAATTACAAACAACAGTAACAAAGACAAAAGCACAACAAATAAGTGCTACTCCAAACACACAGAAATAACACAACAAAAAATAGATAAATTTATATTTATATTTAAGTATTAAACTGAAACAATATTGATAGAGCTTCGATGCTCAGAGTTTCTTTCTTCTACCAGTTGTAGAGTTGCATTGCTCTCTTTCGTCCTTGTTGCATGATGCAAAATGACCATAAAAGTAGTAATAAAACTAAACTCTACGATGGACAGAAAGGAGAAATAAAATAATACTATTTACTACCCACAAAGTGTGTGAGAGTAAATGGACAGTTAATGAAGATCATATCAAATCTCCCATAATCTTCTCCAAAAAGTTTCCCTTAAAATTTTCAATAAATGCACAAATGATGGAGGTGAGCTGGATGATAACTGGCACATTAGATTAGTTGAGATTAGATATATTTCTAACACTCCCCCTTAATCTCAACTAGCTCACATTATTCTCAAGAAACTTTTGGAGCATCGACCTTCATGCCTAGCATGCTTTTCAAAAAGTTTTGGTGCATTTGTCTTATGTCTGAAAAGTTCCTGAGTATTTACCTTCTGTCTGAAAGGTTCTAGAGAATTTTCTTTCTACCTTCTATCGTTTTCCTTATGTTTGAAAGGTTCTAGAGAATTTTCCTTCTATCTTCTACCTTATGTCTGAAAGGTTCCAGAGCATCTACCTTATGTTCCTGTATTTTGTTCAAAAAATTTCTGCGCATCCACACTAGCACAAAAATTTCTACAGCATTCATTTTTAGCACATACACCCAAAGAACTTCTCAAGTATTCAAATGCATCATTTTCCAATGGTTTAGTAAAGATATCAGCAAATTGATCTTTTGATCTACAAAATTCTAAACATATTTCTTTGTTATTCACTATCTCTCTTATAAAATGATATCTAGTATCTATGTGTTTGCCTCTTTTATGAAAAATATGATTTTTAGACAATGCAATGGCTAAGTTATTATCACAGTAAATATTTGTTTCTTCATCATGTTTATGCAACAACTCAACTAGCATTCTTCTCATCCATACGGCTTGACATGTTGCTACAGTGGCTGCCATATACTCTGCTTCTACTGAAGAAAATGTAATAATGGGTTGTTTCTTTGAAGCCCAAGAAACAACACCAGATCCAAAATGAAAGGCATAACCAGAAGTAATTTTTCTATCATCTATGCTACCAACACAATCGCTCTCCATGTATCCAATGAGTTTGAAATCATCTACAACTGAATATGAAATTCCATAGTTTTTAGTTCCACATACGTACCTTAATAACCTTTTTATAGCTTTCCAATGAGATTATTTTGGAGACTCCATGAATCTAGAGATAAGGCTCACACCATACATAATGTTAAGTCGTGTGGCAGTCAAATAAATGAGACTACCAACTAGCCTTTTGAACAATCTAGGATCAACCAATGAACCGCCATCATCCTTGCTTAACTTTAGTCCTATAACAACTGGAATAGGGGTTGGTTTGCAATTCAGCATATTAAATATTTTCAATATATCACCTACATACTTTGACTGAGAGATGAAAATATCATCTGTTGATTGCTTAACTTCTATTCCCAAAAAATATTTCATGAGACCAAGATCAGTCATCTCAAATTCTTTCATCATAGCTGCCTTAAAAGAGCTTATAGAAAGGTCTCCCATAAATATCAAATCATCTACATAAAGAAAAACTACCAGCATTTTACCTTCTTCATCCATCTTGATATATAAAGTAGGCTCATAGTTTCACCTACTAAATCCATTCTTAATCAAATAAGAATCAATTTGACTGTACCATACTCTAGGAGCTTGCTTGAGTCCTTAGAGCGCCTTTTTCAGCTTGTATACCTTTCCTTCTTGACCTAGAATTTCATATCCTTTGGGCTGCTCAACATAAACTTCTTCTTCAATCAAACCATTTAAAAATGTAGATTTTACATCCATTTGAAATACTTGCCACTTCTTTTGGGCTGCAATGAATAAAACACTTCTTACCGTATCCAAGTGACCTACAAGTGAAAATGTTTCATTGTAGTCACTATGAGACTGTTGAGTGAAGCCTCTAGTAACCAGCCTTGCCTTATGCTTCAGAAAATTTCCATCCATGCCATACTTTTTTTTTAAAATCCACTTTATGCTTATGACATCCTTTCCTTGTGGGAGATCCACCAACTCCCAAGTATTATTCTTTTCAATAGCTTAAATTTCTTCATCCATAGCTTCAACCCATGCTTCATCAAAAAACATTGGATCAACAACTTCTGAAAATAGAGCAAAAATAGAGAATGAATTTGATGTTTCAACACTAAAATTAGCTTCATAGATATCTCTTAAACTCCTTGTTTTTCGCTGTAATAAACTTGCCAATGTAGGATCCGATGAGCTACTTCTATCAGCTAAATTTGATGGACTTCCAGATGATGTTATGGCTAGTGTTCTTAGTGGATTTTGTTGTGTGGGGGAAAAATTCTGATTTCTTGAAAGTCTTGTTGTAGAAGAAGGTGTATCTTGTGCTACAACTTATGTTGCTTGTCCAAGAGTGGAAAGAGGTATTGCTTGAGGAATATCTTGTTGTTCTATCACTTCATCATTCATATCATCATGTGGATAATCTGCTGCTACACTTATTATTTTTTCTACTCTTCCATCCCATGCTTTGTTCTCCACAAATTGCACATATCTATTGATTATAACTTTTCTTGTAATTGGATTAAACAAATTTTAAGCTTTTGTATCTTTTGAATAGCAAACAAAAATACATTTCTCACCTCTATTATCCAATTTTCTTCTTAGCTCTTCAGGAACATGAGCATATGCAACACATCCAAAGACTTTGAAGTGAGTAACATTGTTCTTTCTACCACTCCAAGCCTCTTGAGGAATCACATTCCTTACACTTGTGGTTGGACATCTATTTAAAATATAAACAACAATTGCTACTACTTCAGCCAAGTATTCATTTAGTAAATGCTTTGATTTCAGCATACTCCTTGTCATATCCATGATGGTTCAATTTCTTCTTTCAACCACACCATTTTGTTGAGGTGGGTAACAGACTGTAAATTATTTGTGAATACCATGTTGTTTGCAATAATTCAAAAAATCATTAGAACTATATTCACCGCCTCTATCAGTTCTTAATATCTTGATGTGGTAACCACCTTACTTCTCTACAAGAGCATTGAATTGCTAAAAGACTCCAAAAACATAAAATTTATGCCTCAAAAAGTAGACCCATGTCTTTCTTGTATAATCATCAATAAAATTCAAAAAATATGTGCAACCTCTAATGGAAGGAGTTTTCATTGGTCCACATATATCGGAGTGAGCAATCTCAAGTGGTTTACATGCTTTTTTTGATTTTCCAATAGCGAAGGTATCTCTATGTTACTTACCCAAGATGCATTCTTCACATACTCTTTCTGGTTTCTTAATCAGTGGCAGCCCCTAAACCATATTCTTCATATGCAACAAATCTAGACCTCCAAAGTTTAAATGGCCAAATCTCAGATGCCATAACCAAGATTCATTCTTCATAACTGATTAAAAAGTTGTTTGAACAGTTACATTACCATTTTGTTCATCTTTAGTTTCAGTTTCAGCCTTTCTAGAGCAGCCTTGTTCTTTTTGGCAACAACCTTCAGAAGCAACTTTGAAGCTTTGTGCTTTTCTAGAGGAAATTTTTGGAGCAAATTGAGAGGCGTCTTGAGAATTTTCAATCTTAAATGTTGCTCCAACTTGTGTATTTTATGCCATAATATGATAAGATTCAGTTGCGTTTCTTTTGATGTCAAGTTTCAACCTCAATGGGAACATTCAATTTTTTGTCATTAGTACCTCTGCTATCAACTCAGTATTAGGATATTTATCAAGTATAACACATGCATTATTTTTCATATAAACTTTGTATCCTTTTTGCACTAATTGACTAATACTCATCAAATTATGTTTCAGACCAGCAACATAGAAAACATCATGAATGATGTTTTGGTCCCCCTTTTTGGTTAGAATGTCAACAATGCCTTTTCCCATAACATTCACTTGATTATTGTTCCCAAGAGTGAAATTTAAGGTGAATGATTTGTCCAAGATAGAAAATAACTCTAAATTTCTAGACATGTGATTGCTACAACCAAAATCTAAATACCAAATATCATTTGGACTCTCTTGAACCATATTGCATCCAACTAGTGATTTTGTAGAAATTGCTTCAGCAATCTTTGCACTTGCAATAAACATAGATTTTTCTATAGAATTTTCTGGGGGATTTTAATTTTGTCTTCCTTGATCATGTTGTTTCTTCCTAATCTTGGAAGAGTAATGACCATACTTCTTCCAGTAATGACATTGAACATTTGATTTGTCTTCTCTTTGACCAGCTGAATGATTATGAGAGGGTTCATTGGTATTTCCTCTTCCACCTTGGTTTTTAGGACTACTGCTACATCCTATAAATGTGTTTCTTCCTCTACCCCTAGGAGTGAATCTACCTCTATCTCTTCCATGACTTATTGAAGTGTGAGATGAGAAAGTATTCTCAATGGAAGTGTGTGATCTGTTCAGCCTATATTCATGATTTATCAAGCATGCATGCAATTCATCTATTGTCAGCTGGGTTAAATCTTTAGTTTCCTCCATGGAAACAACTAAAGGATCAAATTTAGTAGGAAAAACTCTAAATCTTTCATACTTATATTTTCAAATTCTCTTCTAAGTAATTGGTGTTTTGCAGCTTTAGCTTTGTTCTTACCTTGATAGGTTGTTTGCAGTGTGTCTCATGCCTCCTTTGCTTGCGTTGTTTTTGCAACTCTTCACAGTATGCTTTCATGCATTGCTTGATGAATGTAGAAGAGGGAATTTCCATCCTTCTTTCTCTGCTCTTTCAATATATCTTTCTCTGCCTGGGTGAGTGCATTGTAGGCTACTTGGTATGTTGGTTTTGTATAACTATTCTCAACAATTTCCCAAACATCCAGAGACCTAAATAGGGATGTCATGGTCAGTGACCAATATTCATAATTTTTGCCTGTGAAAAGAGGGGTTTGTAGGATAGACAAGGAAGCACCATACATTGAGGCCATGGAATCCTTTGATGCTTGTCAAACAAGAAATAAGTGCAAACCGAGAAAAGAGACTAACACTTTGAGCCAATGGCTCTGACACTAGATGTGGGAATAGGGGAAGAGGATTTCATATGAAAACAGAGCAGAAAACAAGTAATTACAAACAACAATAACAAAGAAAAAACAATAGAAAATAAGTGTTGCTCCAAACACACATAAATAACATAGAAGCAAATAGATAAATTCAAATTTATATTTAAGTATTAAACTAGAACAATATTAACAAAGATTTGATGCTCAGAGTTTCTTTCTTCTACTAGTTACAGAGTTGTGTTGCTCTCTTTCTTCCTTGTTGCATGATGCAAAATGACCACAAAATTAGTAATAAAGCTAAATTCTATGGTGGATAGAAAGGAGAAATAAAATAATACTATTTGTACTACCCAGAAAGTGTGTGAGAGTAAATGGATAGTTAATGAAGATCATATCAAATCTCTCATAATCTTCTGCAGAAAGTTTCCCTTAAAAATTTCCATAAATATAGGAATGATGGAGGTGAGTTGGATGATAACTGGCACATTAAATTAGTTGAGATTAGACATATTTCTAACAAATAGAACTTGTTTCAATATGTGTTTGTTGATAATTTTATGTTATGGATAACTACAAAGCAAATTGTGGCCTCAAAATCTGAATGATATTTGTATTACGGGCTTTAACTAAATCTAAATATAAAGAAGCTCTCCAAGCAATACAGATCTTCATACCAAGACTGGAGAATGAACTAGAAATGCTTTGCCAACAGGTGAAAGGTGGAGGCGAGGAGAATAAAAAAAATGGTAACGAGATATTAAACAATCAAAGAGGTGTGATAGAACATGTGGTAGAGAAGGGAGTTACATTCACAAGGTATTTTTCTGAGAGTAATGAGGATGTGGTTGAACATGTAAGAGAGACAAAAGGTCTTTCTGACTTATGTGGGACCAAAATTGATCATGCTTCAGGCACAAATTTTGACATAGCTTCAGATTCAAAAGCACTTTCAGATTTGTTTGAAACTGATTGTGAAATGGATACAAATTCATGTAGTGAACCAGAAGACTCATTGTATTTAGACAATATTGATACTCCACAATTGGATAGTGAGAAGCACCTTGTTGATTTTGCAAAAGATGAGGCGAAAATGTCTAAAGATTCAAATAAGGTGGATGGGTTGGGTGATGATTCTTGCCATCCTAAACTTGATGAAGTGGACAAGTTGTTTCTGCGTGTTAGTACACTTCTTGAAAAGAAGAAGTAAGGATGGATTCTGGGTTCAGAATTTATATCATGATTATCTATTTTTGGTTTTGATTCCTTGAAAGTAGGTTAAATCAGATGTTTATGGAACTATGTGATAATTCTATTGTTGTGTATCTTTAAAGAACAAAAATCCTATTGAGACATCTTTGGTTTACTCTCTCTATACACACCTAGTGGTAAGTGGGACCTTTATGTAATGAATAGAATAGTGTTTTAATGATAACTATAATTATACTGAATACTTTGGGAATGAAAAATATTAATAATCATGACTATTTTCTTCATCTAAACAAGGTCACACACTGATCACAAGAAAAATCATGTTAGACTAGACTGAAACATAGAATTGGCACTTACTCATTATGTACCCCTAATAGAGTATTTTCTATTTTGGACTACACAGAATCACATTATAACTGAATTGTATTTTTTCTCCTTTGGAATTATGATCCATTCCATCTCTCTTGTAGTATTACTTCCATCTCATTTTGTACAAATCAAAATCTTTTACAGGAGGATCATCAGACTATGATGAAAATGATGATCATAATCTAGTCCCTACCATGACAGGATAGCAGGATAATCTAGTTACTAGTTTCAACTGACCAATCAAGATATTTATTAATATTCTCCTAAAGTTTGAACAATAACTTGTAATATATATTATTATAAACAATTAAATAAAAAAATATCTAATATATCATTAGCTTGTTTGTAATGAAAATACTATTCATTATCTTATGGTGCACGCAATTTGCATCAAATTTTATTTAATTATTTTCTAACTTGTTATCATTTTAATCACAAAATAGTAGTTTGAAACTTGACATAAATTATTGATAATAATATTTGTAGCTCCTGACTCCTGCATTTCTTTCAGGAAAATCATCCACTTCAGGAAAAATAAAATGTAATGTGAAAAGAAACTTGATTTGTAACATACTGGTGAATACTGGACGTAGCTAGCTTAAAAGTATGACTACTCCCACTATTTAAATCTATTCTTTTGTGTCACTGATTGATTTCCTTTTCCTTTTTTTTATCAGACGGTTATGAGGAAGAACTCTGACATTTTTCAAAGAACTTATCTCATCTTGTTGCTTTGTGTGTTAGGAAATTAAATTTTACATTTAATAAATTAGAGAATAGGTTACTTTCATAAGGGAATTACAAGTTAGTTCCATTGGATATATACTTGGATGTTGCGGACCATCAACAACAAAGGTATGGTAAGTGTTTCCATCAAGTTCATCATTCAATATTACTCTCCTTTGATTTGTTTCTCATTTGTGTTTAGCTACCATCAAAGGGGTTTGACTTAGGCAAACCCCTATTCCCTAACCCCAACAATCTCTTGGTCTTTGCATGTGTTTGGAAGTTTTGTACTTAGATTTGGTGAAGTAAAAAGTGTGGGAGAAAGTACAAGCATTCCACTCAAGTCACATCAAGGCATCAAACCCTAAGTGAGACAAAAAGACAAGCCATAGGTCATTTTCAGGAGTTTCAGACACAAACTCTTGCAGAAAAGGGAAGCATCAACCAGGACCCATAGAATTAGGACCTAAATCCTCAGAAAGCATCAAGAGGACTAGGTCACTACTATTGGTGACCTTGTCCCTATGCTAATCTTGGAAAAGGGTTTTTGTATTTTTGGGTACCCTTTTCCCCAAAACTTGCTCCAGCAAGGTTTCCTGGTATGAGGACTAGGTCGCCCAACTTGGGGGAAGTGTCCCTCTATGAATTTTAGATATTTTCTAGAACATTCTAGAACCTCTCATCTGCAAAATCAAACTTTCAGGTTCACAAACTCTCAACTTCCCGTTTACTTTATGTATTGCATTCTTTTAGAGCATATAGGTTAGATAGTTTACATTTAGTTTGCATTACTTTGTTTACATTTCATACATTAGTTTAGTATCATTTTATTTTAATTTCAGTCACACAACACAAACACATATTACAACCATCATCAATCAATCTAACCCTTTGAATGCAACCACTAAAAATCCCATAACCACTAAGTGGTAAGAGTGCCATTCCCACACACCAAGTGCTCCTAGGGTGAAAAACCCTAAGGGCCTAGTATAGGGAATCCTCTTGCCCTAGGTCTAGTGTTATATTTTTAGAGGTTCATCTAGAATATTACAAAATTTGATAAAAGGAGTTGACTGATGTTGACTTTGTGAATTTTTTAAAATTATATTATATGTCATCAAGAATTGAATGTTATTGATCAATTTGCAAGTGCAAGTGTGTGCAGTTGCAAGGTGACAGGTTCAAGGATGAGAATACAATTGAAGTAGGATTATTTAGCTAGATCAAATAGTAAGCTAGTTAGAATCTAGGTGCACACACCACAATGACATGATGACTTGCATTTGAACTAATTTGCACATATAAGAGAATGCAATTTCCTGACTTGAACTGTTTCAGTGTTTAAAAATAAACGGTTTGTAGATTAAATTGTCTATTCAAAATTTGTGATTTCAAGGAAACAAAAATGAACATATGTAAAGAGAATTATTTCCTATAGTTTAAGAAACATAAACATATAAGGATTCTCAAAATGAAAATTTAAGTTCCTTACTTTAAATGATAGTGTATGGAACCTATGAGCCATTCCAAACCAACAAATTGTATAGGAATGCTTATATATATATATATATATATATATACGTGTATGTAAATCGAATACACACACACACATGTATATATAAATATATATATATATATATATACATTATTTGAATACATGGAAGTGTTAATGAAATCATTTAAATGCTTACCAATCTATGCAAATACACAAGTATATATATGTATATATATAATATATAATATATTATATACATACATATATATATATATATATATATATATATTCAAAATTCATATTGAATTTAAATGGATAATCGATATGTTATGAATCAGACCAGGTAGAAATCAATGAATATTATAAGTCAAGCTCACAATCGATGTGGCCTACCGAATCATTAAGACAATGTTCAAAATTAGAGGGTGATAGGCATGGTAGGGAAAAGCCATAATGTTAGCACCTGGTTGCATGCAAGAAGAGGTAGGTTACCTTTTTGAATGAAAGTGGTGGAAAAAAAGTAGGGGTTTGATTGGGAAGAAAATTGACAAGCAACAAAAAGAAGAGAAGATAAGGCAGTGATCAAAAAAATCTGAGGGAAGCTTCAATCAAAAAGCTTGACCATTGAGGTAATTCTATTTCTTGAAATAATATATATTTCAATATCTTATCTTATCATTTTAGCTAGTTTCTATCACTACATTCGATAGCAGAATCGATGGAACAATATCATTCAATGTTTATGTCTGTGTGTCTTAGCTTGAGCCAAAGGTTTTATATTTGGCGATCACCCTTTGGGGAATCGCATGGCCTACGACCTACTATTGTTTTAGTATGAAGAATGGAGCCATTCAGCTAGTTTTTTGTGTTACACCGAGGCATTGAACCCCAAGAAGTGACTGTTAAGTAAGTTTTCTCAATAGTATAAGCCATATTATGCTATCAGAAATCATATTCCGATTTAATGCATACCATTTGATGTTGGTTTTTTGTTAAGGTTTTCCTACCAAACCTATGCAAAGAGGATATAACCCTCTGTGTTGGCTTGATATGTATCAATAATGTTGCTTTTTTAAAGCATCCCACCTTCCATTATCGACTAGGCCAATAAAGGTAAGGGCATAAATTGTTTATTAATGCAGGAATGTGGAAAATATATTGTATAAAGAGAAAACTCTCGATATAGTGAATTGATGGGATGTATGAGTTGGGTTTCATTGTAAGTTTGTAAGGATCGATCGTCATGATAGATAGAATATTTTATTTGATTTATTATCATATTTGTGTCTCCATGAAGTATAGAGTAGAATGCATTAAGAGATAAGTCAAAATTCCCATTAGGGTAATTTCAAATGAAACCCAAGGTCAAGATAGGAAATACCCGACCATGGAAAATGGGTCAAACCTAGCGCAAACTTGGTTTATTTGTTGTAGCTTGAATAGGAAAAAGGAATGTTGAACCTGAAAATTCCTTGCATTCTTAACTAAATTATTTACTTAAGAACTTCATCTACAAGTATGTTGAATTTGGTTTCTTTATATTATTAAAGTTGCTCATAGTAATTCCAGTGATGAAAATGTTCAAGATCTAGATAATAGTTATTTTATTCTTAAGATTGAAACTGGGTTGTTTGATTTGTTTATTTTATGTTCATAATGGAAAGCCCGTTCAATAGTAAATGGATAATATTTACTTGTAAGTGATCATTTAGCATAAAAACAACTTGAGATCAGCATATAGAGCAACAACATTATTATATTTTCATATAATCTGTTTAGTTTAAAACACAAATATATTGATGTAAACAGTACTTATTCTTTACAAACAACTCTGTTTTGTTAAAAAAAATCCATTATAGTTGGAAATAGCCTTGCTCTATAAACTGTTTAGCATGTAAATAGCTTTTTTTATGACTTTTTAGTAGGAAAAAGTACTTATTTTATATAAACAATGAATGTACATGTGTGAACAACTTGATTTATAACTGTTTAGTAGGAAACGATACTTACTTTGTTCAAACAATTAATGTACATATGTAAACAACTAGAGTTACACCTGTTTAGTAGGAAATAATACTTGATTTGTTTAAACAATGAATGTTCATATGTAAACAACTTGTTTTATGATTATTTAGTAGGAAACAATACTTGTTATGTTAAAACAATGTATGTTCTTATGAAACCAACAATGTTAGAGTATCACAGTTGTGAAATGTAGTAACATTATGTGAGAAATTGTTAGCATAGACTTGTTCAAAATATTTATTTTGACAAGGGAATACTATTTTAAGATTACAAATCTTAATTTTATAATTATTTCATAATATATGCACAAACTTAAACATTAGTAGGCACATATATGTGTATGCACATAGACTTCGTCTATGTACATACAAATACTTATGACATACCTTCTTTTGTTTTAGTACATTTTTAAAAGAAAAATGATTAAGATGATAAGTATAAAAATAGTCATAAGAATGATATGGTTGATTGTTGTTTTACTCTGTGAGTCATAAATTTGATTCCAGTTTAGAGTATAATTCAGTATACAGTTTCTTCTTCTGAAGATATTTATGTAAGAATATCTTAAAACTTGGATAGAATAGTGATACCTTAAAGGACTACAACACCTATGGGTAGATTTTTCTAGAGGGTAGATAGATGTTATAGTAGAAAGTTACTTTTTGGGACGGGTGCCAAAATGGAGTTTAGAGAGTATCGGTTTTCTTTACTAGAACCTATCATTTCCAATAGTTGCAACACACTTATTATTCTTGGCCAAGCAATATTGTTCATTGTGTATGTATGAATGAACTCTGTGATTTCGCTCTGCCATTCCTAGCATAGATCTTGCACTTTCTTTTCTAACTTGTAGATAGAAATTGCATGTTGATGTTTGAGCACACACCATATTCCACCCTATAAATTTTTCTCTTGCTAAACTTTTCATGCAAGGTCAGGCATTCTTCAATTCAAAATAATATCGAGGAAGTGTAAGTTTCATTGTTGGGCGGTAAAGCACTTCAACCATGTTCTCGTCCACTAGTGGAGGAGAGCGTTGAAGAATAACCTTAGTTGTACACTAGACTATTATATTCTATGATGTAACTTGATGTAATTCATTCATGTACTTGATGGAAAATGTACTATGTAATGACATTGTGGCCTTAGGAGCCAAATAAAACTTGATATTGTAATTTGACTTTTGAAGTGAATATAATAATTTTTGACTCATTTTAAATGTACATGTGTAGCTATGATTGACTTTAGCCACTAGTTATGTTTTTTTAACTTGGAGTTGTATGGTCAAAAAATGGGTCCTTTGACATTTTCACACTCGTTTGGGTCCTCCTTGTGGCTTTTGGCTTAATGTTGCCTTGATTTAGTGTTGTAATGTGGATAACACATTCACATTAGGTCTTGGGCCCTTGTGAACTAATGTATTTCAATGGTACCTTGCTAAAGTGTTGTAACTCACTTTCATAGTTTTTTAGGGTTTTATCACAAAATTAAACATAATAAACCTATTTCTAATCATAATTAACATTAATCTTGCATTATTTGGAGTGTTGTAAAGTGTTGTAACATTTTTTCAAATTCCTCTAGGATTTTCATTAATAATTGGGCTTTCTTGTGCTTTAATTAGCCATATTTTGCATCCACATGCCTCATTTATTGCATCTTTTTGAGGATAATCCTGACACCAATCACTAACCAATCATAATTTAGGTGTTTCTAGCTCGTGTGGCCTAGATTTAGTGTCTGGGACTCATTTTCCACCTTGGGTGAATGAGTCCCACCTAGATTTTTGAGTTCCAAACCCGTTTTTACACCTTTCTAAGCACTTTTGATTTTTGGTCCCATACATTATGCCAGATGGGACTCATTCACCATCTTGGGTGAATGAGTACCGTGTGGCCCAAAATCAAAATTAAATCAAAATTTTGACTAAATTTTATTTTCCTAGATCTGATGTCGGCTTGTAGTGTTGTAATTTCAAGAATTCTTGCATAATTTCTTATATAAATACAAGTTTATTTCACTCATTTTCAGCCCAAGAATTCAAATATTCATCCTTATAGCAAGTTTGAGTTTACAAGTGCATTCAAGCATCTTCAAGACCATTCAAGGGTAGAATTCTTCATCAATTATTGCAACAATTCAAGATCCATCATCATGCCAAGCATATCAAGCATCAAGCATGTTATTGAGCCATTGTTGTGATGTAGCATTGAAGATCCAAGATCAAGCATTGTTCCATTCCTATTGTCAAAGATCAAGATCTACATCTATCATGGCCATTTCATGATTGAGTTGTAGTTATAGACATCATTCAAGGTGTCATTGTGCATGTCTCATGTCCTATATTTCATGTTTCATGTTCATTATTCATCATTTGGTATAATTACCCAAAAGGGGATTGACCAAGGAAAACCCCTATTCTCTAATAATCAGAAAGTTTTCCCCTCTTTAATGTGTGATTGTAGGTTTATAGATTGAAGAAAAGTGGATTTAAAGCCTTCAAAAGCACCAAAATGACAAAGTTGCAAATGTTGTCAAAGTTATCATGAAAAGTTGTCAAGACTCACATAAACTCAGATCTATGGAAAAATATCCATCCAATTTGCATGAATTCATTAGGAAAATGCTTATTTTATCCATCATCAGAGGATTCTAAAGTTTCAGTTCAAGATTTTGCTCCTAGGACACTTCACCACAAAATGAGACCAACCCCCCAATTGTGGTGAATGAGTCTCACTGTGGGTGTTTTTCAAATATCTTTGTAGATTTGGATACCCTTTTGGATGAAACTTACTCTTGTGCAAAAATCTAGATTTGGGACTGATTCATCTAGAATGGCGAATGAGTCCCACTAGGCTAGAAAATTAGGTTTTTCAAAATTTCAGAGTTGTTTCTAGTCTTCAACACATTTCCAGGTGCACACATTCTGTTATATAGCTTTCTATTTTATTCTTCTTTCATTTTCAAGTCATTTAGTTCAATTTTGCATCAAACTAGGTTTTGCATTTCATCTTGCATGTCATTATCTTTTCCAAGTTTAAACTTGGTGGTGAACCCCTCTTGTAATCTGAATTCATACTCTAGGATATCCTATTATCAGATCTCTTGCCTCTATTATTGGGGTGAGATCTCTAGGGGCATCCTTGAATGTCAAGTATAGAAGATTGTTGCCCTAGGTCCTAAAACTTTAGTGAAGCACAAAATTCTATCATACATTTTGGTGATCTTGCATTTAGAACATCATAATTATGATTTGGAGTCCATCATCATCCTAGATCTAGCTTGCGTTGACTTTGAATTATGATTTGCATTAGTTAATTGGCATCTAGGGTCTCTAAATTTTTACATTAGTGAAAGTGCATATAGGTTGCATTTTTGTATCTTAAATAATTGAAAATCACCTGAAAAATTGCATTTGCACTTAGGTTACACATCATAAAACACAAAAATCATAAAAATCAATTGAAAATTTTGGAAAAAATCTTTAGTGGGAGTCTTTCGCCACCTTGGGCGAATTAGTCCCAGAACAGATCCGAAACAACCTTTTATAACATTAAAAACCTTGTTTTTACACTTGTATTTGCTGCCATTAACTATTTGTTTCAGTTGGTGGAGTTTCTATTACATAAATTTTATTAAATCTAGCTTAATTTGGTCCACTTCATGCATTTCTTAATTTCAATTTTGCATTTTCACATTGTTACATAGCATAATCAGTCAATTGTAATCTTCAAAATCTGAAAAATTACATCTCTTTTACATGTTTTCTCTATCATTTTTGCATTTCAATCTTGTAGAACAATAATAACATCATGTTTTCATTGCAAAAGGCTACAATTATCATACTTCATGTTCTATTTTTTGATCTTGTTGAATTTTGCAAGAAAGCTTTGTTAAGTGCATATGAATTTGAGGTCATTTCCCCTCTATTTTTGTTCGTCATTGATCCCTCTCCTAGTATCCCTTCTAAGAGTGAGGTCATTCTAGTGAAATAAACCTTGGGTAATCATAACAATCACATTTTTTCTTCTCATAATATCTCTCCTACTTGCAAAGAAGATATTGTAGCGTTAGAAGAACTAATTGATGAGAGTTTTGAGAACCTGAGTTGTTTCTCTAATCTTACCTCTCCTATTAGGAAAGACATTACTGAACAAGAGGACATACCAATAAGTAATCATGATGATAATATAAGGAAAAAAGAGACCATCAAAACCTACCCACATTTATCTGCAAACATCTTATCCTCTTGGGATAATGATGAGGATATGTTGGTGTTAGATAAGAAAACCTTTAAGATCTATGACAACCCTCTTTATTATTCTTCCCCTACCTATCCTATTTTGGACGACATTAGGCAGCAAAGGAATGAACTCATAAATGATCATGATAATCATACTTGTTCTTCTCCTAGTATCTCATAGCTATGAATAAGATGCTTTGATGATAGAAAATACAATGGATGAAAATCATGAGAATCTTAGTTGTCCCCCTTCACCTAAGGAAACCCTTATTGAGCAAGATAATTCAAAAATTGATCATCCCCTGCTTACGATGAAGTCCTTTTGGAAGAACCAATCCTTGAATTTCAAGAAAATTTGGTTTGTAGTTCTCCCAAAAACTCTCCTCCTAGGGAGGATATCATGGTGCGGCGAAATCTAAACACCGACACATGCAATAGGGCTTCCTTAGATGAAGATGATGAATTGACATTAGACTCCTCTTCACTAAAGGATCATGCAATTAATCACAATCTTGTTGAGGTTATGACAACACAAATTGGATCTCCTTTAATTAGTGAGTTTCCTAAGTCACCTCCCATTAGTAAACTACATAAGAAAATAAGAGATTTCTTGAAATCTAGAATACAATCTAACAATGTTTTGTAGCAACCAACATATAACACAGTTACTCAAACATGTAGGAGATTGCAAATCACTCCTACAACATCACCATTGCCCCAACATATTGTTCCTATTATTGAAGATCTTATGAAGACTCATGCTAATATATCCATTTGGCAACTCATTCAACTATCACCTACATACAAGTGTCTATTTCAAGAAAAAATGCAAATAAAGTAGGACGAGATCCAAGCTTCTATGAAATTGAATAATGTAACATCCTCCTTTCGTACCGTGCAAGTCACAAAGTCATAAAACACATTCCCTAAACATGAATTACCATCACTTGAGATTCAAAACAAAATTGAAGCATTGATGATAAAGGTGATCATCAATGAAACTATAGTTAGGCGCTCTCTCATAGACAATGGAGAATAAATTAATGTTTGTAGCATTGACCTCATAGACAAAATTGGCATGGAAAAAAGGCTCATTCAACTTAATAATTTTCATATTCTTGGATTTGACAATGTTAATAGGAAACCACTAGCCTGATGATCACATTACCTATTGAGGTCAGACCTATAGTGTTGCCTACCCATATCCATATCATGCCAAGACCTCTTTCATACAATCTTCTCCTAGGGATACCATGGATTCATGCTATGAAAGGAGTCCCCTCTACTCTCCACCATACAATTAAAATTTGAATACAACAACAAGATACATATAGTTGATGCAAATGAATGAAGGTATGAGTCATATGATCACAACACTTCCAACTCCAACATCTCACCTTCAAGGTCCAAAGATTCATATACAAATGATTCCTTTTCATACACAATTTCTAATGATGATTGGGGTTTTACACCTCCCTTTATAGGAGAGTGTAAAATCTCACAATCTAAATCAACACAACCTTGTGTTTCATTTACTCAACTTGGTTCTACAACATTACCCCATGGTGGTGATTGGGGGCTATTTAACGCTCATCCCTCATGAGGGGAAAACACATAACTTTAAAAAGGATTTGTGTTCCGATGAAGAAACCAATCCTTCTCAAAAGCATAAACCCCCTTCATCAAAATTGAAATATTGTTATGGTATTGGATACAATCTCCCTCCTACTCACGGAAATAATGAACACATGAAGCAAACCGACATACCATACTCTTTCAAAAAATATTTAGGGTTACCTCCCTTATCTCCATTTTCATCAAAAGCCTTATCATTTAGTGTGTGCATGAAATCTTGCACAAATAAAGGAACATCTACTATTGATCAAGAGAGTATCTTGCCAGAACTCCTCTAGGATCACTTGATATCTCTCCCTCCAAGAACATGAAACAAATTTTATTACAAGAATTCATTTTGAATATATCACAGAGTTCATGGTCATTCTACTAGCGAATGTAAGGCTTTGACCAAAAAAATTCAAGATCTCAAGGAGTGTGGTGCTCTTCCTTGTGTTGAAGCACCAAACTTCTCTAGCTGACACTTACTTTCATCCTATTTGGCTCATCCTTTTCCTGCACTAAGTGGGGGCAAGGGGTTAGATAGCCTTGTCCTCATATGTCACTTTTCGTTGTCTCTTTTGGCTAGTTGATCACCTTTCATGAACATATAAGAGAAAGCTTGGGATGTTGACAACATGCCTTAATTTAGCTCGCATGTGACATACTACATTTTTCATGATGTAGCTTATCAAAAACATATGACTTGGCATAGGGATTTCTAAATAAGCTCTCATGTCTTCTTCTACTTTAAAGCAATTTCTCAGAGTATTGGTGTTAGCCACCGCTTTAAAGTGGGGGAATACATTGACACTCATGTTTCACTATGTGATTTTCTTCCTTCATGCAATGCATCCTTTTCTTGGTGGAGTCATTTGGCTTGATTTCCTCCAAGAGTGCAATATTTCTTTGACTTATTCTCTCTTGGACACATTAAAAATGATGTTCCCTCAGAAGAGACCTTACATGAACTAAGAAAAATCCCTTTGAACATTCCTTACAATATTTCTCATTTACAATTTTGATTATATGGAAACCTTGCATAACACAATTTGCATGCATGTGGAACCATCATGTTTGTTCATGAGATCTAACCATACGAAGTTTTGTTGGTCTCATGAAGCTTGAAAATCATTTTCATGTGGCGCCTTATTAAATTTATCAAGAGGTATAATTTTGGTATGGTTTGAGCGGGAAGCCCAATCTTAGGCATGACTTCCCTCGTAGCCACTTGAGTGTGTCAGTGCATACCAGCCATGCATGTATGTTTCTCACCTTTTTGGACTTCTCACCCTGTAGACAACCAAGAGTTTCATCGCCTCAGAGTGAGTATGCATTTTTCAGACAAACCTAGATCTGATCCACATCGTGTTGGACAAATGATCGAAGCTTGATCCACCTTTTTATTTTTTCTTATTTTTGTTCTTCTTCTAGTTATTGGCATTACATGATTGTGTATCTTGTTCTATTGCAAATCATACACCTCACGTGTGTCCTTTCGTGCTTATGTTGGTTTGACATAGGATCTTGGATCCTAGGGGCTTGGCAACCTCCTTTGATCTTTGTCATCCTTTTTCATCTACATCGGTACACTTGGACCCCTCTTGAATGTCTGCTTTAGTGTGAATTTGAAGTAAGTTCATCCTCTCACTAAAGTGGGGGCTAAATTTAGTGTCAAAAAATGGGTTCTTTGACATTTTCACACTCGTCTGGGTCCTCCTTGTGGATTTTGGCTTAATGTTGACTTGATTTAGTGTTGAAATGTGGATAACACATTCACATCAAGTCTTGGGCCCTTGTGAACTAATGTATATCAATGGTACCTTGCTAAAGTGTTTTAATTCACTTTCACACTTTTTTAAGGTTTTATCACATAATTAAACATAATAAACCCATTTTTAATCATAATTAACATTAATCTTTCCTTATTTGGAGTGTTGTAAAGTATTGTAAGAAACTTTCACACTCCTCTAGGCTTTTCATTAATAATTGGGCTTTATTATTCTTTAATTGACCCTATTTTGCATCTACAAGCCTCATTTATTGCATCTTTTCAAGGATAATCTTGACACCAATCACTAACCAATCATAATTCAGGTGTTCCTGGATTGTGTGGCCCAAATTTAGTGTTTCGGATTCATTCGCCACCTTGGGCGAATGATTCCCACCTAGATTTTTGGGTTCCAAACCTATTTTTACACCTTTCTAAGCACTTTTAATTTTTGGTCCCATATATTATGCCAGATGGGACTCATTCGCCCGATGGCGAATGAGTCCCATGTGGCCCAAAATCAAAATTAAATCAAATTTTTGGTGGGATTTTATTCTCCTAGATCTAATGTCGGCTTGTAGTGTTTTAATGTTGGGAATTCTTACATAATTAAGTATAAATACAAGGTTCTTTCAGTCATTTTCACCCCAAGCATTCAAATATTCATCGTTATAGAAATTTTGAGTTTACAAGTGCATTCAAGCATCTTCAAGACCATTCAAGGGTAGAATTCTTCATCAATTGTTCTCAAAATTCAAGATCCATCATCATGTCAAGAATATCAAGCATCAAGCATGTTATTGAGCCATTGTTGTTATGTAGCATTGAAGATCCAAGATCAAGCATCATTCCATTCCTATTGTCAAAGGTCAAGATCTACATCCTTCATGGCCATTTCATGATTGAGTTGTAGATTTATAGACATCATTTACATGACATCATTCAAGGTATCATTGTTCATGTCTCATGTCCTATGTTTCATGTTCATTATTTTATCATTTGGTATAATTACCTAAAAGGGGTTTGACCAAGGTAAACTCCTATTCTCTAACAATAAACAAGTTTCCCCCTCTTTAATGTGTGATTGTAGATTTATAGATTGAAGAAAAGTGGATTTGAAGCCTTCAAAAGCACCAAAATGAAAAAGTTGCAAATGTTGTCATGAAAAGTTGTCAAGAATCATGGAAAATCAGATCTAGGGAAAAATATCCATCCAATTTGCATGAAATCATTGGGAAAGTTCTTATTTTATCCATCGTCAGAGGCTTGCAAAGTTTTAGTTCAAGATTCTGCTCCTGGGACACTTCACAACAAAATGGGACTAATCCCCTAGTTGTGTCGAATGATTCCCACTATGGGTGTTTTTCGGAGATCTTTGTAGATTTGGATACCTTTTTAGCTGAAATTTACTCCTATGCAAAAATTCAAATTTGGGATTGTTTCACCCAAAATGGCGAATGAGCCCCACTAGGCCATAAAATCAGGTTCTTTAGAATTTCAAAGTTGTTTCTAGTCTTCAACACATTTATAGGTGCATGCATTCTATTTTGTAGCTTTCTATTTTATTCTTCTTGAATTTTCAAGTCATTTAGTTCAATTTTGCATCAAACTAGATTTTGCATTTCATCTTGCATGTCATTATATTTCCAAGTTTAACTTCCTTTTGACCCTAAGAAAGTTGAACCAATAGACCAAATGATGAGGAGAGCTCTAATAGCTTTGAAAGTTTAGAAGAAGAAAATACTTAACCTCAATCTTTGAGGAGTCTGGTGGCACCTTCCTTCAAATTTTGCAAATTTGAAGTGCCTATATTGAAAATTTTGCCTCTGCACTCTCAAAAGTGCACCTAAAAAATCTGCCCAAGTGACCCACTTTGGAGGGTCATAATTTGGAGCTTGTTGATTTTCATGCAAAACCCCTTGATGAAACCACTCACGTGACATATGTGAACATGTATGTCAATTTTTAAGCCTCTATGATGAGTTTTGATAGTCTTCTGAAAATCTAAGCTGGAGGGTTCTAACACTGTTTTGTTGTTTCAAAATTTTTAGTTATGTAGAGTTGCCTTCTATTTAAATGAATATTTCACAACTGGATGATTGTCAAGGCAAACAGATTGTTGATCCCCATTATCCCCACATTCATATACTCCCCTACTAGTTTTTAGAGCCTCATAATCTGATTTGCTATTTTTTTGAGATCAAAAGAAAATGCAATTTGTTTAGTTTTATATCTGCATTTCTGACAATGTTTTAAGGTGGTCAACTTTGACCCCTAATATATCAAGAAGAAGAATGATTCAAGAAAAACCCTTTTGCACACATACTTAGTGTACTCAAATGAGCCAATTTTTCTAATGGTAGCCCCCATAAGATGGTTCGATGTTTTTTCAAAGTGGCGACTGGGTGAGCTTTAATTGGTTTTGAATAGGTGCAAATGCAAAAAAGTCTAAGTAAGCAACTTTGTTGATTAATATATTGCACCTGAAGATCTCTTTTTCTAAACCATATTTTTCACTCCATTCTTGGATCAAATCTATGTATTCTTGGTTAGTTTCATGGTCTCAAGATAAGTGTTGATGGGTTATTTAATTGCTTTTTGATCATGACAGGGCCAAAAATGGTGTTCCAGAAAGTGTCACATTTTGAAATTCTAATGAAAACCCATTTCTTGTTTTGGTCTAAAACCTAAGTGGCTCCAGCTTCATTAAAAACGAAGGTCATATGATGCATTGTTTTAATGCATTTCTGGTGTCAAGAACACATCTCGAGGGCCAATTTACAAATGAGGTACTTGAATTTTAAGGGTTGAGAAAAGTTTGAGGAAATGAGTTTTTTCTAAATAATTTATAGTGATCCTACACAAATTTTCACGGCTCCAAGTGTCCCACTTTTCCTGCAACAAACTTCTTCAAACGACCTGTAGGCATAATTAGAAGTCACAAATTTCTTGTAATATTTCAAATGTTAACATTTAATATTTTGAAAATTTTAAATATTGTGCAAATGGAAAGGGGAAAATATAAATAAATTTCAAATATTTTTAGGACAAGAAAGTTTAATTCTTGCTTATGATTAGTCGAGAGGCAACTTTCACGACTTTCATGATTACACAAAAGAACTCATGCCAGTTGCCAAAAATCTATGTCTTTCCTATTTAATTTCAACTGTGCAATGTTTCCAATCTTAAATATTGATGTGACAGGTCTATTCAATATTTCCTCAGTTTTGGCAAAAATTTCATTCACAGGGCAACATGGTCTATCATGGGTCTTCATTGTAGTTTTCCTCAACAACAAACGATGAGCGATGGTGTATGCTTTCCATTGCCCATCATTGCTTCTTGCCTCCATTTTCCTCACCAATGTGTGATGAGCGATGGCCTTCCATTCCTCATCATTGGCCTTTTAACTATCGCCAGTTCCTTTAGATCCATTTCTCAAATGGACGTGTGATGTGCGATGCCTAGTGAAAGCTTGTTGGGAAAAGAGTTTTGTGGGTCCCAGGAAGAAATAAAAGGTACAGGTATTGTTTTATTTGCCTGATAAAATAAATTTTATCCTTCATGGTAAAAGAAAAACATGGGCTGTAGTAAAATGAAATTGAGGCATTTTTCTACCTCCATTGCCCATCGCTGGTTTTGTTTGCATTTTTCGGCTGCAACGTGCAATGGGTGATACATATGATTTAATGAGAATGGAATTTGGTGGGTCCAATGAGTTTCAAAGATAAAATATTTAAAAATCAAATAGTGTCGGACAAAGTGTAAAGTTTTAAATGAGGTGTCAAATGTGGGGCACGAGAAATATTTAGAAGGGATAAATTGCTCCTTTATTAAAGTTGAATTTTTTTTTGTGTTGGGCATGAAAATGTAAAATATTTCTAGGAAATGAAGGTGAATTGGAAGTGGTTGATTTTTCCTGAGTAAAATATTGAGGGGCAATTATTTTAAATGAAACATTTAAAATATTGGGGGGACAGATTAAAATTTTGTAAATATGATGGAATTTAATAAATCAAGGGTTCCATTATTAAGATGAAATTTTTTTATTTGCTAGAAATAAAATGAGAAGTGAAATTATTTTGTGCAGAAAGCATGATAAAAGGAGAGAAAAAAAATAAGGGCAGAAATAGAGGGCTTTCATGAAGGATTTATTTTTTAACTGCACAGGGTAAAATGGTGCAAGTTTGTTATGAAAGAGATGAATTTTCTGATGAGGGAAAAATGCAGAGGCCAAGATTGTTGCAAAGGAAGAGAGAAGAGAGAGGCTTTTCAATTTCTATTGTTGATGGATAGAGAAGGAAGCTGCTAGGTGTCTTCTACAATATTATTTTAGGGTTCCATTTTCTGAAAGTTCTTCAAGGCAGACATAAGCTCTATAAAAATTGTAAAGCTAGGGTGAAGTATGACTGCTAGTCACTAATCTGAAGTGTTTTTGTGTTCTAAATTGGGTTTCATGGATATATTTTATTCGGTGATTGTCTCCATGGCTGAAATGTAATGCTCTTTTGAATTCAATAATCAAATATTATCTAGGTTTTTTCATGGAGATTTGTTGCATTTGAGTTGTAATTGTTATTGCTTTCTATTTAGAGAATGATGTAATTGCTTTAATGAATGTCAGTTGTATTTGTTATTACCTATTGTTCAAATATTGGACTAATTGCTGCAGTAAATGTAACAGGAGTGTCATGTTTCCAAGTGGATTTGTAAGAATAGCTACCTATTAAACCTTTAGCGGTCTTCTTATCGGGTGATCCCACAATATTGGTTTACAATTTTTGGTCAAACTGGACATCGAACTAATTTTTTTAACTAAATCTTCACTTTCGGGCTCCTATAGTGGCTAAACCATGGGGAATTTGTAGATGATGAAAACTAGTGATTTGTGACGTTTTGTCTATAGATTCCAAATATATTTTTTTGAATTTTTTGGAATCATATTGGACTTATTTTTCCATCTCCTTTGAAAACTATTTTTTTTAAAAAAACAATGTTTTTAAGGAGTGACGCTCACCGTATACAACATAACTTTTTTTTGTATGAAGGATGAAAAAAAAATTCAAATTTAGATTTGTAACTATGATATCTAGCACTTTCATTTGGTTTTATAGTGTTTTATTGAATATTTTTTTCTTAATCATGTTTTGAAGTCAAACCAATTACAATTTAGACATCAGCGGACCGTATACAACACAACTTTTTATGTATGTATCGAAATTCAATTTTTTTTTTTAATAGATCAAGGACATCAATACCTAGCCTGAACATATTTTTCAAAATTTTATTTTGATAATCTACTATTTTTCCACATGTGCAGAACAATGAGTTTGATTTTCAGTGAAAAACCTATGTTTAATCAAACTAAAAAAACACATTCATAATAAAACCAAAATATACTAAAATTATATTTTTTGGATAGCTCGTTCCGAGGACTACCATCTTCTAGTTGGGTCTATGAAGTCTCCTCCATTTTCATCCTCAACCCGATCTTCGAAGGGCAAAAATCTGGAGTCTTTTTGTGTCGGAGGGTGGGAAGGTGGGAAAATGGGGGTTCGCTCAAATCCTAGCTCACTTGAACTAGGGTTCAAGCGAACCCCCTTTCCACAATGAAAAATGTGGGTTCACACATGCAAAGGGGTTTGTTTGAACCTTGAGTTTTCTCAAACCCCCCAAAACGATTTTTTTTGTATGGGTGAGTTTTTTGGAAGTTTTCCTTCCTCACTCGAATTTTAAACCACTTTTGTGGGTTCACCTTGTCATAATGTGATAACATTTTCAAAGATCTTCAAAACATTTTTTAATATTGTAGGATGAAGTGCTGGTTATATGACTTCCTCTTCTTGGCATTAGTCAATCTGTATGCATCTTTTGTTTTCAATTTGGTCCCAAATTTTAAAATTGATTCAAACCTTTCAATTATGTTTTATGAGTTACTTGTACTTACCATGTTCTCCATGTTGTTTAATGAAAATTGTCCAATATCTTAGCCAATGTTGAGTGATTTTTCATGTTTCCCAACATATTATTGTGAGAGCATCATCTGCTAAGCAATACCCTATTGAGTGTGTGTCTGAATCTTTTGGTGTTGCTAAAGTGTCACCCCCTAGGTCCTATAGAGCCTGAAGTGCAAGGGAAATGTCTCTCAATCTCATTTCCTATTAGTTGGCCAAATCCTACACTAGGTTTGAACATGAAGTGTGGCTTACTTCTAGGATTTAGTGGTTCTATTGATTTGGAGAACCAACAGAGTCCACACAGATTAGGTGGCAACCTAATAGGTTTGGATTTCACCTGAAAGGTTTTGTTATTCTTTATTGGATTCTAATTGGATTTTTTCTTTGATTGCTAACATTGATGAGACAAGTACTATAAAGGAGACTATGGGTATGAGTGATACAGATTGTAGGATAAAACCAATGGAAGAAGAGATGGCTTCTTTTTTAAAAAATAAACATGGTTTATAATACCTTTGTCTAATGGACATAAACCATTTGGTCACAAATGTGTGTTCAAGAAGAAATTTGGTCCTAATAGTACTCTTGAGAAGAATAAAACAAGGTTGGTTGTGAAGGGTTATTCAGATGTGGAGGGAATTTATTATGGTGAGATATTCTCTCATGTTTCTAAGTTTTAGAATTGTGAAAAAACAAGAGCCACAGGATGAAGCAACAAGGGTGATCCCATATAAGTGGGTTACAATTGCATTCATGAAGAAAAATTGCTTGGAAATTTTTTAAAAAATAGGCTTTTTTGGGTTTTCTCGAAGGGGGTGTTCGAGTGAACCCAAAAATGGGTTCACTCAAACAACCCCCTTCGAGTGAACCCCATTACAGTGGGATTTTATTAATAAAATAAAGGGGTGCAAGGGGGAGAATGGAAAAAAGGGGGGGTTCGCTCGAACCCCCTTCTAGTGAACCCCCTCCTCTCGAAGTGGAGTTCGCCGAAACCCCCCTTTTTTCCCTTCTCCCCCTCCATATGCAATTTTGTACAAAGTTTTTGATTTTGAAGCTCAGGTTGAGGATGAAAATGGAATCAAATTGATAAACCTAGTAGGAGTATTATAGTTCTCGAAATGAGCTCTCCATCAAGTATAATTTTAATATACTTTGGTTTTACTATGTATTAATTTTATTTTTATTAAACATAGGTTTTTCACTGAAAATCAAGCTCTTTATTTTGTATATGTATAAAAATAGTATATTATCAAAAAAATCTAAAAAATATCAAGGTGCTTGGTATTGATGTCCTTGATCAAACAAAAAAAAAAGAATTTCAATACATACAAAAAAATTATATGTTATATGGTCCACCTATGTCTAAATTATAATTGGTTTGACTTCAAAACTTAATTAAGAAAAAAATATTCAATAAAACACTATGAAACCAATTGAAGGTACTAGATATCATAGTTAAAAATCTAAATTCAAAAAAAATAGAATTTTATCCTTCATAGAAAAAAGGTTATGTGTTATACAGTGAACATCACTCTTTAAAAATGGTGTTTACTGTTAAAAACTAGTTTTTGAAGAGATGGGAAAAGAAATGCAATATGATTCCAATAATTTTAAAATATATATATTTAGAATATACAAAAAGAAATTCACAAATCACTAGTTTGCATCATCTTCAAATTCCTCATGGTTTAGTAGCTATAGGTGTTTGAAAGTGAAGATTTAGTTAAAAAAGTTTAGTTCAATGTCAAGTTTGGTCAAAAAGTGTAACACACTAATGTGGGATCACCCACAAACAAAGAAACCTTCCATGCAAGAGATTTGCAAAAAATATATGCAATATTCTTCAACAAGAAAAAGCTACAAAAAAATGTCAAGAATCTTCAAGAAAAACAAAAGTCCTTAAAGGTTGAGAGTTTGAGACATCATAAGTGAAATATCTAGAGAGATAATAAAATGAGGGTTGAGTTCTATATAGGAGCAACACTAAATGGTAAAGGGATTAGATTAGGACAAGTGTCAACATCACATGCGATGAGAAAAAATGATCTAATAATATCTCACTTCAATTAATGTAGAAAAGCACTTAGTTAACTTAATTTAAGGAACTCCTAAGTTTAGCTTAAGTGCATGAGAATAAATTAGACTAATAATTAATTAAAGATTAATTAATTATTATCTAACACATGATTACTCTAACACCCCCCTTATGATGAACTTAGGTAGTAGCTAAAACACTTAAAAAGAGAATGCATGATGGGTCCCAACAAACAAGGCTTGGTGAGGTACCAATGTACAAGAAAAAAGAATCTCTCAAAAATGGAGAAAAGGAGAAAACCATAATGAGAGAAAACTTCTCTCCAAAAGAGAGAAAGGAGAATGAAGGACTGAAGAAGCCTCCAACTGAAACAATGTCACAAAAAGAGAGGAACATGTAGACCATCACATAAGAACAAAGAAGCTATAGACTATTTTCGAATGATGACTTATATAGTGTTGAAATGAAGAACCTCCAGAAATAGGAATGCAAGAGTGTCTATATGGTAAATGATCCATCTCAATGAAATGCATGTGATAGGTTGAAATAATAGTTTATTTTCCATTAGGGTTTATCAAAATTTAAGATACTTTTGAACATACTTCCTAAATATAGTCCATATATTATATTATCCTTTTTGTATCTATTCTACGAATCTAAGACCTAAAAGCATGATGATGGAATTATAGTTTAATATATTAGCATTAAGTGGTTTATATGAATATGTGCATGGAAATGTTGATGGAAAGTTATGGTTAATTCTGATGGTTATCCTTGTGTACATATTCTGTGAAACTAACTTGTTTGTGGAAAAAGAGGAACCATGATGTGCAGTTGTTGTAGGATGAACCTGCAACAAAAGGAGCGTTGAATACCAGAACAAGGCATGCTGAAAAAATAGTTAAACATGGTGGTTATTTGCCGAAGGAATCCATGAAGATAGAGCACACGTCATCATGACAATTAATAAACGTTGAAGAAGAGGTCTTCTTTGATTTGGAACATTGACAGATGGACGTATGATTTAATGTAATATGTTTGCTAGTCTATTCTTTTTAGGATTCTCTTTCTTTTCAGTTATAGATTGAATAAGTCCAGATCTTAAAACCATGCGCTAGATATCTGAAAGTGGAATTAATGATTTTGATTTTAGTTGTTACTTTCAATAAAGAATCCCTTAGTTTATATATAACTGATGGTTGATTCCATAGTTTAGTTAGTTGGTTTTTACACAATTTGTACTATCTATTATTTTCCAGTTGAACATGAATCTACAGAATGGTTAAATCTAGTTTGTGAGAGTTTTTATAATCCATTACCTTATGCAATAAACGAAGTTTAGTTCATGAGATGTGTGAGATATACTAGTTATATTGTGCTTGGTTAAGTGGAAACAGTTACTCGAGTAGGCCACTCAAGGTATTGTTCTCTACTTAATTTTTTAGTTATTCATTTATGTTGATAATTAATATTAGTTTACTATTGCTTGTGAATTATAGATTCTAGTTCTTGTTTATTATGAGAAAATTCCTAGGAACATGCATGGAATAGCTATTGATGATACTCTAGAGGATAGTTTAAATTTCACAGTAATCTTAATCAAGTTTTTAGTCTGATTTCATTGGAAGTAGTTCAATTGTAGTTGTTACTGTAGGTACCTGTAGCAACTAAGGTTCTATTTTACTTCTGTTGTTTTATAGTTTTTACGAATTTCCATCAACTAGAATAACTTTTAGCATGTTATTTTGAGTAAATTGAGTCCATGAAGGCATATATTTTGTTGGACCATAATAAGCTTACACACCTTGGTTGATAATTTTATGTATTCTTAAGTAGTGTCAAGTGGACTGTTCAGTTTGTTAACCCTTTGAATTGAGTGACCTTCACCAAGTTTACAAAACATCAACTTAGACTCTACATTTTTGGCACCATTGTCGGTAGGGATAACTTTAAGAAACCCCCCTGTCAGCAAAGGTGTAAAATCCTAGCAAATCTTTCCTTTTATTTTAAAAAATTATTTATTTTCCTTGTGAATCTTTCCTTTTATTTGAAAAAAATATTAATTTTCTTGGTGAATCTATGCACTTTATTAAAAAAATTGTAAAATCCTGGTGAATCTCAATGAATAATTGGTAAAAATAATAATCACAGTGGTGAATCCTAGCGAATAATCACTAAAAACATTGATTACAATGGTGAATCTCTCCTTTAAAAATTTGCATAGTTGGTCTGTGTAGTTCCCCCATATATTTTTTGTTTTTGTAATATTGAAGTAGGGGCCCGAGGGAAGCATCCACTGGCGGGGGCATTAGGACATAATAACTCGGCCAAAAAAGCTTGGACAGAATAACCTAGCCAAAATAATCCAAGGACAAAATAACCCATGGAAAGAATAACCCGTGGTCAAAATAACCTATGGTCATTTTAGATCAAACTAGTAAACTAGAATATTAAAAAATGATTCTCATCATTATTGTCATGAAAAATAAACTTTTCCCCTCTATTGGTAATTTTATATTCAACTAGTTTACTAGCTTAATCTAAAATGACCATGGTTTATTTTATCGATAGGTTATTCTGACCACTAGTTATTTTGTCCATGGGTTATTATGACCCTGGGTTATTTTGTCCCTGGGTTATTATGACTTGGTTATTCTATCTAGGGTTATTTTGGCCGAGTTATTATGTCCCGTAACCATTGGCGGGGTCATGGGGCAGTGCCCCTTGCAAGGTTCAAGGGGCCAGAGCCCCCTTGTGGGGTTCGAGGGGGCAATGCCCCCTCACTTGGTCCGAGGACAACGGCCCCAATGCGCTCCACCACCAAGCATAAATTCACTATCTAAAACGCATTGGAGCACACACAAATTACAATTTTTTTTAAATCTCACTTTAAAAGTAAGACTAAATGAAAAGTGAAAATGTTACCATCGATTATCATTTTAATCGGATGGCTATAGGTTGATTTAATGACCTAATATGCATGTGCCTTTTAAAAGGTTTGTTGAGGCTTGAAATTTGTTTTGGGCCACATGATTAAATCTAATCGTGTGCCCAAAACAAATTCCAGGCCTCAACAAGCCTTTTAAAAGGAACGTATGTATTAGGTCCTGAAATCAACCTACAACCATCTGATTAAAAAGTTAATCGATGATATGATGGCAATAAATAAAAGCCCTATTCAAGGCTAAAATAGATCCCTGAAATTAAATGGTAATTTATTATTGTGGCAATATTTCCCCAAAATTAATGGTGGGAATATAATATTACTGGCGAATATAATTAATTTCTATAATTATAGTATAAAATACTGGCAAATTGGTTCCAATGATGCATCATTTACATGGTGAATCAAATTGGATTTATTAGTTTAAAACATAATGCATAGGCAAATTAATCGAGCCGAAATTAGTTTTTTGTAAAAAAATGGCGATTCGGTCTCCTTTTTAGCTTGTACTATTCGCCATTTCTAGAGGTCTCGATTTCTATTATTCTCCAATTGGTGAAGATTTTCCACTAAATTTTTTCCTGATTGTTAGGGATGGTGCTAACTTCATAGACCCATTTTTGCAATTTTCATAGCTAAATTTCCCTTTTTAAGTATTAGGACTATTAGAAACCACCTTTTTCAACATCAAACTACTAACATTATGTGGGCTCATGGCCATACAAAGTTAATTTTATCATATGTGAAGGTGGGGAGACAACCAAGGAAGATTCAACCCTTCAGATATTAAATATAGAGACGATACTATTGGTTTTGCTAAAATTATTGAGGAAATTATAGAAAGAGTAGACATTTCCCTTTCATCTCCATCAGCTTCATCATCACCATCATCTTACATAGCTATATAAGGGACCTTTCCAACAATGGGGGATGCACCACCAAATGATCCAAAACATGGAACCTTTGAGTTCCCTATTACCGATCAAGCCAAAGCCACTGTGCTGAAGAATATACCACCATTAGCATTACCAATATTTTATGGCTTGGTAACAGAGGACCTGAATGCTTTCCTTTTTGAGTTTGATGTTATGTTTAGAATTTATGATTACACTAATGATGCACATTGAATCAACCTCTTTCCGGCTACTTTGAAGGATGCTGCCCTTAGATGGTTTATGGGGTTTTGCAGAGATGTTGTCGTAAACTGGGAACTATGAATAAAAAGTTCTTGTAGAAGTACAAGGACTATTGCAGAGGATTAGACTGAAGAAGAGATGGCATTTTCTCAATGTCTTAAAAGGAGGATGATCCATTAGAAGATTATATTGAGAGGTTTAAATTTTCTTTGAAGAAAAACCCCTAGCATAAATTTTCAAAGGAATCCCTTAAGTTGGTATTTTTAAGGGGGATTAATGAAGACAGTATAGATGCCCTCAACCTTATTGGAGGAGGGGATATTTCCAAAGGACCGTTATGAAGAAATTTTGAAATTCTGTAGGAATTATCAGGACTCTTTCCAAAAAGCCAAGAGGAGAAAGTTCATCCATCACAAGTAAGTCCTCTAATGGGGCTTCTAAGTTTGAAATCGGTAATTTATTGTCCAATATGAAGCAAGACATAATAAGTCATCTAGCAACACAAATGGACACACCCCATTTCAAGAAGAAGTAGGAGGAATTAGAATCCATGCTCACTAAGTACTGTCCTAACTGTAGGCAACAAAAGGCCAATTGTAAGTGCAAAAGAGTGGCCAATATCTAGAAAGAAAAGGTTGAAAAACTATATTTCCAGCCAATGGAAGGAGATGATGGAAAAATTTTCTACATAGCACAAAGTAGGTCATCATAGCAGAGGCAAGGTATGCCACTAGACCCCCTTAGTTTTAATCCATCTTTCCCTTCTAGCAATCAAAACTTTTCTGCTTGGAACAATCAGCCTTGGGAAAGAAACCAAAACCAATGGAAAACTCCTCAACAATGGCCACAAGTCCAACCAAATTGGAACCAACAACCAAACCAATGGTCACAAAAAAATTTTTAGAGTTCCAACTATAATCCACAATGAACAATTCAATAGAATCAATGGAAACCTCAATGGTAGAAAGGCCAACAATGGCAACAACCTAATATGAATTATCGACAACCTAAGCTACCACTGCTTCTACCATAGCAGCAAGATTTGATCCCTTTATCAAATCCTCAATCTCAACCACCTAAACCATCAAAAATACCTACCCAAAATGTACCTAGACCTAATACTAATCCTTCTTAGTAGGCTTACACTAATGAAGCTATGCAATACCCTACTTATGGGGTAGAGGTGAGTGATGTCCGCCTTAGATCAGGAAAGCAACTTGTCAGGCCTTCATCCCCCCAAATTATTAAAGTGGAGGATGAAGAACCTGTAATTGAGGCTTCCGATAAACCACCTTTGGATCCTATGCAAAACCAGGTACCCCAAACTACTTCAAATATTAACCCACCATTTCATGAACTCCTAGCTCTGCAAAAGCATCACACACAAGCTAAGACTGGCCTTTTAGGGAAATTGAAAGATGTTAACATCAAAATTCCACTTATCTAGGCTATCAAAGACACACCCATTTGTTAGAAACAAGCTACATTGAGAGGGGGGTGAATCAGTGTTGTGAAAAAATTAACTTTATTAATCTTTATCTTCAAATCTTTAACACCATTCAACCATAAAGCATAAACATAGAGAAAATAAACACAACACCATAACACAAGAATTTTTACATGGAAAACCTGTTAGGGGAAAAACCACAGTGGATGGCCAATCTATAATTATGATCTAAGTATACTCAAATGAAGATTACAATAATAGGAATGCACATGCATTCAGGCTCACTGCTCAAAAGAAAGAGGGCTTATTACCTAAGAGTTCAGATTAAAACCATCTAAAAGAGTGAATTGAGATAAATCGCATCTAAAATGCTTGATTACAGTTCTGGTGAAGCACAATATACAATCTTTTGTCCTACAGACTTATTCTACACTTCTACTTTGTTTTTCTCATAGTCGCAACACAAGATCTTTATGCGCAAGTGAAACTACACAATATCACCCTTCTTGTCTACTCTAGTTGGAAAATCGGATCAACACACACTTCATATTTCTTGCAAAATGATACAGATGAACTTGTATATATATCCGCAACATACAATTCATTTACACTTTGTCAGCTTCAAAAGAACACAAAAATAATTACCACCATCGGCTAGATCCTTAATAAAATATTTATGTGCATCCTCCAAAGTCAATTAAAAGATAGAGGGCACCCAAACAAACATAATTGAGAATAAACACATTTAATTAATTTCTCCTTATACATCTACGACATAATGGATTTTATGAAGTTGGCTTCATTACAAGAAACACTGAGAATACGTCAATCGAATCTTCTAATTTCCACACGAATTGATACAAGCCACTGCGCTTCAATCTCAACAAAGATAGTATACCAATAATAATTTCTTGAGATGTGCAACACAAAGTAATAACTTGAAACCTTTATACATATCAATGAACACTAAGTTATTGGATACTCTGTTCTGCCTTGTTGATCTTCAATCTATCTGTCGGTATGATTGAATGATAGAGTGTGTATCTAATCATTGATTAGGGTTTCCATCAATGACAATACCAGATGATAATTGCAGTGTCTCTTTCCAAAATATCCCCCTTTGGCAATGATGGCAACACTTAGTGAAAAATGACTAAGTGTTGGATGAGTACAAAGATAAACTTCACTGCAATCCCAAAATCTCAAAAATGTTGCTCTCCCCCTAAGATGATTGCACATTTTTCACTCCACTTCTCCCCCTTTTGACATCAATGGAAAATGCAGGGGTCACATGCCAAGAAAATAAATCAATCAAAATCATTTGTACAAAAATGCTTTTGTACATTACAAAAGTTGAAAGATGTCTGCAAAATCCTTCTTTAGCTGGACTAGATTTGTGTCCCAAACTCATTTGAGACTTTCCATGATGGTTATATGTCCACAAATCAGGTAGGATAGCGTCTCTACGAATTCCAGGCTGGTTGGATCACCAAATACCATAGTGTCCTCTCCTTCTTTTAGGGTGCTAGCCATTACCTCAATTTTGGGGCCAATGATGCTTCTAAGTTCGCAGGTTCTGGAAATAATTTTATCATTTTTCATGCTTCAACCCTTTTATTTTACTGAGAAAATACATTACTTCACCTTCTAATTTCCCAACACCAGTAGATAGGGGATCAAATGCTTTGGAAATATTTCCTCACTGACTTTCCAGATCTTTCACCTTCTTCTCATTTGCTTCTGTAAACTTTTGAAAAAGACAAACAAGATTTGTAAATATTACCTCCTTTTGATAAGGAATTATGTATATTCTTAACATAAGTGGTCAAGATGACTTTGTCTTTGGCAATCAATACTTTCAATCTATTGAACCTCTTAACATCAAATTCCTTCTGCACTTTTTCCAAATTTAAATTTTCAAGGCACTCAAAATGAGTACTCATCGAGTTGATAAGCCTCTTCAGATCACTAGATGAAGATTCAGTCTGATCTTTCACAAAGGAGGGCATGATCTTCTCCAATACTCTAAATTCAAGTGTCAGTAACTCACCATCTTCAATATGAGACTTTAGTAGCTCTTCTTGAGATTTTACTTGAGGAAATGAGGCCACTTTCATTATCTGGATTGGGCTCAAGGTTGACAGGTCAATGGGACCTTCAATTAGTTCCAGCTCAATCTCTTCCTTATGATCCACCAAGAATTTATTGACTACCTCGGTAGTGTCTCTTGTCTTAATCTTTACATCATTTTTCTTTTCCTCAACTATTGCTTCCTCAATTGAAGGTTTTTATGTTTCTTTAGTGATTTTTTCCTTCTCAACTGATACATTCTTAGTTACCTCAACTTTTGGATAGGGATTTCTATGTTGTCATCTAGAAGAGGGATCTTGAGGTTTTTAGTAGCATCAAAATTTCCTTCTTCTGCATCCTTGACCAGATCAGATGAGACTTCATCTGTATGAGTTTCCTTAGATATAACTTCAATTTTTTCATTCAACATTATCTCTCTTAGAATTTTCTTCATTTCTTGTGTGACTTCATCTCTTAGACCAATCATCAGTTTATTGACCCTTGTCTTGCTTTTAAACTTCCTTTTTGCTTTGTTCAGGAATGCTTGCATGTCTTCCACAAACATCACCAAAAACAGTTCTACAAGAATTCACTCTCTCATTTGTTCTTCTTCTATCTTGGCATTTAATCTCCTTGATTCTAGAATATCATACAATTTTTTTGGGTAGACTAGGCATAATTTCTACCAAAACTATGTTGAAGATATTGATATGCATTATTGTAGATTCTTCTAGAATTATTCTATCAAAATCAGAAAAAGATTCATACCATTTGTAAAGCAGCTTAATATTTTTGTTTGAGATTAATACTTTTTCAACTTGCTCAACAATCATACCTGGTGTATCAACCTTGGTCTTCTTCTTTGCTTGAACATCTACACCGGAGGGTTTTGATACAATTGTTGCTTTAGTGCCTTGATGTTTGATTTCCTTAACATATTCATCGGATTATGTTTCCTCATCATTAGAAATAATCATGTACACTCTTTTTCTCTTGTCTTTCTTTCTTTTGGTTTCCTTCCTGGATCCCTTGCTTTCACTTTTCACATGAGTAGATTTCACTACTGGGGCTGAGTGAGGTGCAGAGCTCCTGGTAGTCCTTGAGTGGGCAGATGGTGTTGTCGGACAAGCTGATTGTGCTTTTGTTGCCTCTTTAGTTGTTTTCATTATTGCTTTAGCTTATTCTCTTTTATTCCTAGCTTCACTTAGTTTCTCCATAGATATACCCAAGCTTTTTGCAAGAACTTCAAATTATTTCCTTATTCTTTTGGTTATTACTGGTTTCTTAAGCTCATTATGAACTTGAATGTGCTTCTCTTCATAGGTACTGAACCTCTCTTCAGTCAGATCCATAGGTTTTCTTAACAAATGTTTTGTATACATTTTCGAAATGTTTTCTTCGACCTCATAGCCCATAGGCATGATCCAAACAGTAATCGGATCTGCAGCCTCCATCGTGCACTAATCAACATTCACCATGAAGCAGATTGAATCTTTGTATTTCTCCACAATGGTGATGGGAGTTCTTTCCCTAGCTTGCATCCTAGCTTGAAAGCTTTTAAAATAACCTTGGATAGCTGCATTTCTTGTTTTGATATTTGTAACATTGTACAATAGATCTCCGATCTATTCGGCTATCATCATGTTCTTTTGCCACTAAACCCTTCTAATACCCTGAGCTTCCTCCATGAAATAAAAAAATAAACACAAAAGCAAATTTCCATATTTGAAAGAAATTTTCTTGTCTTTCTTGATCTTCGCAAGATTTTCCATTAACTGAATCCTTAATAGTTCATAGAGATCATATTCTACATTTTCCTTCACCATTTGGTCTAGGTGACATAAATTGTCATACTGGATATAGAGTTTTCCTGGCTAGAATGGTAAATCTTATATCTAATCACCACAGATGTAAATCTGACATTTATATCAGCAATATTATCAATAGTTATTTCCCTTCTGTCATATGTCGAGCTTGTAGCGTCAGTGACGGTTTGATTTTTTATAGACTTCAAAATAGGTAGTCCACCAGAAGAATTTAGGTCGGTTACTGCATTGATGGCTTCCTTTGTAATTTTGAAAGGAATGCTAAGCCACATGAATTCATCGTCGACTCAGCTAAAAACATAACGGACCCATTCTAATTCTTCAAACATGGGAAATTTGGTAATCTGTGTGAATTTCTTTGTTTCCAAGATTCTGTGTTCTGGCGTCATGCAAAAATCTTCACCAATGATGTGATTATTGAACAAATTCAACAATTGAGAACTTCCTAGTTCTTCAATATTGGCGTGAATGTAAACCCTAATATCTTCTATGTGCAAGACTCCATCCGAAACTGACAAAAATGCCCCTAACAGATCGGTCTCTAAAGATTTATAGGGATGCCATTTATATTTAGGATGAGGTCTGTCCTTCACTTCAACCACTAAAGGAGTATTCATCTTTCCCAAATCACAAAATCCCAAAAGTTCTTGATAAATAATTTTTTTTCCACCGGACCCGAAATCGATTGTTGAATCACTTCCACACTTGACTTTTGCCTTGATTCACCTTAGATCACCTTGAGCTCTCCAAACTTATTTTTCTCGAGAATGCAAAGGAACAAATGGATAGAAATGAATTTTTATCATTTGCATACCTAACCTTTTTGTCGCAATAAATGCATTTTCCCCAATTCATTCAATTGCACTATTTCCATGTACTAAAAGCTGATAAATCTTCCTCGGACCTCTAATACGGTATGCCACTTCCTTTGATGAGTTCAACAATATTTTTTGAGCATCTATGCATCTCCAATATGCATTCACATCTAGTGTCACTTACTGGTTAGGGGATTTTAGGATTTTCTTGACAACTCCCCCTAGGCCAAAGACATGCAACTAGTTTATGGAAGAATTACCATAAGTAGGTTCTAGTGCAGGTGCAATTTCTTCAATGAAGGGACTCTTCTTCACCCATTTCTTTTGCATATTTTTCCTCACTACATCTACAGTGACTTTACCTCTCCCTTTATCATCCTTTTGCATATTTCTCCTCTGATTTACCAAACCTCTTCCATTCCAATAGTATTTTGCAATGTGACTGAATTTGTTGCAGTTGTAGCACACAACATTTCTCTTTCTAGACCAATTGTTCCACTGATTTCCTCTTGATTTTCATTGGTTAGCAGTATTACTAGGTCTATTGCATGTATAACATCTGATACTACTATGAAATTGATTCATCATATTTATGCTTTCATTTGACTTATGACCAATCTTATGACAATTGAAACATTGACCTGAGAAAGATGGACTACTTTGATTCATCATACTTCTACACTAAGAAGCCATGTGTCCAAACTTGTTGCAGATGAAATAGTATTTGTTAAATCTCTAAGAATTAGGTTGTCTTATCAAATACCTTCTAGGTTTATTCATTTAATTTCCTTGCTTGAATTTCCTCTGCTCAGATTTGAAACTTTCTCCTTCTTCATATCAAAGACCATACTTGTCACCATGATTCCTCTAACTGCTAATTGGTTCATCAAGCATGGAAGAGCTAGCTTTGAACTTTTCCTTGTATTCATTTGTAGTAGCAAGTTTATTTCTGAGATCATCTAGGTATCTTTCAAGTGCCTCTTCATTTTTTATAGATACTTCCAATTCATCATCCAATCGGTTAAATACTTCATATTTTTCTTTCAAGGACTGTGCTAGGATTTCTTCATTCTTCTTTCTATTTTCAACTTCTTTATTCATCTTCATCATGATGGATTCCATTTCAAGCTTCAGAATTGTATTCTCTTGGGTAAGCTTTCCACATTCTTATGTATTCTCTTTCAAGGATTTACTGGTTTGTTCATCTTCAATGCTCTTACTATCTTTCTATTGAATCTGACCATAGAGTTCCTTTCTCTTTTCTCTTGATTTGTTGATATTGTCTTTCAGAGACTCAATGAATTTTTCTACATCATTGAGATTTGCTTGTAGTTTCTGAACTTCAGCCTTTTACTAATTGAAGTCATCTAGGGCCACCATAAGCTATTGTTCAAGACTGAATGAATCCCTTGAAACACTTTCCAAGATCTCCCCAAGTTGTTAGACTTCTTCTTTTGAGGAACTAGCTTTGATACCAATTGTTGGAAACAAGCTACACTGAGAGGAGGGGGTGAATCAGTGTTGTGCAAAAATTAACTTTCTTAATCTTTATCTTCAAAGCTTTAACACCATTCAACCATAAAGCATAAAAATAAAGAAAATAAACAAAACACCATAACACAAGAATTTTTACATGGAAACCCTATTAGGGGGAAAACCACAATGGATGGCTAATCCACAATTATGATCTAAGTATACTCAAATGAAGATTACAATAAGGGGAATGCACATGCATTCATGTGCACTACCTAGAGCTCACTGCTCAAAAGAAAGAGGGCTTACTGCCCAAGAGTTCAGATTAAAACCATCTGAAAGGGTGAATTGAGATAGATAGCATCTAAAATGCCTGATTACAGTTCCGGTGAAGCATAATATACAATATTTTTTCCTACAAACTTATTTTGCACTTCTCCTTTGTTCTACTCATAGTCGTAACACAAGATCTTTATGTGCAAGTGAAACTATGCAATATTGACCTTTTTCTCTTCTCTAACTGGAAAATTGGATCAACACACACTTCATACTTCTTGCAAAATGATACAGACGAACTTGTATATATATCTACAACATAGAATTTATTTACACTTTGTTAGCTTCAAAAGAACACAAAAATAATTACCACCGTTGGCTAGATCCTTGATAAAATATTTATGCGCATCCTCCAAAGTTGGTTAAGACATAGATGGGACCCAAATAAACATAATTGAGCACAAACAAATTTAATTAATTTCTCCTTATACATCTGCGACATAATGCATTTCATGAAGTTAGCTTCATTACAAGAAAGACTAAGAATACGTCAACCGGATCTTCTAATTTCCACACAGATTGATACGATCCACTGTGCTTCAATCTCAATAGAGATAATATACCAATAATCATTTCTTGAGATGTGCAACACAAAATAATAACCTAAAACCTTTATATAGATCGATGAACACCGATTTACTAGATACTCTGTTATGCCTTGTCGATCTTCAATCTATCTGTCGGTATGATCGAATGATAGAGTGCATATCTGATCATCAATTAATTTTCCATCAATGAAAACACCATATGATAATTGCAGTGTCTCTTTCCAACACCATCTACACTAAGAAAATGAGAGATATTTGTCTTAAGAAACCAGGTAGAAAGAAGAAAGATCCACAAATAATTCATGTTTTGGGAAATCTTGTAGACATCATGTTGGGAAATATTACAGTCCCTAAGTATACTGACCTTGGTAGTCTAGTTGTGGATGTCAAGATCAATGGGACTTTTAGTAAGAACACTTTGATAGACTTGGGTGCAGCTATAAATGTAATGATAAAAGAAACAATGTAGTTTCTTTAGTTGATCAAACTAAGGCTTACACAAACTATTTTACAATTAGTTGATAGATCCATAGTTAAACTTGAAGGAATTATTGAAGATATAGTTATTGCATTGGATTCATGGGAATACCCTGCAAAATTATTAGTATTGCAGCCTAAAGTTAATCTTGCAGGTTACCCACTTATTATAGGCAGGCCTTGGTTAGCAACAACTAATGCCTTCATAGGATGCATATCTAGTAAGATGAACATATCCAATGGGACAATATTAAAGAACTTGGTTCTTTATCCTCTTTCTCAACCATATGCAGATATGGAGCATTCCATTTGGACCAATTTGGGCGAAGAGGAGGAAGATAGCTACTCTCTTTAGACATTGATGACTATTGAGCACAACCCTTTATTGGATGACCAAACTGAAGATGAGCTTATCACTCATATTATACAAAATGATTATGGTAGGATCTCTCAACAATAGGATTGTCTTATATGTCTCCAAGACCCCTTGAAAATATTGTACCTACTGATTCTACTGAAGATATATCTCAATTATTTCATTTTCTACTTCCTCAACAATGTTTGATAATTATACCAAGCCTTGATCTTTCATCAGTTCAAGAGTTATCAAAGGATTTGGAAATTATGACAAGAAGGATGTTGAATATTAATAACGCCTTAACTGAAGAACAATATAACTCTCTATAGTTAGTGTTGCAGGCACACTCAACTACATATGCATGGGATTATTATGATATGAGAGGTATTGATCATGATCTCTGCATGCATAAGATTTATATTAATGAAGGTTACTTATCTATCAAACAACCTCAAAGGTGCATGAATCCAACTCTAAGGGATATTATAAAAGTTGAACTTCAAAATCTCTTAGATCCTAGATAGTTGAGGGTGGTAGATAGAGACTGAGTTGAGCTTTTGAGTTGATTTGGTATTCTGAGCAGTAAGTGAACTGAGATGGGAGGAGATGTTATTAGGAGAGATCTGACATCTCATCAAAAAATCATGGAGTATGCAGTTGTTCTTCCTATTTTTTTAAGGGTTGGATGGCGTGATTATTTTCTGAAGTTGATGGAGTTTAGTGATGATTTAACAAGGAGATTTGTAGAAAATATTCAATATGAAAAAGTTGTGGTAAAAGGAATTTTTATAGATGCTTCAGAGGCTGCTATTGCTCAAGTAACTAGATTTCCAAGTATAGGAACAAAATTTCCAACTCGGTCTGATGTAGTCGTTGCTCGAGAAGAATTCTGCATAAGAGGAGATGAATTGGATTCCTCATCAGAAGGTATGAAAATAATGTCTCTCCACTGGTTATGGGAAAGGTGTGCTTCTTATATTGTCAGATATATTACATGTGATGGGAGGAAAAATTTGTTGTATACCATCCATTTCAAGTTATTAATTCATCTTAGGCATAACAAGATAGTTAATGTACCCAATTTCTTATACCACCTGTTGAAAAGAATGTATTTGAAGTATCAAAGGAGACAATCTAATACTTCTCTTTCCCACCATTGTTTGGTTACTCTTTTGATAAGGAGAAGTCTGAGGATTCAATACCCACAAGTAAGGTGGGAATATTTTAGGGTTGAGGAGTGTAATGATATCAATAGTTTGGTGGTAATGCCTAGAAAAATGGGAATTCAAGATGAATCCCAGAATGAGGCTGGAAGTGAAAACCCTCATAATTCACCCGTGGCCTCACCTACTCACAGCCAAAGTGAACATGCAGAGCTTGAAGAACCAAAATTAGGGCCACCTAAAAATGAATAATTACCTTCTTCTTCAAGGCCACGAAAGTCTAAAAGAAGGAGAATTAGTGTATCCACTACTTCTACACCCTCTAAACCAGAAGAAGAGGATCCAAAAGGAAAGAGGGTTGTTCAGGAAAAGAGAAAGGGTGACAGGAAGGAGAAGAAGAAAACTGAAGCACAAATACTTATTCCCAGGCGTTCTAGTAGGATCAGGCAACAACATATTGCAAAGGAAGGTATAGGGGAACCTGAGGGAGAAGAGGAGAACAAAGAATAGTCTTAGGAAAATCAACGCCAGCAAGAAAATGTCATAGTTGTGGAGTTTGATTCCGAACTAGGTAAGAATATCCCTAGTGATATGAATGCACCTATGAAAAAGATAAGGTGTATAATAATGACTTATGATTCTGAGTCATAGGATCCATTTATTGCAAAGAAATTAAGGAGAGAAGCTCTAGATATCCCCACATATGGTGTATATGAAGAAGGAAATGAACAGTTCAGATGTGGAGAGGAAGCTTATCTTGAAGAAAGGAATGTAAGTCAAGAACTCTAGGAAGCAATGGGAAGAATTAAACATCTAGAGGATTTGGTGGAAAAATATGAGCAGAAGGAAAAAGAGAGAGAAGTTAAAATAAAAGAAATGGAGGAAAAATTACAATCGTATCGTCATGGTGCTAAGCTGGATTTACTGGCATAGTTGGCTAATATTAAAATAGGGGATAAGGAACTTGTTCCAAGTGGAAAGCCCCCTTCTCTTAAGGCTCTTGGTTATCACACAACTTTTTCTCTGGGTTACCAATTGTGGAGTATAACCAATTAATTTGAAGAAGAAAAAGGGAAATGGAAGAAATAAAAGGAGAAATATACATAGGAATTGGAAAATAAGGATATGGAATCGAACAAGTTAGTAGTCCAATTGGAAGAAGTAGTAGATAAAGCTGCACAAATTGTGAAATGCAGGCCTCCGCCTAGAACTTATGCATTATTTATTTGAGAGAGGTATTTTTGTTTCCAATTTAATAGATTGGTTAGTAAAAAGTCAAATGCTATGAGTCAACCAAATGAGTTTCTTAAAAAATTTAAAGCTTCCACAATTGAGGACCATGATTAATTTTGTGAATTCTATTTGCACAATTATGTGATTCCTGATGACACATAATCCTTAATGTTTGTTGGGGATCTTCAAGTTAGAGCCCTTGCCTCTTATTATAGGAATGGACAAATTAGATGAGAAATCATGGAAGAGTATGATGAAAAATAAAAATCTATTGCACTTCAAGTGAGAAAGGTGGCTAATGATTCAGAGCCAATTATTGATGAGTGGATAAGACTTCTTAGGGATAAGGGAGTTGGTAAGATAATAATGAAACTCGGGAAAGAAGACTATGAAAGGATGAAAATGCTAGTTGTAGGAATTTTACAACAATGTTATAAGTATGTACAAAACCAGTGGAATGAACCAACTCCTGAATTGTAGAAAAAGGAACCACATTATGTGCATAACTTTACTGTTATGCTCTAGAGGGTCCAAAAATACATGGAAATTAGTATCAATAAAAGAGTTCATTAGATACCCCTTACATTTTAGCCACCCATTCTCCTTTGTCTAATTCCACACTGGACTGGAAATAAGGGTGATGAATCGTAAAGAGAAGAAGCTATTAGAATGAGGAGACTTTCAACATGTCAAGGTTTCTATCTATAGTAGGATCAGGGTGTTAGTACAATTATGGACCTAAGGCAAACCTCTCTGCAGAATAATCAAGATCCTTAGTTTCTTGGGGACAAGAAAAAAGTTAAGTTGGGGGGAAATGATAGGTCCAATAATAGTTTATTTTTCATTAGGTTTTTTTAGACTTTAATATACTTTTGAACATACTACTTGACTATAGTCCATATTATATTATCCTTTTTTTATCTATTCTATGAACCTAAGACCTAAAAGAATGATTATGGAATTATAGTTTAGTATATTCGCATTAAGTGGTTTATATGAATATGTGCATGGAAATGTCGATGGAAAGTTATGTTTAATTTTGATGGTTATCCTTGTGTATATATTATGTGAAACTAACATGCTTGCATAAAAAAGAGGAACCATGATCCACAGCTATTGCAGGATGAACCCATAGCAAAAGGAGTGTTGAATACCAAGACAGGGGATGTTGTAGAAACAATTGAACATGGTGGTTATTGGCTGAAGGAATCCATGAAGATAGAGCACACATTGTCATGAAAGTTAATAAATGTTGAAGAAGAGGTCATCTCTGATTTGGAACTTTGAAAGACGGACGTATGATTTAATGTAATTTGTTTATCAGAGTTCTATTCTTTTTAGGATTCTCTTTCTTTTGAGTCATAGATTGAACAAGTCCAGATCTTAAAACCACATTCTAGATATGTGTAAGTGGAATTAGTTAAAATTATATTCATTGGATACCTCATTCTGAGGACTACTATGATCATTTGAAATAAATTTTAAATGAATTCATTTGATCCCCCAAAAGGTAAATCAAAAGTAATTTTTTATTAGCATTTTGATAGGTGTAAAGGAGACTCCGTTGTAGGTATGGTTTAAAACTAGTAGGGTTCTATCCAAGGGGGTTTGATCTAAGGTGGTTTGATCAAACCCTCTTCAATTGAAATCCTTAAAATGGAACTTTTTAAGGCTTAAATCATTATATTTTCTAAACATATGTGATTTCAACAAAAATCAGAATCTCCCAAAAATTGTAAACTAGCTTTGTGGGATCACTCAACCATCAAAATTAAACATAGCTTTCCATCAACATTTCCATGCACATATTCATATAAACCACTTAATGGTAATATATTAAACTATAATTCCATCATCATGCGTTTAGGTCTTAGGTCCATAAAATAGATACAAAAAGGATAATATATAATATGGACTATAGTTAGGAAGTATGTTCAAAAGTATCTTAAAGTTTGATAAAACCTAATGGAAAATAAACTATTATTTGTACCTATCAGCGTGTATGATCTGATGTTAGGATCTAGGATTGTTGCACATGAATAATAAATTTTACAATGATTAAATTGAAGGTCTTTAAAACGTAATAATGTAATTGAAATGATTAAAAGAGAATTACAATTATTAAACAATGAATTAGAATTAGAGAAATACGAGAAGGCAAGAAACAACAATTTGATAACAGAGTTTACCAAACAATTATATCTTTGGGTCTGTCTCCAACAAAGTGACCGATCCTTGATTATGCTTCAAAAAATGGTTTAGAAGGAACTTCAACTATTACAGAGTATCCTCATGTCTCCTTGGATGATAATGAATTACAAAAAGTCCTCTTTCAAGCAAAACAAGCTTGAATTCAAGCTCCCAATGCACAAAGACGAACAATTCACTATCAAAACTCTCCAAGTTGTTTAAACTCTCCATAATTCAAAATTCTCCCATAAGTCACCACCTGGTTACCAAAACTCCTAAATTTCCCCCCTTTTTATACATGAAATTTACTTAATATGGTCATTAACCATATGATTTAAAAAATTAGGCCTATCTCCCTTTACAAGTAAAAATCTTAAACAATTTTCCCCAATTACATTAATAATCTTCTCAAAATAATCCCACCCCTTTTAATTGTAGTCCCTTATAATTTTAGGCTTTACAAGACCATCTTTAAAATTCTTTTGAATTATCTTCAAATTTTATTTAAAGCCCTTATAATCTTTAAATACCATTTTAATCGGGATTAAGGGGTTAATTATTGAGTTTTAAGGAGGTCTATTTTGAAACACTCTTTAAATATGATTGATCCTTGACTATTACTCAGAATCACTCGTGGCATAGTGGTATGTAGGGATTCTAGGGGTAGGGTGATCGCTCATTTGACCCCCACCCCTTCTATTTTTAAAACCTTATTTTAACTTTTTCTTAACCAAAACAGAGTGGCAAAAGATATATTATAAAGCACAAATTGTGGCACGATGGTCGACGGGTGGGGTGTTGAACAAGTGGTCATGGGTTTGAATTCCATCCCACTCCTTTTGGTAAATAAAATTGTTGAAACAACCCACGAAGGAGGAGAGAAAATGTGTCACATGGCACCCAGTTGATGTGTCATGTGGCACTATTTAATTCCCTCAAATATGACACATGTCAGCTTCCAATTGGACCAGGTTAACAATGCCACGTCACCTTGCCACATCATAATGTTGATTGTGCATGCCACATCATCAACACCTATACCTACCATGCCATGGTCATACTGCCACATGTCAGCTCCCCATTGGTCCACATCATCTGACCCTTCCATGCCAACATGCTGACATCATGCTAACATCATCATTGTATAGTCAAGTAGGCATGGTCAACCTTCAACTTTGACTATCCATATCTTTGTCGTACGAGCTCCGTTTTCGACAAAATGAGTGGCGGTGGGATCATGGCATTTATTTCTTCATTTTGATGCCAATTTTGAAAAATTATAGAATGATTATTATTTTTTCTTTTCTGACCAGCCTTTGGTACTAGTTTGACCCAAATTTGACTCAACATCACTTGAGTGTACAAGCTCCTTTTGACTCTGTTCAAGTTGTGTTGGGTTCAATTTTATGAGCAATTTGACATGGTGATGAATTCTAGAGCATATAGAACACTTCATTTTTTGACAAGTATCCATTTGGATCAGTCCTCCCTAGTGGAGAGCTTTTGGACCTCCAAAAGTTACATTTATTCAAAATTTAAGTGAGGGCATGGCCCCCCTACTTGTTGTGTATCATGTGTCCATTTGCACACCTAGCTCACCACCACAATTAGGACTGTAATAATATTGTTGAACATATACGTCATTTTATCACTTCCATAAGCATTTACATTAGTTGTTGCATCTATTAACCAATAACCACTGACTAATATCAAGCTGAATAACAATGTAGATACAAAAGTGAATGAAGTAAAAACATGCCTCTCTTTCACAATTGGAACATTTTTACCCAAGGGAACCTCCAAATTCCCAACCATAAGTTGAGGACCTGGACCATCAATGCTTTCATTTATTGTGTCATCATGTTGTACTGATGGTGTATCTTGCAACAATTGATCATGGTTAGCCTTGATTTCTTCAAGTTCATGTCTAGAACCAACTGACTTGATAGACATAAGAGACAAATATTTACTTGGATTAATCACCCTTTTCAACTGCTATGTGTTTGCAAAAGATCTACCAGTCTTCATCCTATGAAAATGTATAGTATACTTGATGCCATCTTTAAAAAAATGATTGTAGACACTGAAGATTGGTTTAGGCCTGCAAGTACCACTTTTGACATAATTTTCTAATTTCCATGGTCACAATTAAATAATCTTAATTATTTAATTATTTCCTAAACTTATCTTTCTTCTATTAATTAAATAACCTTTTAATTATTTAATTAATTCATTATGATCATTAGTCAACTTTGATTAATTAAATGAATCTTATTTATTTAATTATGTCACTAATTAATTAATTATCTTTCTGAATTAAATAATTTATTATTTAATTTACCTTTTATCATATTTTGACTATAATTAAATATTCTTTTTGAATTATTTAATTAACCTTTTCAGTCAATTAAATAAATTATTATTTATTTAATTAAATCATTTCAATTTCGAATGTTGAATTAAATTAACATTTCATTCATAAATAGTTATTTCTGTCACAATCTTCTACCGTCTAGTTATCTAATTCATCAGCTAGTTATCTCACGATTAATTCCTAATGAATAGATCTTCTGTCTTGATCAGTCAGTCTAATTTTATCATGCATGAATATATTTATTAATTAAATATCTTTATTTAATTAATTAATTCATGTGTGCATTCGAACAAATCATTTTCAAATTCTATTTATCCTTTTCATTCAAAGTCTATTGTCAAAGACTTTCAAATGAAGATTAAATCATTTATTTAATCTTAATGTCTATTCTTAACTATTTTCGAATAGTCTTAACACCAGATTAAATCATTATTTAATTTATATCTTTATCCTACAGATCTTTCTTAACTCACATTCTAACTGAAACATAACTCAATCGCATGGCATTCAACAATCTCGATCATTGATCTCTCTTTTGAATCTGAGTCGATCATTCGAAAGCCAATTTTCTATAAATTGACCTCGCATTTGTCATTATTCCTCCTCCTGAAATCTATATACTTTTAGAAGAACTTGTTAATCTTCGATATTTTTCTATTATCACACATACATCAAGGCTATACTTGCATACATACTAAAAAACCTGAGGGCAAGAATACCATCACGACAAAATGGAGAAGGATAATCAAGATAATTTGAAGAGGTGGACTGATATTCGGTGAGATTGTTTCATATTATTTCTTTATTTACTGTTTAGTTTATTTACTTCATACTTTGTTGTTTAATTTAGATTAATGCATGTTTAGATTAGATTTAACCATCTTTGCTTGTAGTGCTATTTTATCTGCATTACAATGATAATCATTAATTTCCTTGTAGAAAATAGCCTTTCGATCATACAAATACGATCTTCCCAACACTATCCCACAAACATCTAGCGGAACCACATCAAACTGTCACATCATCAACATACTTTCTTGTGATTGTGAATCTTCAAGTACATTGCCTTGTTACTTGTAATTCATTGTTTTCACAAACCCAGCCTAGTGGACAAGGTCTCTGATGTAGTGTAGTTTTCAATCACAAATTCCTTAGAACATCTTCTAAGATTAAGTTAATTTGAGATCCACTATCTATGAGTGTATCTATTTTAGTGTGCTTAGAAACAACCCTTATGTGAAGGGTATGTGCAGGATCATCATGGAAAAAACAGGCCCTTAAGTGGCAATAAAAAGACAAAAAATCAGAGTTAGACAACTTGACGTAAAAATTTGAATAAGTTATCTATATTATTTCAAAAAATGTAAAAATTGAATCTGTAGAAAATTGAATGTAGTTTCTAAACTACTAGACCTTTATTTAAATATATATATATATATATATATATATATATATATATTTGGTGAAAATTTGAAATTTCAATGTAGTAGTATTTAAATTTCAGGGTAAAAATAAGAAGTAGGTGTCTGTTTGACCACCCTAACCACAATAAAATGATAATATTTTGTTATAAGCTTTTAGATATAAGTAGAGGACTCATGTCCTAATGTGATGCATCTTTTTTTATAATTTTTTTCCAAGTAGATAAATAATTATGAATTTTTTATTACAACTTTTAAAAAATATAAAAGCTCATCTGTCTAACCACCTTAACTTGGTCAAAAATTCATGAAATTCAATTTTTTTTTTTTAATCCTATAGTATGCAAAGCATAGAATGTGACGCATGTTTTGGATTCAAAAAATGTGATACCGTTTGAAAGTTATAGATGTTTTTCAATCAGCCTATCAATCAGGACTTTATTTGTAATTCTAATAGAAAATGAATAATAATTATTTATTAAATTCAAAGTAAAGAATAATTTATATCAGTGGAAAGCTGAGAATCTCCTCTAAAAACCCTTTTCATTTCATCAATTTTGGGTAAAAAAAAAGTCATCAGCCACATGGGCTATCATATGGCTTACGTATCGCCACTTTTTGGCCCATCATGATCTTGCACATACCCTGAAATACCTCATTTCTTTTCCTATCTTCAGGGACATCATAGACTTGAGGAGTAGAAGCACAACTATCAAGATAAAAATTGGAAATAGAAGCCTTGTATTTTAATCCCATTGTTGTTATCTTAGTTTCATCTTCAGACTCTGAACCAAGATCCATAAAAACATTTGCGGCCTCCTTCTTACCTTTCTATTTATGAGCCCATTTTGGCTTCAATTTTGGATGCAACTATCAACAATGATCTTCATCATAACCTTTCATGTCACAATGAGAGCATGTGAGCTTATCATCCTTCTTCTTAATGGTATCTATCTTTATCCCCTGTCATTTATCTTCAAATTTATCTTCAAGCTTAGATGGCTTCTTGTCAGACTTATCAATCAAAGTAATCTTACCTCTTGACTCTAAGTGTGTGGCTTGTACACATACTTCATCCAGATTACTAGGATTCAAAACCAAAATGGAATGTCGTAGATAAGAGTGAAGACAGTCTATGCACTTAAGTAATGTGTCCTGGGTGTACAATGGGACATTCAATGGAATAGCCCTTTTCATGAATTCATGGGTGTACTCTTTGACAATTTGACCTTTCCCTTGCCTAGAGTTTTTCTAGTCCATCATTAACTATTGCATATGGCCTAGGGGATAAAATTGCTTCTTAAGAGCATTAACAAATTTTGAAAAAAGGGTGAACCCCCCTTTCACTCGAAAGGTCAAGGGGGGTTCACTTGAAGGGGGTTCAAGAAAACCCCCCCTTTTCCCCCTTCTCCCCCTCTTCTACCAAATCTCTACAAAAAAGTTCCTTTCAAAGCTCAGGTTGAGGATGAAAATGGAGGAGACTTCATAGACCCAGCTAGATGATGGTAGTCCTCAGAACGAGCTATCCATTGAATATAATTTTAATATGTTTTGGTTTTATAATGTATTTTTTTTAGTTTGATTAAACATAGGTTTTTCACTGAAAATCAAGCTCTTTATTTTGCACATGTGGAAAAATAATAGTTTATCAATTAGTTTTTTTTAAAATATTAATGCACTAGATATTGATGTGCCTGATCCAACAAAAAAATTTGAATTTCTATACATACAAAAAAAGTTATGTTTTAGCCAGTGAATCATGTCTAAATTGTAATTGGTTTGACTTTGAAACTTAATTAAGAAAAAAATATTCAATGAAATGCTATGAAACCAATTCCATGCACTAGATATTGTAGTTAGGAGTCTAAATTCAAAAAAAAAAGAATTTTATCCTTAATAGAAAAAAAGTTGTGTTAGCCAGTGACATCACTCTTTAAAAATGGTGTTTATTGTTAAAAACTAGTTTTTGAAGGAGATGGAAAAAGAAGTGCAATTTGATTCCAAATTTTTGAAAAAATATATTTAGAATCTACAGAAAAAATGTCACAAATCACTAGTTTGCATCATCTTCAAATTCCTCACAGTTTAGCCGCTATAGGTGCCCAAAAGTGAAGATTTAGTTAAAAAAATTAGTTCAATATCTAGTTTGGCCAAAAATTGTAATCTAGTATTGTGGGATCACCTCCTAGAAGCATCATCTAAGAGACCTTGAACTCTACAGTACACTTCTACTTTTTGAACCCAATCATCTAATTTCTCAACATTTAATTCCCCACAATACTTAGGTAGATCAAATTTTACATCCAATTTAATTTTAGGCTTATGTGTACCCTTGAAAGGATTGCATAAGTAGAAATTTTAGGAGAAGATGGGGTTGGAGGTGTTTTTGGAGGCTCATGATCACCTCCTAGTCTTTTCCCTTTGTCCTTCCAAGCTTCCTACTTTGATGAGCCTTCTTTCTCAAACCGCTTCTATTCTTGCCTCTCCTGAAAAAAGTACTTCTACCATTGCCTTCATTTTGAGAAAAGCTCGTTGAAAACTCTTCTCATCAAGCTTCAGACTCTGTCCAGCTTTTGATCCTTCTATCTTTGGAAAATTTCTTCATTTACTGATCTCAGGATTGTATTCTACAAGCATGCCTTCACCTCGTTACTTCTTGGCTCTCGTTATCATTCACCTCTGCAAACACTAGTCACAATAAGCTCTGATACCACTTGATTTGATGTTAGGATCTAGGATTGTTGCACGTGAATAATAAATTTTACAATGATTAAATTGAAGGTCTTTAAAACATAATAACGTAATTGAATGCTTAAAAGAACATTACAATGATTAAACAATGAATTATTACTAGAGAAAGAAGATAAGACAAGAAACAACAAGTTGATAACAGAGTTCACCAAACAGTTATGTCTCCGGGTTCCTCGACAATAGAGTGATCGATCCTTGATTATGTGCCATAAAATCATTTACAAGGCACTTCAACTATTACAAAGTATCCTCCCATCTCCTTGGATGATAATGAATTACAAAAAGTCCTTCTCTCTCAAGTACAACAAGCTTGAATTCAAGCTCCCAATGCACAAAGATGAAAAATTCACTATCAAAACTCTCCAAGTTGTCTAAACTCTCCACAATTCATAATTCTCTCATAAGTCACCACCTGGTTACCAAAACTCCTAAACTTCCCCCCTTTTTATACATTAAATTTACTCAATATGGTCATTAACCATATGATTTACAAAATCAGGCCTACTTCCCTTTACAAGTAAACATCTTAAACAATTTTCCCCAGTTACACTAATAATCTTCTCAAAATTATCCTACCCCTTTTAATTGTAGGCCCTTGTAATTATAGGCTTTAGAAGACCATCTTCAAAATTCTTTTGAATTATCTTCAAAGTTTATTTAAAGCCCTTATAATCTTTAAACACCATTTTAATCGGGCTTAAGGGGTTAATTATTGAGTTTTAAGGGGGATCGGTTTTGAAACACTCTTTAAATATGATCGAGCCTCGACTATTACTCAAAACCACTCATGGCACAGTGGTATGGAGGGATTCTAGGGGCAAAGTGAACGCTCATTCGACCCCCAAGGCTTCTATTTTTAAAACCTGATTTTAACTTTTTCTTAATCGAAACAAAGCGGTGAAAGATATATTATAGACCTTGAATTGTGGCATGATGGTTAGTGGGGGGCGTGTTGGATAAGTCGTCATGAGTTTGAATCCCATCCAATCTTTTTGGTAAATAAAATTTTTGAAACAAATTGTAGAGGACAAGAGAAAAGGTGTCACATGACACCCAGTTAATGTGCCATGTGGCACTATTTAATTCGCTCAAATCTAACATGTGTCAAATTCCAATTGGACCAAGTCAACGATGCCACATCACCCTGCCACATCATCGACACCTGCACCTACCATGTTATGATCTTACTACCACATGTTAGCTCCCCATTGGTCCATGTCATCTGACCCTCCCATGCTAGAATGTTGATGTCATGCTGATGTTAGCATTATACAATCAAGTAGGCATGATCAACCTTCAACTTTGACTAGCCATATCTTCGTCGTACGAGCTCCGTTTTCAATGAAAAAAGTGGCATTTGGATCATGGTGATGAATTCTTCATTTTGATGCTAATTTTGATGAATTCCAGAATGATAATTTTTTTCACTTTTCTGACCAACCTTTGGTATTGGTTTGACCCAACTTTGACTAAGCATAACTTGAACATATGAGCTCCTTTTGAATCTGTTCAAGTTGTGTTGGGTTTAGTTCTCTAAGAACTTTGAAATGGTGATGAATTATTGAGAATATGTAACACTTCAATTTTTGATGACAAGTATCCACCTAGATCAATGTAACCAACAGTTGATGTACAATGTATCTGAAAGTACATAGGAACAAGAACTAGATACATAGATCAATCCAACCCATGAAACTAAGGAAGAATTAACACCATCATTAGAAACCACCCATAATGTTTAAAAAGGGAGATCCATGATAGGTACACTAAAAATATGTGAAACTAAGAAATGCATGTACGAGAAAAAACCTACAAATAAAAATGTGTGCAAACTAAGGCACACACGCATGAGGCAAGAATCACTAGGATTCACTATTGTCATGGAGGGACACTCACTTGACAAAGGAGTTATGGAAAAGTAGAGGCAACCATCGACCCCTCGTGACACTTTATATCATAGTGTAAGTACAAAAAGGCACAACAAGAGGTGCATAATCCCCAAAAAGTATACACCAGAATGACACTTTATCTCAGTGCATTTATAAAAGGAAATGTGCTAGAAAAATATGTATACAATACCCAAATATTGTAGATTATTGGAAATACATATAGAACAGCCAAAAACAACTCATCCCACACAAACAAAATTTTTTCTAGGAGCTAAGATGTCCAAGTAATTCACCAAAGTGTGAAAACACAAAAAAGTGAATAAAATTTACTTGGAGAGATATATGGAAAGAGCACATAGATAGATGTGAAGAGCTTTGAAATATCATCCCAACACCACTAGAATCTTAAAAAAATAGAGAAATAGGTCAAAAGGTATGAGCTCGAGACTGAAAACAACACCTTTGAATTCAATAGGTTGTATAATACACCATCATCAAAATCAAGTGATGAGACCCACACCATTGGAAATTTGGTGAAACCATATTTTCGATGATATCTTATTTGGAAAAAAAAATATCCTATGCCCAAATTATAGTCAAAAGAAAAAATTCCCCTTTAGGGCACAAAGGGGGTCTTGGGGGCCCTGCTAGGTGCTTGTACTACTGATGTTAGAAAGAATATTTGGGGAATATTCTCGTGCTGCCGAAAACAATACCATCCTTGGAAAAGGTCACTGAAAAAAACCAACGATGGTCGAGAAACTTGGAACTTTCTGGGAAAAGCAATAAAAGATTCTTTGGCACTGAAAAAATAAAGAATTCACTGGTAAATTTTCTTTTACGTTGCTGGTGGTTGGAAATTCCTGCCGGTCACCAGTAAATTCTTTGTCACTAGCAAAACTTTTTGAAATGTCATCAACGAGTTCAAGTCCGTTGTTGGTCGGCTCTAAAGGTTGCCAATGACTATTGTATGTGGGGAGCACCATGCTTTGATGCCATGTTAGAACTGTGAAAAACCATGAGCCACATGATCAAACAATAAAAAAAGACACCTTCCATGCAAGAGATCTGCAAACAATATGCACAATATGTTGGGATATGGTGTGGTACACCATTGCATAAAATGATTTATTATAATGTTATAATTAAATAATTATTTAGTTATGATGCACCTAAGTGGTGTGGTTAATCACACTAGGAAATTATTTGGGGACCACTTATGTTGCATTGTAATATTGTATTATTATTCAATGTGTGGGAGACGTGTGATAATAATTTAATATTGGAAGAATATTAAATAAAGTGAAGTCTTAGTACCCAATATTAAATAAGGGGTTAGTGGTTTTGTGTTCACATGGTTTAGTGGTATGTGGTTTTACCTTACCACTATTTGTATTTTGTGTGAGTTTTTGTCTATAAAAGCAAACACATGTGTAGTGATTTAGGTTGGTTGAGTGGTTTGGCTATCATTATTGAGTCCTGTTATGGAGTGTATTTGTGAATCATGACATGGGACGTGTGGATTCATGCTTGGACACATGGGAATGCATTGTAGGGTTTGATGCTTTAGAGGTATTCATTGTAACACTTGTATTCCTTTATTGCTGAATAATATGATGGAGTATGGATGCTTTTGGAGGATTGGTTTTTCCCTCTTGAGGGTTTTCTCAAGGTATATCTTGTGTTATCTTGTGGCTTGCCTATTTTATGTATGCATGTTTATCTCTCATGGGTTAAATGCAATATTTCTTAACAAGTGGTATCAGAGCTTTCATGGTTGAAGAATTTTTGTTATAACCCTAGTTTGAGAGTTTGTGAAAAGTTGAAGCCATGGAAATGCATGTAGGTTTTGAGGAATTACAAGATATGGAACACATGTTGCAAGTGTTTGCATGTAGATTTGGGCTTTTGGGTTTATTGCAGATCTAAAGTTTTCCAAATTTGGGTGAAAAAGGGTTTCTTGGTTTGAGTTTTTTATGAGGGTTTTGTAGGGTAAATTTCATAGATGACCTCTTGAAACAAAATGGACCTCATGATTGGATTTAAGTTGGTCGAGAGATGAATTTTGATATAAAATTCGACTTATTTTGGAAAAGTTAAAAAAAAATGCAAAATTTCTTTAGTTTCAGCTCAATTTCGCCATGTGTAGAATAAAATATTAAAAAAATAAAAATCCTATCATTATATAAAATCCACAAAAAATATTAAGTTTTTGAACTTTTGATAAATATTTAAATACTCGCAAAATCAAAATAAAAAAATAGAGTCAAAAAGGGAGAAAGCTAACTCCTCCACAAAATTTACCCATGTATGTAATATTATAGCACGACATCCCATCCACCATTCCACAGGTTGGACAAAACGAATTGCCGGAAATAGTTAACGGACGGTGAGGATGAACGGTAAGTTGACTGACGGACAAACAATAAGTTGACGGTATGGAAAAATTAAAAACAAGCGAGCATTTGAAATTTAAAAATTGAGCGGGAATTTCAATTTAAAAAATCAATGAATTATATAATAGTGTGGGCGGCCATTGTTTTTGTTTCCCGTTTTCCAGGTCCATCCATTGCCGAGAGAAATGCTGGAAATCTATCAAAATGGCTGTCGGGTAGTGGATTTTTCAGTCCCAACAACAAGATCACTCTAATAACGGTGAGCTCCTATTTATTTTGTTTCCTGTTTTTACTGCAATATTTCTAATTCTGTATTAAATGTTTAAATTACATATTTGTTGTGGACACTACTAGGGAGGGGATCAGTTGTTTAAAGATGATGGTGAGAATTGGCCAAATGGTGTAACGAGCATACATTTATGGGAGGTGATGGCAATCAACAAGTAGCTTCTGCATGTTGTTGGAAGAGTGTAACGTATTCCAAAACTTTGTCTTTGTCTTTAGGTTCTTATAGTCCCTTATTTGTGTGTGTGTGCTTACAAAGTTAGAAGTTGATTAAACCCCTCCTCCTTGACGTTTCTTGCCACTTTATATACTTGGAAAATATAATAAACAACAATATGTCTTGTCTTTGTTCTTGCAAAGTTTAAAAGTTTGTTACTAATTGTTATGGAATGAGCAGATTTAGCACTAAACACTGCAACAATGTACTTCATAATATTTTCCCTGATTGTTGGAATCGTGGGAGCTACTTCAACGTTCTTCGGCTCATATCACTTGAGGGCA